>ML661888.1:4905714-5398134 GCA_007570785.1 Antilocapra americana | reverse complement strand
ATAATCTGCTTCATTACACTGCTTTCTATTGAGTACACAATATAATCTTTATCAGTCTTTCAACAGAGAGAAATACTGTTTATAATGCCAGACAACAACTCGAAGAACATCACATCATACATGGTTTACTACTGAAAATCATGGGAACAAGCTTGGTTTCTGGTATTCATTAAAATACTATTTCTATTTAAAATTAGTTGATTCTAGGTTTCCTTGTTTTTCTACAAATTTTGATATTTCATTCATTTCTACTTATTTTCTTATGATTTAAGATATTTAAGATGGTGCATACATCCATATGTTAAAAACAATGCTTGTTGAGCTTTTAAAATTAGAAGTTATTGCAGGTACATTTTAGAAACTCTGGAAAACACAAAAATTAGAAGTATAAAAGATTTAAAAGTAAATAGAATCCTTTCTTCCACTACGAAGAGATAAATACTATGATGGTTAATCTTATGTGTCAACTTGGCTATGCTCTGGTGCCAAGTTGTTTGGCTAAACACTATTCTAGATGTTGCTATGAAACTGTTTTACATTTAAAATAATTGCCTTTAAGAAAAGGGCATTTTTCATAATGTGTATGTGACTCATTCCAAAGAGTTGAAACCCTTAAGGGAAAAAAAAGGTTTTTCAGAGAAAAAAAGGCTGTGCCTCAAAATTGTAATGTAGAAATCCTATCTAATTTCCCAGATTGCTGGCTTCACTTCTGGATTTCAGACTCAAGAGTGTGACTTGACTTTTTGCCCGTTCTGTGGATTTTGAACCTACCAGTCACCACAATTATAGGAATCAATACCTCAGAATAAATCTTTCTCTCTTTCTCTATCTACCTCTTTATATATATATAGATATATGTATATATATATATATGCAAAATGTTATATACATATAATGTTCTATATGTATATGTTCTATATATATATGCAAAGTGAGAAATAAGAAATTAAATGATCTCAAAATCTTCACAGAATTTATGAAATATGTATGTGTATATATATGAAAGAGACTCATTGCCCCTAGTTATCTATTTTGTATGGAAAAAGAAGTATCCTGGGGTAAGAACAAATACAGATTCATTAGACCTGGAAAAGGGCTTTGTTGGCGAGTCAAATACCTAGAGGAAAATTTGGTGGAAGAAATATCTGTGAATGTGTCTATCTGAGGGAGAACCAAGCACAAGTGTCTTAGTATCATATATTAAAGCCCAGTAGAGCTGCACCCATCACCAAGGGACGTTAAACTGCTACACAGACAAAATGACCCAGCCAGCTGAACTCAACATGATTTTGCTCTCAACTTCCCCAGGACTATCCTAAGGCATTTATGTAACCATGAACGCTGTGATGAAGGCAAAGTATGGAGTCAATAGCCATAAAGCCAAGATAAGTCTTCCAACTGCTCAACATCTAATGTGCTCATCACAGAGACAAAAGCTGAAACCCAACCACAGTACCAACACTTAAGGCAAGTACCAGATCACTGGTGGCAAACTGACTTATATCCAATCCACTCTATCCTGGAAGGAGAAAGGATTTACCTTAGTGCCTGTATTGCCCGTCTTTCCTGTGTCCAGGGCCTCAGCCAGCCCCTATATACAAACGCTTAAACTATCAGGGCCACCTCCACATTTCAGAAAATATCAACAAGAACAAAGAGACCCACTGAAATAGCAAAAATTGAACTGAACAACGTTAAAGAGTCAAGAAAGACTTAATCAAGGATATTGCAATGAAGAGAGACGCCAAAGCTTGGCCTTAATTCTCTGTCAAAACAGAAGACAGGAGGGATTTTAAGTGTTGGGATGAGTTAGGGGAAAAGCATTGGAGAGTATTAATGGGGTGGGGCATTTAGATTGATCAATGGGACGTGTTGAACACATTGAGTTATTCCTGAATTCACAAAAGATTTTCTCTGATTAGATATCTGTGTTTGTTAACTGGCATGCATTGAAGTTAGGATTCTACCTTCCCACAGACTCTGGGAGATAGGGATCCTAAACGCTTCAAAGGAATGGGCTTTGAGTATTTGAAAATGACTTTCTGGGGTTGTAAAATTGGTAAGAGGCTGTCCAAAAAAATATACATGTCAAAGGGACAGATTATAAGTTTTCTAAGGCAAATTCTCTGAGAAAATGGAAATTAGGGTCTGGAAGTGAAATGAAAGTCGTTCAGTAATGTCCGACTCTGCGACCCCACACAGCCCACCAGGCTCCTCTGTCCATGGAATTCTCCAGGCCAGAATACTGGAGTGGGCAGCCCATTCCCTTCCCCAGGAAATCTTCCCAACCCAGGGATTGAACCCAGGTCTCCTGCATTGCAAGTGGATCCTTTACCATCTGAGCCATTAGGGGATGAAGTCTATCTAAAATGTAGTCAAGCTGAGAGGAATATGAAGGCTCTCTTCAACACCAATTTATGGAATAGGAGATGAAGCAGTGGGCACTTGAACAAGGTATATACTGATTCTATCAAATAAACTGACAGCAGGATAGATCAATGGAATAACCTTTTGACAAAACCCTTAAAGAACAGACTTTAAAATAAGATCCTGCAGGAATAGGGGAGCATCTTCTAGGATGACATATATACCTTAACTCAATAAACTTCATACGCTGCTGTGTCCCAAATTAGAGTGTATAGGCTCGGGAACCAAGGATTAGAAGTAGGAGAAGCCCCGTTTAGCATCATCCCAGAATTTGTCCCTGGAAATTTAATCCTGTGGGTGCAGAAATCATAGTTCTCAGGAAATGCAGCCACAATGGAGCACAGAGTTGTTCCCATTGAGTGTTAAGCTACAGTTGCCGCTCTATCATTTCCGGCTTCCCCTGTGAGGAGACCCGTAGGCTCATCCTGGCTTCCGGAGTCAATTGTTTGCCTTCCTTCTCAACATGTAATTTTGCATTAGTAGCTTGAAATTAGGCAAGGTGGAAATTGCAAATCTAACCTTCACAGTCCTGCTCCCAAAGCTGGCTCTTCAACATTTCCCAGCACACCACCGACAGGAGGGAAGGAAAGGAGTCTCCATCCTCCTGGGAGTAATTGGCCTTAATTATCAGGAAGAGGCAGATACTCCATCGGCCAAAGCAGTGGTAACTCTTGAGCTCAAAGTACCTTGACCCTAACTGAGGGCCACCACAAGAGCCCTAATCACGTCCATGTGTCCAAGAACCAGCTATTACTCCCAGGCAGTGCTAAGAAAAGTCTTTGGACACATTTGCCACAAAGACTCTCAACCTTTCAGCCCTAGAAAGTCGAGTTTTTCTCTTCCTATTAAAAAAAAAACAAAAACAAAAAACCATTCATTTTCTCCACAGCAGGAAGGAGCTGTGGGAAAGGTCAGTTCCTTCAGGGGAAATCCCCACCCTCACTCTCAGGATGTGTTCTTTCTCCCCCCCTCCCTTTTTGGCATAGACAAAGCTATTCTAATAATTTTCAATATATTTTCTGAAATCTTGTGTCATTCTATATCAAATAAAAATTGAGGAGAAAAGCAATGCAACATCTAAATATTTAGGAGGGTAGATCCTCTAAATCTTTCAGGCATAGAAGGTATACCCACTTGCATTACACTTTGAGTCTCACTCCAGAGTATCTCCACTTGAAGCTATTTTTCCTAAATTAGGTGAGTAATTATATGACTTTTTTGCAACTATCTTGATAATTTTTCTAAAACAGTGAAGGTCTATTTTAAAAGTAATTGACTTGTTGGTTTTCAGACTCTAAATGGCCATAGTGCACCATTTAGAGCACACTAAAGGAGAAGGAAGCAGCAACCCAATCCAGTATTCTTGCCTGGAGAATTCCAAGGACAGAGTAACCTGGTGGGCTACAGTCCATGGGGCCGCAAAGAGTCGGAGACGATGGAACAGCTAATACACACCAATGTGCTTGCGTAAAAAAATGTTCTTCTTTATGGACATTCCACTGCACACACATTTTTCCTCTCTAAAATGCATTTCTTTATGTTAAGACATCCTGGAGCATATTACAACACTTCCTAGTATTATACATATTTTGTGCTGAAGGTATCATGTTGACAAATTGCAAATGATGATATGCCAGAATGGGGTATATGAAACTGATATCAATTTGCTTATCAAATGGATTCCCATACACAGCTTGTCATTCAAATCTCACATTATGTTCAGAAAAGTAGTAAAAAAAAAAATCAACAAATACCTATGCATGTCCAGTGTTTTTTTTAAAATAAATACCTAAAAATAATATTATTTTGATTCCAAAAGTATGTAGAATTCTAAAATTTTGCTACATCTTATGAAGTGGACCTTTACAAGAGAATTAAAATTTCATATTCTTCACAACTGTGTATGAGATCACTTTTTCCCCTTCCCATTTCTAACCAAATTCTTTCATTAAAAAAAGAAACAACTGTATACCAGTGATTATTTTTTCCTGCTTTTTGATTCCTATGACTTTGTAAGTACTTTAGGGGGCGTGCAGAAGACTTGTGCCTTCCAGGTTCCAGAAAAAATCTAATCAGGGCAGCAGGGAGAGCTCTTGGTGCCTGTTAGGGACTGAATTGTCCATATGGACTGAGCACAAAAATTATACGTTGAAGGTCTACTCTGCTCTGAATTTGGAGATAAAGCTTATAAAGAGGTATAAGTTTAAATAAGGTCAAAACATGAGGCTCTAATTCAACCTGTTGCTCTTAAAAGAAGAGACACATGGGTTACATTCCACAGAGAAGACCCATCTGCATACATAGCAAGTAGGTGGTCACCTGTAATCCGAGGAGAGAGGCCTCAGGAGAAAGCAGAACTACCAGCACCTTGATCTTGGACTTCCAACTCCAAGAATGGTGAGTGAATAAGTTTCTATAGCTTAAGTCACCCAGTCTGTGATAGTTCCTGACAAAGTGGACACAATTCCAACCATACAAAGAAAGTCTTGAAGGGGACCTGACCTTTAATTTTTGGTGTTGAACGAAGGCTAAAGAGGCACATTCTGAGCAAAGAGGTGTTTATATGGAATGTTAGGTGGAACTCCCAAGGCAGTTATGTGTACCCAGATGACAGCCGCTTTAGTGCAATGTGTGGCTTTGTCTTGAAAGATATTTTCCAATTGTGTATCGAGACCCATTGTATTGGGTATGTGGGAGAGGCTTCCAGTTCAATGCAGTCCTCAACACGGAAGCTACATAGTGGAGGGAGAACGTTAAGAAAGGGAGGGTCTCAATCTTGAAGAACTTTAGAGTCTGCATTCCATAGATCCCCTTCACACATGGGGAGGGTGATAAGGCTTTCCCAACCAGCTTAGGTCCTCTCAAACATAAGGTCACTTGTGGCAAGGGGAGCCACACAGGAGTACCAAGGGGGAGGAGGCCTTTCACACTGGACGAAAGCCTTGTGAATGCAATGAGTAATGGAGAGCCTTCAACTACAGTAGATATATGCTCGGCACCAGAGAATACACACTAGGCAAATGCTTATAAATATGGTGAATGTAGAAAATCATTTAACCGTAAATCCATATGCCATAAATCATACACTGGAGAGTGTGCAATAGAGAAGCACCAATGAACGCAGCAGCTGCAGGAATGTCTTTAACTTGTGCTTCAATTGCAACCACCAATACATGTGGCAGAAGCTGTTCCAGCTAGACCAGCTGGTGGGTCCTCACAGTGCGCATTAGTAATCTTAAAATGCTTTGAGAACTCAGATCAACGTCCCCTGCCTCTTCAATTCCTGGAGGGACTCTTGAGTACCCGGAGCCCATTGGGATTTCTAGTCCCCCCCTCCCTATTGTTTTCCTCATAGACAAGATCTATTTTAACCTCTTCCTGTCCATCCCATTGGTTAAAGAGGGATTCCCACTCTAGGGTTAGGGTGGTGGAACACATGACACTCAACACAGGACAGATGTGACTGGTAGAGTTAGTAACCAGAAAGGGAGAAGGACCCTGCGCCCACACCGGACCACGCTGGGGCTGCACTGGGAACAGTAAACAGCCAGGGAGTGTACGAGACAGGCTTAGCAGCATCAAGAGGATGCGGTGACTTCTGGTTCCCATGGAAGGATGGAATTGAGCTGTTGGAATCATTCTGCAGGACAGCGGGGAACTAAAACTTGTCACACAGGGAGAGTCAGGCACTCTGCATAGCCCCCTTGGTAACAAGGGTTGTTTGGATGGGGACTTTGTTCTTGGGGGCAGAGTGGGGAGGGGAATTTGTCAGTTGGCCATTCAAGGTCCTCCTGGTTTCATCAGCTATCAAGGCAGCACATAATACTGGGCTTTGATTTTAGGTCTTGCACTGCACCATCTTAGTCAAAAGGGCCTGACCTTGATTCTGCTTGTAACTTGCAGGAAAGGTTTACCTTCTTCATGGACATTATGGATTTGTCTGGTTTAAACATCACTCAACTGGAGAATAATCTGCTTCACATTGTTCTGGCTTCTATGACCATAAAAAGCTTACTTTAAAAAATTAATAGACTTTATTTTTAGAGCAGTTATATGTATGCATTAAATTGAGCAGAAAGTACAGAGAGTTCCTATATACCACGTCTCTCCTCTGCTCACAGTTTCTCCACTAACATCTGGCATTAGTGTAGAGCATTTGTTAAATCTGATGAACTAATATTGAATTATTATCTTTACCTAAAGTCTATAATATACATGAGGATTCTTTGTGTTCTTTGAGCTTTTATATGTTCATATGCTCATCACTGAAGTATGCAGAATAGTTTTACTATCATGAAAATACCCTGGTCTCCACCTATTAATCTCTTTCAGTTCAGGTCAGTCACTCAGTCATGTGTGACTCTTTGCGACCCCATGGACTGCAGCATGCCAGGCTTCCCTGTCCATCACCAGCCCCCGAAGTTTACTCAAACTCATGCCCATTGAGTCAGTGATGCCATCCAGCCGTCTCATCCTCTGTCATCCCCTTCTCCTCCGGCCTTCAATCTTTCCCAGCATCAGGGTCTTTTCAAATGAGTCAGTTCTTTCCCTCAGGTGGCCAAAGTATTGAAGCTTCAGCTTAAGCATCAGTCCTTCCAATGAATATTCAGGACTAATTTCCTTTAGGATTGACTGGTTTGATATCCTTGCAGCCCAAGGGACTCTCAAGAGTCTTCTCCAACACCACTCTTCAAAAGCATCAGTTATTCGGGTCTCAGATTTCTTTGTGGTCCAACTTTCACATCCATACATGACTACTGGAAAAATCATAGCTTTGACTAGATGGACCTTTGTTGGCAAAATGATGTCTCTGCTTTTTTTTTTTTTATTAGTTTTGTCATACAATGACATGATATCACCATGGGTTTACATATGCTGTCTAGGTTGGTCATCTCTTTACCCTTCCTTCAAACTTCTGGAAACCTCTGATCTTTTTAATATTTCTGTAGATTTTATTTTCTAGAATGTCATATAGTTGGAATTATACACTTACACAGTCTTTTAAGACTGACTTCTTAACTAAGCAATATGCAGTTAAGGTTACTCTACGTCTTTTGTGGCTTGATAACTCATTCATTTTATCGCTGAATAACACCCCATTACACAGCATCAATGTATGTAGCATAGTTTGTGTTTCCATTTACCTTTTAAAAGGCTATCTTGGTTGCAAACAGTCTTTGGTAAATATTAATAAAATTGCTGTCAACAAATTTTTTTACTAATGTGTTGGGTAAAAATACATCATCTTTGCTTTATTTGTTCCCTTCCCATTTATTTTATTGCAAATGAAATCTAACAGCTTTTTGTTTTACTTAACAATATTTCATTCTTCTGTCAACTGCCTATAGCTACTTTTGGTGGTTTAAAAAGATTATATCTATAGCTAGTCGATATTGAAAATTCACAATGTAAAATGGACAATATATATCTCCTTTAACCCTATATCTACTTTAACTCTATATTCACTTCCTAGGTTCTATTACCTAAGGAATTTTTCAGGTGAGGGAATTAAAGCAATGAAAACAGGGAATTTTCTCATATCACACAGATAGTGTGTATGGGAGATAGCTTGAACTCAGTCTCTAATTTCAAAACTGTCATCTGCAGCTACTCTTCCATATCTTCTTTACTGATCAACTCATCTATCAGTACAGATTTATTATATTATTAACCTCATCTCTCTAATATATGTTGTACATCTATCCCATTGCTGTTCAGTCTATGAGTTGAAGTCACCAAATTTATATCACCATCCCTGACAATATCTCTGAACTACAAAATTTTTCATATTCCCAGTTGAGGGTTTAATAGACACCTAAAATTTAAGTTATTCCTTTCCTAAAACTTTCTCCTCCAAACCGCTCCGATTTGAATAATTTCACTATCATCTATCAACTCTAAAGTTAAGCACCATTACCAGCTTTTATTGGTATCTTTCACTCTTCAAATTACATCTGTTAGCAACTCTTATTGATACTAGTTTCAAAAGATTTTCCAATATAGTAACTTCTGATTATTTCTATTAATACTTCTCACATGCATATCCAAACATCTTTTGCCTGGCCATGGCCATATTGTCCTATTTGTTTTCATATTTTTAATTTTTGAGATTAATATATATGTAAAATGTGAAGTGTATAGCTATGTGAATTGTGTACATATCATGGGTCGAGGTAAAGAAAACTTAGCATTTCTAAGTTTCCTTCATTTCTCTTCTCAGACAATATCATTCTTCCCACAGATGTGTCCATTGTCCAATAACTTCAGTCACCATAGATGAGTTCTCACTGCTCTTAAACTTTATAATGAAATCATGTAGTGGGATTGTGGGGTCATATCGTAGTTTTATTCCTAGTTTTTTGGGGAGTATCCATAGGGTTCTCAATAGTGGCTGTATCACTTTACATTTGCTCCAACAGTGCAAGAGGGTTCCCTTTTCTCCACAGTCTCTCCAGCAATTATTGTTTGTAGACTTTTTAAGGATGGCCATTCTGACTGACTTAAGGTGATACTTCATTGTAGTTTTGATTTGCATTCATTTCGCTGATAATGAGCATTGTTGAGCATCTTTTCAAGTGTTTATTAGCCATCTGTATGTCTTCTTCATAAAAATGTCTGTTTAGGTTTTCTATTTTTTTAATTGGACTGTTTGTTTTTTCCTGATGTTCAGCTGTATGAGCTGCTTACATATTCTAGAGAAAAATCTTTTATCAGTTGCTTCATTTGCTATTATTTTCTCCCATTCTGAGGTTTGTCTTTTAATCTTGTTATTTCCTTTGCTCTACAAAGGCTTTTAAGTTTAATTAAGTACATTTTGTTTATTTTTGTTTTTATTTCTACTACTCTAATAGGTGGGTCAAAGAGGATCTAGCTATGCTGTGTGTCAAAGAGGGTACTGCCTATGTTTTCTTCTAAGAGTTTTATAGTTTCTTGCCTTACATTTAAGTTTTTAATTCATTTTGAGTTAATTTTTGTGTATAGTGTTAGAAAGTGTTCTAATTTCATTCTTTTGGATGTAGTTGTTGAGTTTTCCCAGCACAGTTTATTGAAGAGGCTGTCTTTTCTCCGTTGTGTATTCTTGCCTCCTTTATCAAAGATAAAGTGCTCATTGGTGTGTGGGTTTACCTCTGGGCTTTCTGTGTTGTTCCATTGGTCTATATTTCTGTTTTTGTGCCAGTGCCATACTGTCTTGAGGACTATAGCTTTGTAGTATAGCCTGAAGTCAGGAAAGTTGATTCCTCCAGCTCTGCTTTCAGGGTCTCTTGTGTTTCCATACAAATTATGGAATTTTTTGTTCTGTGAAAATTGCCATTGGCAGGTAGTACTATAGAGGTTGCACTGAATCTGGGATTACTTTGGGTAGTCTAGTCATTTGCACAATACGGAGTCTTCTAATCCAACAATATGGTATGTTTCTCCATCTGATTGTGTCATCTTTCACTTCTTTGGTCAGTGTCTTCTATCACTTCTTTCATCACCATTTTATAGTTTTCTGCATCCAGGTCTTTTATTTATTTAGGTAAGTTTATTCATAGGAATTTTCTTCTTTTTGCTGCAGTGGTGAGTAGGATTGTTTCCTTAACTTCTGATTTTTCATTGTTAGTGATAAGGAATACAAGGGATTTATGTGTATTAAACTTATATCCTGCAACTTTACTATATTCAATAATTAATTCTAGTAATTTTCTTGTGGAATCTTTAGGGTTTTCTATGTATATGGGCTTCCCAGGTGGTACTAGCAGTAAAGAACCCACCTGCCAATGCAGATTGATGATAAGAGACACAGGTTTGATCCCTGGGTCAGAAAGATCTCCTGGACAAGGGCATGGCAACCCACTCCGGTATTCTTGCCTGGAATCCCATGGACAGAGGAACCTTGCAGGCTGCAGTCCATAGGGTTGCACAGAGTCAGACATGACTGAAGTGACGTAGCATGCACTCATGTGTGTATAGTATCATGTCATCTGCAAACAGTGAGAGTTTTCCTTCTTTACTGATCTGGATTCCTCTTGTTTCTTTTTCTTCTCTGACTGCCTTGACTAGGACTTCCAAAGCAATGTTGAATAACAGTGGTGCCAGTGGGCACCCATGTCTTGTTCCTGGTTTTATGAAACACTTTCAATTTTTCGCTGTTGAAAATAACATTTGCTGTAGGTTTGTCATATATGGCCTTTATTATGATGAATTGGGTTCCTTCTATGTCTACTTTCTGGAGGTTTTGTTTGTTTGTTTTTACCATACATGGGTGTCAATTTGTCAAATGCTTTCTCTTCATCCATATGATCATACGGTTTTTATATTTCAATTTGTTGATATGGAGTATCACCTTGACTGATGCACAGGTATTGAAGAATCCTTGCATTCTTGGGCTAGATCCCACTTGATCATGGTACATGAGCCAAATGTGTTGCTGGATTCTGTTTGCTAGAATTCTGCTGTGGATTTTTGTATCTATGTTCGTCAAGGATATTGGCCTATAATTATCTCTTTTTTGTGTGTGGTATCTTTCTCTGGTATTGTTATCAGGGTGATAGTAGCCTCATAGTATGAGTTTAGGGGCTTTCCTTCCTCTGCAATTTTCTGGAAGACTTTGAGCAGTATAGGTGTTAGCTCTTCTCTAAATGACTATCTCTATCCAATCAGATGTTGAGTTTTGTTGTGACTGAATTACAGTTTTATTAAGAACTAGTTTATTTCTGATTCATCCCTGTTCACATTTGGGTAAACAAGGCTAAAGATTGGGGGAAATCCAATTTACTCAGAAAATTTTAATATGTCTGTTTATGCTTTTACTTTTTTCATAGCTTAAAATCTCACAGGAGGATTTTATTTTAAGAATTATTTTTTTAAGTCTTAAGTGACTTAAATATTCTAACTTAATATAAAATCCAATGATAAAATGACATATATGTTTACCAGTTATTTTTACAAATTTTACTGGATTATGGTTTACAATTTTGTATTAGTTTCAATTGTACAGCAAAGTGAATCAGCTATGCATATACATATGTCCACTCTTTTTTAGATTATTTTTCCATATAGGTTATTACAGCATGTTGAGTAGATCGTTCCCTGTGCTATACAGTAGGTACTTATTAGCTGTCTATTTTGCATATAGTAGTGTGATGATGTCAATAACAGTCTCCCAGTTTATCCCCTCTTCTGCCTTTGGCAACCAGGATTTGTTTTCTCCATGACTCTATTTTTTTTAATAAATTCATTTGTACATTTTTTTCCTAGATCCCACACATAAGCAGTATCTTTTTTTTGTCTTTCTCTGTCTGACTCATTGCACTCTGTATGACAATCTGTAGATACATCCATGTTGCAATTCCCAAGTTGGGAATTTTCTTATAAAGCTAAGCGTCCTCTTAACATAATGGTTACATCCTCTTAAATAATGATTATATCCTTTTGACATAACATGCTGCTATGAATGGCAGTGTTTTATTCTTATTCATGGCTGAGTAATATTCCATTCTATGTACCTGCCACATTCATTCATCCATTCCTCTGTCAATGGACATTTAGGTTGCTTCTAAATGTCTTAGCTATTGTATATAGAGCTGCAATGAACATTGTGGTGCAAGCATTTTTTTTTCAAATTAGAGCTTTCTCCAGGAGTAGGATTGCTAGAGGAAATGATAAATCTAGATTTAGCTTTTTAAGGAGCCTCTTTATTGTTCTCACAGTGGTTGTAGCAATTTACATTCCCAGCAACGGTGTAGGATGATTTCCTTTTTTCTACAACTTTTAGATCATTCATTGCTTGCAGATTGTTGATGAATGCCATTCTGAGTCATGTGAGGTGACACCTCACGTTAGTTTTGACTTGCATTTCTCTAATAATTAGTGCTGTTGAGCATATTTTCAGGTGCTTTTTAGCCATCTGTATGTCTTCTTTGGACAAATGTCTAGTTAGATCATCTGCTTATTTTTTGATTGGCTTGTTTGCTTTTTCAACATTGACCTGCATTAGCTATTATATATTTTGGAGATTAATTCTTTGTTAGTTGCTTTTCTTGAAAATATAATTTTCAATTCTGTGCATTGTCTTTTCATTTTGTTTCTAGTTCTCTTTGCTGTGCAACAACTTTTAAGCTTAATTAGATCCCATTTGTTTATTTTTTTTTTTAATTTTCATTACTCTAGGAGGTGGATCCAAAAAGATATGGCTGCGTCTTATGTCAACAAGACAAAATACTATACTTTCCTCTAAGACTTTCATATTATCCCACCTTACAGTTAGGTCTTTAGTCTCTTTCAAGTTTATTATTTTGCATGGTATTAGGGAGTGTTCTAACTTCATTCTTTAACCTGTAATTGTCCATTTTTCCTAGCACCATTACTTGAGGAGACTGCTTTTCTCCATTATATATTCTTGCCTTCCCCATCGTAGATTAGTTGACAATAGGTTCTTGGGTTATCTCCGGACTTGCTCTCCTGTTTCATTGATCAAGTATCAGTTTTGGTGCCAGTAGTAATTATTTTAATTACTGTAGCTTTGTAGTATTATCTGAAGTAAGGGAGCCTGATTCCTCCAGCTCCATTTTGTTTGCTCAAGATTGCATTGGCTATTGTTGTTCAGTTGCTCAGTCATGTCTGACTCTTTGCAACCCCCTGGACTGCAGCACGCCAGGCTTCCCTATCCATCACTAACTCCAGGAGCTTGCTCAAACTCATGTCCATTGAGTCAGTGATGCCATCCAACCATCTCATCCTCTGTCATCCCCTTCTCTTCCTGCCTTCAGTCTTGCCCAGCATCAGGGTCTTTTCTAGTAAGTCAGCTCTTCATATCAGGTGGACAAGGTATTGGAGCTTCAGTTTCAGCATAAGTCCTTTTAATGAATATTCAGGATTGATTTCTTTTAGGATTGTCTGGTTTGAGCCCCTTGCAATCCAAGGGACTGTCAAGAGTCTTCTCCAACACCACAGTTCAAAAGCATCAGTTCTTCAGCACTCAGCTTTCTTTATAGTCCAACTCTCAAATCCATATGTGACTAGTGGAAAAACCATAGCTTTGACTATATAGACCTTTGTTGGCAAAGTAATGTCTGGTTGTTTGTTTATTTGTTTGTTTGATATGCTGTCTAAGTTGGTCATAGCTTTTTTTCCATGGACCAAGTGTCTTTTAATTTCCTGGCTGCAGTCACCATCTGCAGTGATTTTGGAGGCCAAGGAAATAAAGTCTGCCACTATTCTCCTTGTTTCCCTGTCTATTTGCCATGAAGTGATGAGACCAAATACCAGTCTTAGTTTTTTGAATGTTGAGTCTTAAACCAGCTTTTTCACTCTCTTTCACCTTCATTAAGAGGCTCTTTAGTTCCTCTTTGCTCTCTGCCATAAGGGTTGTGTCATCTACATATCTGAGGTTATTGATATTCCTCCCAGCAATCTTGATTCCAGCTTGGGCTTCATTCAACCCAGCGTTTCACATGATGTACTCTTCATATATGTTAAATAAGCAAGGTGACAGTATACAGCCTTGACATATTCCTTTCTCACTTTGGAACAAGTCTATTTTTCCACATCATGTTCTAACTGTTGCTTCCTGACCTGCATACAGATTTCTCAGGAGGCAGGTCAGGTGGTCTGGTATTCTCATCTCTTCAAGAATTTTCCACAGTTTGTTGTAATCTGCACAAAGTCGTAGTCAATGAAGCAGCAGTAGATGTTTTTCTAGAATTCTCTTGCTTTTATTTTCTCATCCAACAGATGTTTGCAATTTGATCTCTTGTTCCTCTGTCTTTTTGGAAGGCAGCTTGAACATCTGGAAGTTCTTGGTTCATGTACTGTTGGAGCTGGCTTGGAGAATTTTGAGCATTACTTTGCTAGAGTGTGAGATGAGTGTAATTGTGTGGTAATTTGAACATTTTTTTATATTGCCCTTCTTTGCTTTGGCTAATCAGGGTCTTTTGTGTTTCCATACAAATTGCATATTTTTTTCCTTTCTGTTTAGCAGTTTTAAAATTTAATTATCTTTGAGTTCTTAAGGTAAGAAGCTACTATATGACAGTGGAAGACTTGGAATTATATACTAATCAATATTAATTTAATCAATTTAATAGTAATTAGTTATTATTTCTTTAATCATCTGTCTGAAGAATCTTTTACTTTTGACTTTTCCACTATAGACTTATTTCATTTCTTTATCAGTTATAGTATTAGAATTCACCACTTAGCAACCTAAGTTCAGTAACTCTGAGTATTTTTATGCTTTGTGATATATACAATAAAATATCTAATATTGAATATTAACACATGCACACTATTTGTGGTGCTCTTCTGAGTACTTTCCCTATATTAACTCATTTAATTATATTTACAACTCCAAGATATCAACGCTTTATTATTGTTGTTTTGCAGAGAACAAAACGGGGGTTCAGAGAGGTTGATTGCCCAAAATCACATGAACACACCTGGTTCATGCGCTTTTCACAATAGGCCATAAATCTCATCTGCTGCACTTTTAACCATGGTATTTTACTGGAAAAGAGTTGTCTGTACTCTAGAAACTTGCTACAGTTTAACACCAAATTCCTTGACTTGTATTTAAAACTTTGATAAAAACTGCCAACCTTTTAACCTTCCGTTTCTATCATCAGAAAATATAGACTTTGAATGTGGAGATATTTGAAGAAAATAATGAGACTTCCAAAAGCAAACCAAGGTACCACAGCACACATTTTAAAATGGCCAAAATCCAAATCACTTATGACACTAAATGTTTTTAAAGATATGGAGCCACAGAAACTCTCAGTTACTGTTGGTGAGAATGCAAGGTGGTATAGTCACCTTGGATGACAGTTGGGAATTTTCTTATAAAACTAAACATGCTCTCAATGTAATGATTCAGCCATCACACTTTTTGGTATTAACATAAATGTGTTAAAAATTTGTGTCCACACAAAAATTTGCACACAGGTGTTTAGATAAGCTTAATTCACACTCGAAATATGGAATCGACCAAGATGCCCTTCAGTGGGTGAATGTGATATATCTGGATAATATTATATTATTCAGTGATAAAAAGATATGAGATGTCAAGTCATGATAAAGGAGGAATCTTAAACCCATATTACTAAATCAAAGAAGATAATCTGAAAAAGCTACATACTGTATGATTCAACTATATAACATTTTGGAAAAGGCAGAGCTAGAGAAGTAGTAAAAGATCCATGGTTTCCAGAAGTTAAGCATGAGGGGGGATGAACAGGCAGAGCACAGAGGATTTTTAGGACAGTGAAACTATTCCATGGAACACTATATAATGGTGATGCATATCGTTACACTTTTGTCAAAACCCTTAGACAATGCAACACCAGAGAGGACCCGTAATATAAACTGCAAATTTGGGCAATAAGGATGTTTCACTGTCTGTTCATCAGCTGTCCCAAATGTGCCGCTGTGGTGGGATGGCCTTGATGTGGCGGAGGTTGTGTGTGTGGCGCTTGGGGATACATAGTAAGTTTCAGGTACTGTTTTCTGTGGATGTAAAAATGCTCTAAAATATTAAGTTTACTACTAAACTGAACGAAGTGAATGATTTTTTTGTTGTTGTTATCTTTGCATTAAATGTAAAATGTAACAGAGTATAGAAGGCTAACAATTTTCCTGAAAAATTATGGACAGCAGAGCCATTGATATTTGAAAATATTATCCATTAATATAAGAATTCCCTGATAAAAATTTTCTACCATTATTATAAGCAGAAAAGCATAGACCTTTTAAACCCTAGATATTTACCTATGACGTTTATTTTTTAATGTAGTATTCTGATTACTAGTGTAGTTTTAATTGTAGTGTCAATAAAAACACAGAGATATCACTTGGAACCTCAGTTAACTTCTGCCAAAAAATTGTCTTTAATTTTATGAACTAATGATTTAGGAGGATGTATGTTAATTCTTATATGAAGCAACACAGTTGGTGCAGTTGGCCATTCATTTGTCCTTGGCAAGACAAGGCAGGTTTCATAATCTTAAAAGTCATTAGCATGTACTCAGTGAGCATCAAATTGCTTTTAATGGGCTGTCCTGTTATAATATAGATATATTAGCTTTCAGCTGTGTCCTCTATTCCCACATAGTTTGAACTATCTTTGAAGAAATGCTCTTTTTCAGTAAAACTAAGTCTAAACTAATGCTAATTACTCATTCTTATATAATGTACTTTCTTTTGATAAAATATTAGGAACTGAATAGCCTCATCTGTTATATTGATATCTACAAGTCTACCTTTGTAAAGACATAATAAAAACATTAATATAGTTTACACCTAAAGTCATAAAGAATAAAGATAATTACTAAAACAAGTATAAAACCCTATCTGTCTATATGTGAGTGATTGCCTTCACATAGCCAGAAAACATAATATGTACAGTTAAATGCACAGAAAAGTTAGACTGAGATAATATTTAGATAGCATTAGGAATTTTATTCCCAATATAAAGAAATATTCTTGTGTGGGTATGTTTTGTATATGAGCTAAATAATTTTCAACTATTTTACTCAATCTAGAATTCCTTTTATCATTTAAAAAATACTAAAATTCTTCATATCTTCTGTATTTGACTTTTGGCCAAAACATGAATCTCTGATATAGAAGAAAAAGACTTGATTTGAAATCAGACTAGATTTTGAAATCTATCTCTATTATTTACTATTGGAATGATCCTGAGCAAGTTAATTTTTATGTATCTCTGTTTTCTCTTCTTGAAAAAGGAATCATGATACTTCATTCATTGTTATTCACGCTTCCCACGTGGCGCAATTGGTAAAGAATCTGCCTGCCAATGCAGGAGACATAGGAGATGGGAATTTGATTCCCAGGTCAGGAAAATCCCCTGGAGGAAGGCATGGCAACCCACTCCAGTATTCTTGCCTGGAGAATGCCATGGACAGAAGAGCCTGGTGGGCTATAGTCCGCAGGGTCACTAAGAGTCCCATGACTGGAGTGACTTAACACACACACATTCATTATTAGATAAAAAGATGAATGTAAATGTATGCAAAATCCTTATCACCAGTCTCAGCACACTGGAAGTATCATGATGAATAATAATATTACCTTAGCTAATAGTAATATGACCCCTAAAAAGTTATATTTATAGAAATATGGTTATGCTTTTATATGTGTTGTAATTTCTGCTCTAAAATATTCACTTTTTGAAACAAACAAAGTGAGTTTCTTTTTTGCAATAATTAATCTAAGAAACAAAGTAATTCACTGGCATGTCATAATGGCTTGGTAAGAGTTTCATCTATTAAGCTTTATGTGTTTTTGATGTAACTCTTTACCCACTGACTTCTCATATTAGCCAAATAGCTGACTCCAGATGAAAATGACATCTCTCTTGAGAATGTATTACATTGCAAGTGAGAACTTGGAAGTGACCCAACATTAATTTTGTCAAGATAACCTCTTTACTAAAATCTTATATTTCATTTCCTCAAGGTATGTTATAAAACAGCATGCTTTCTTTGGTGGAGTGCAAGATAAAAAGGTTCTACTTTCAAAAACTATTATAAAAATATGGCTATCTCTACCACTCACCCACATGTACATTTGTGTACATATATGCTATATATATTTGGCAAATTTAATAATCACACCTATAATTTACAACACTGGGAAAAAAGTTTCGTTTCAAAGAGATTCTTCCTCCTATATCTCAAAAATAATGTATCACAAGGCATTCGATTTTCTGGTTTTCACAATTTAGTCTGTGAAGTGAAATTGAAAGTTGTTCAGTTGTGTCAAACTCTTTGCGACCCCATGGACTATACAGTCCATGGAATTCTCCAGGCCAGAATCCTAGAGTGGGTAGCCTTTCTCTCTCCAGGGGATCTTCCCAACCTAGGGATTGAACCCAGGTCTCTTGCTTTGCAAGAGGATTCTTTACCAGTTGAGCCACCAGGGAGGAGGAAGCTATAAAGGAAAACTATTATGCTTCTATTGGTATAGCAATTCAGTAGCTGTGATTTCAACCTTAGTCTGCTTTCTGTGTAATCAAAATTAAGAATTTTGTTTTTCAGAAAATATATCTGCATTGAAAATATATTTACTGATTTCTTGTACTTTTGATAATAATTTCATGACACATCAATACTAATTAACAAATAAACTTTAGATAAAACCTAACCTTCTAGGAAAAAAATACAAGTTCACTTTATCTTCATTAAAAAACTCAGGAGTCTTTGATTTGGTATGATTTGGTGCCTATTTGCTGCATTAATCATAAGACACAGAGTTAGCTCCTTCTATCTGGGGTTCCACAGTCTCAAAATGTGGCTTCCATCTCAAGTGACTGTTTGAGAGGCTACCATCAACATGGAAGAAGGAAATTAGAGAGGTGATCCTTCCTCTTAGGGGAACAATCTAGAAGCTGCATTATCACTTTCATTATAAACATTAGCCTGAATGTGGTTATATGGGCTCATTTAACTTCTAGGGATGCTAGGGACTATAGAGTTTAGTTAGTTTTGGCATACTCACATTAAAATAGAAGGAAACAGAAAAGAGAGGAGCAAAGAAGAGTAGTCCAGTTATTAAAGGTAAAACATAATAGATATTTGGTTGATGCCTCTGCCATGTGGATTGAAGTCTTTGCATATTACCACATTTCACTATATCCAAGATGCCAACAATTATAAAATATACAATTAATTTATGTAGCACAACACAACTAAAAATAAAAATACTGTTAAGTGAGCCACGACACAATGACTTTCTTGCTGTTAATTGTTCTTTAGTTGCTCAGTTGTGTCCGACTCTTTGCGACCCCATGGACTGCAGCCCACCAGGCTCCTCTGTCCATGCGATTCTCCAGGCAAGAGTACTGGAATGGGTTGCCATTTCCTTCTTCAGGTTATCCCTTTGCATTTTGTATATCTTTTAAAAATATTCTTTTAAACTTATTTAGAGAAACATATAATTTAGCTTTGACTGAGTTGTCAATATCCATTTTTCCTACACAATATTGTCCTTTGTAGTAACAATGCATTGATGTTGCATTATCTACCTCTATGATTTCTTCTAAGACACTAAAGTCCATTTTGTAAATTTTGAGGCTAACAATTTATGTTTATTATAAAGTCTCAACCAAAGATTTTCAATAAACAACCAGGACTCATATTTCTTCTTCAAATGACTTGTTGACTGAAGTGTTGACAGTTATAATCTTTTTCTATTTTTGACACTGGGAACAGCATCTAAATCTGTGATATATTAAAAAAAAATAAAGTGCCTGGCCAACAGGAAGTGTCTCAGTAAAAGATGTATCCTGATTTTGAAGATAATAGAATGTGAAAAAATGCATTGTAGAATCAATAAAGTAATGTATTTCAATTTAGAGATACAGGATTATAGACCATTTGAGAAAATTACTCTGAAGTGACCGGAAGTCATAAAATCATGTTTTGCCTAGTGCTGGTTTTATAACCTTGAGAAACTTATTACAAATCAGTGTGTCTGGTTTCCTATCTGTAAAATGGAAACAATTTTGTCTAATTATTGTCTAAACAATAACGTCTAATGCTTATAATTACTGGGAAGGAATGTGATTATATAGGACTTGAAACAGTGCTTGGCATGTGTAAATGTTACACAAACATTGGCTATTTCTATTACTATTTCTTGAATACTCTGAAATTGGGAAATCATTGATTCTGATCTATTCGGTTTTTTAAATTCTTATATCAATATTGAAATTACATAGTTTCCCAGATAGTTACTCATTTTATATACGTTTCCAAACCTAGCATTATGGAGTTACTCAAGATATCTTTTTAGGCTTTCGATAATTGTTCTCTCTGAATTAATATCCACTCATTCATTCTCATTCGTTTTTATTTCTGTTTTATTTTATTCTTTCCTTGATCAGCTTTGCTGAAGATGCAAAATCTTATTAACATTTTCAAAAACTATCTTCCAGTTTTCTTAGCTGCTTGTTTTTTCTTGCATAGCTCTTGTTCTTGATTTCACTAGTTTCTTCTTTATGCTTATTTTGATATATAGTTTCTCATGTTTTTTTTTTTTCATTTTAAATGTTTGCTAGCTTGCCTTATGCTTTTAAATAATGGTATATATTTTTAGTTTCTAAGCAGAAAGAAGTTTTAGTTTTTTTCTCAGTTTAATATTTTACTACATTGTCTTCAAAGAACATAGGCCGTAAGATGATTATATTTGGATATTATTAAGGACTCCTTTATAGTTTAGTTTGATTTTTTTGAATGTTCTGTTTTTTCCTGCAGAGAAGTGATTTTACATTTATATAAGTAAACGCCTATGTATCTGTTTCAACTTAGCAATTGCATTTAAATATTTTATCTCGATGGTCATTATGATAACAAATGTTATTGATAGGTTTATATTGATAGAAGCATTAGAAATCAGCAATTCCTGGATATACTAATAACATTTACATATCTATGGGTTTCAAAATGAGTTGAATATAGTCAGGGCACTTGACACAGAAATCTGTAACTGAAAGTGTGTGTGTGCACCTGGTCAACTGTGTCTGACTCTTGGAGGCCCCATAGCCTGTAGCCCACCAGTCTCCTCTGCCCATGGAATTTTCTAGGTAAGAATACTGGAGCAGGCTACCATTTCCTAGTCCATGGAATCTTCCCACCCAGAAATTGAACCTGCATCTCTTACATCTCCTGCATTGGCAGGCAGGTTCTTTATCACTAAAACCACCTGGGAAGCACAAGAATATACATGCTTGCCTGCCCGCTAAGTTGCTTCAGCGGTGTCCGACTCTTTGCGACCCCATGGATGCACGAACAGGCTCCTCTGTCCATGGGGTTCTCCAGGCAGGAACACTGGAGTGGGCTGCCTTGGCAGATCACCACTGGGGAGTTACGGAAGATACTATCTGACAGACAGCATCGCACCAGTCCTTGTGGAAACCTAACAGTACCCTGAAGTCTTTTATTTTCTTTCTTTTTTTTTTTTTGTATACATGAGCCTAGGCAATTTTGAAATAGACTGGCATGGTGTATGCTTGAGACCAGCTCATCTGTATCTTATTTACCTTATCAATCACAGAGTTACTCAATATAAAAATGATTGTATTTTTCTCGTTCATTGATTCTGTTTCTTCTGGTTTTACTCTTCCGATATCTTTGTATATTTGCTGTGCATTCTTGTTGCCCAAACTGGATACTTGATTAGAGGAACGCATACTTTAGGTGTCAGCTCCTGCTCCTTTTGCAAGTTTGGCATGTGTGGGAATGCTCCTTACCATCAGCTTATCCATCTCCATTTGCCAAGTAAGCGTCCCCCCGACAGTGTTATGGACTGAACTGTGTTCCTAATAAATTCATAGATTGAAGCCTTAACCTCCAATTTGATAGCATTTGGAGATGGAGTGTCCAGGAGATGATTGGGATGAGGTGATGAGGGATGAGGTCCTCGTGATGAGGTTAACGTCCTTTTAAAAGATACTAAAGAGTTTGCTCTCTCTCTACCCACGCACACAGAGGAAAGGCAGATGGCCTGTGGGAGGACACCTGTAACCCGAGGAGAAACCCTCAACGCACAGCCATCCCCCTGGCCCCTCAGTCTTGGGCCTCTAGTCTTCAGAACCGTGAGAAGTAAATCCCTGTTGTTTGTTACCCAGTCTGTAATATTTTGTTATAGCAACCAGAGCTGATTGAGACACATTTCTCTTTTCAAGATGTGCTCCCCTTGGGGAAGGATGATGACAAAGGTGAGAAAGAACAAGTCAATCAGGATTCAACAGCTACATAAAATCTCCTTGCTGTCTCCTCTCCGTAAAGAGACAGCAGAGACGCTACTCTGCTGTTTTCCTCCTGCAAGTGGCCGTCCGGCCACCAAATATGTGCCGAGGAATGGTGGGAAGAAGGGACAAAATAGAGAGACTCTCCTTGACATCTATCTTTTTAGTTTTTAACGAACTTTTGTTTTTGAATAAATGTAGGTTTATAGAAAATTTGCATAAGTAATAAATACATAGAATGTTCCTTGTATCCTTCCTTTACCTAATGTTAGCATCTTATAATACTATAGTATATTTGCCAAAACTAAGAGATTAAAATGTGCAAATTGGTATGACCTAAGCCCCAATATTACTTGAGTTTTTCATTCAGGTCTCTTTTCAGTTCCAAGATTTGATTCAAGATGCTACATTGAAATTATATGTGACCCTTTTTTAGTTAAAAAAACAAAAAAGCCACCTGTTTGCAGCGTATGGTCTGAAAGGCCAAACCCTTAGTAGAGATCTTTTCTCTATTTTCCAATTCAATTTTTTAAAAAAGCGTCTATGTCAGTCGCAGCACCCCACTTGTACTAATTACTCTGCTTCATGTTCTTTCTGTTTTAACACTATTATCTTTTTCCAGAACTAGCATAAAGTAATTTCTGTTGCTTTGAAAACTTCCTGAGTCTACCCATATCCACTCCAACAGAACGAATCGCTCACTTCCCTGAGCTATGTTATACTTCTGTTATATCCTATCATAGAATTCAGTCTGCATTGTAACCAAAGGATTCTAATGTGTCATTCTCTCTGTACGATTAGTCTTTCTCAACCATTCCTCTGTTCTGCAGCATAGATGGCTTCCCACCAGTACAGTGACTTGGTGCGGCAGTGATTATCAGTAGAAGATTCGTGTACGTTTTTCTCCAACAATGCTTTCTCTCATGTTCTTGAGCTCTGCAATGAAATTTACATTTATAAATATATACATATGTATGTATATATACTTATACAATATGTACATATACTTATACAAAGGCAAATACTGTGACAAGAACTATTTTAGCCTCTGTGCTTTGCATTGAGAAATATTTTTCTCAAAGGAATTAAAGCTTTGTAGGATCAAAAAATATTCATGTAAGTCAATAAAAATCAAGGTGGGTTCTCTCAGTGTAATGTCCTAAAGTTTTAACAATGAGGTCCAAGCTCAGTCCTTTTCTACCTTTACTACAGGATATGTTAAATACCCTGAGCCTCAACTTCTTAATCTATAAAATCTAGATAATAATAATGATACCTACTTTGTAAGGTTGTTTTAAGGACTGCATAACTTAATGTATGCAGTCTCTTGTCATATGGTAAGTGCTGTATAAATGTTATTAGGATAAGCAACAAAGATAGTTTCAAAGGACCATGTTTCAGGCAAAACTAACCAATGGTATCAGAATTCAGGGTACAGATTATTCCTGAGAGTGGATGTCATGACTGAGTAATGTATAAGATAAAATGTTTGGGGACTAGAAGTATTCTGGTTTTTCATCCAAGTGCTGGTTATGTGGGTTTCTCCAATTAAAAAAAAAATTTACCAAGCTGTGTAATTATGATTTGAACATTTTCCATATGTATGCTGTACTTCAATAAAAATGCTAATTTTTTAAAAAAAGGTTCCTGACACTCCCACCATCAACTGCTCCATGCCTTACACATAATATTTACTGTAGTCAATTAACACTTTTGCATGGCACTGCTTACCAGTCTTCAGGCTTTTTAAATTATCTTTTATTTAAAAACAGATTGTTTTATGATTCATTTTGTCAGACTGTGCCTCTTGAAATTTGCTTCTTCAAATCTCTCTAAATACTAACTTAACAGTATCTTTCATTTTCAAATATGAACAAAGTTGTCATAAAACATTTGTGTGTCCACTAAGGTACTGTTTTTTTAAAATCAGGGACTTTGATGAATAGAATCATAACATAATTTAAGATATAGTTGTCAGTGGGAGGATAGACTAATCTAAGGGAAGCAGTTATAGCCTTATGCTTTTTTAATGAAGCCATATTTCTTGATGCTTTAAGTCCAAAGTATTTTAAAATAAAAATATATAAACTGTTTTATGTTATATTCAGTTGAATTCATGGCGAAATAAACCTCAAGTTTCCATTCTTTAAATTTTTAATTAAAAAAATTAAGTTTATGCCAAATCATGCAAAAAATGTATATCCCCCCCCACTTAATCCACCTAAAACTGTACTGATACTGTGCTACTTAACTTGCACACAGATAAACATTATTTGCCTGTCTTTAGCCTTCTACTTCAGGAAGGAAAACATTAATGCACACGAGTATCTGATTCTTCACAACTGCAGTCAGCAAGCAGATGACTGTAGTGAGTGAGGCCTCCTGCCTTCTTACTCCCTTTCCATCCACATCAATACTTACTGCACGCTGCCACACTCAAAGGAACAAGTACAAAGAGACAATTATCACATTTCAGTTCCATATCCCTCCTCCTTTTTGCGATAGAGCTACACATATGAAAGGGTCTGAAGCCCACATGCCATATGCTAAGTAATCTTGGCTTGCAGAAGCTCGTGTAGAGTGCTTGGTGGAATTTGTAGATGCGCATTTATTTGAGCTTCTCAGGGTTCTGTGGTTCTGCAAAGCTCCTGGGGATTGCCATCACATTACAATCACAGCAAGCATGTGACTCACTACCTCTTTTAGACAAAACTGGCACCTCAAATTCATCTTCAGTCTTTTCTAATATTTTGAGATCCACTGCGGGGATCTCTGAGTTTCTAATGCCAATCTGTGGGCTTCTTACCTACGTCTCTGAGCAGTTGCATCCTCAGGCGCAAGCAGGAATTTATTCTGGTATAGCAGCACTGTCCTCTCATCATACAGCAGGTTCACATCCTCTGTACCATCTGTTTGTGATATATCTTTACTACAGCTCTTGCTACCAGGAGAAAAGTATGTAACTGGAGTTATTTCTTTCTTTGATAAGCACAGTATTGCAACTTCAAGAAATCTTGGAGTTATCATTTATTTGTTATATGCTTGAGGGTATTATTTTAAATAAAAAAGCTTCAGTGTTAATGTGGTAAAACAAGGAATCATCTACCCTTTTTGTTCTATGAATGTGTTGTTCTCAACAGTAAGCATTCATACCAAGAGTTTTGATTAATATTTGTTTTCTTGTCCAACAGTTCAATAACTGTACATAGCCCTTCAAATAATTGGTAGTCTAACTATTCAGTTGCAAAAGGGAGAGGAAACTGGATTTGACCCAGTAAATATTGATAAAGTAGTAAGGATGACATGAATATCATGTTATATTTTACCTATTGTAAAAACGAAGTAAAATTTCCTTCCTTTAACAGTGTTTAGATTTTCCTATAATTCACTTGAGTTAATAGACTACCAAATAACAATAAGTTATTTCATTTTTAGAGAAAACTCCCATTTTATTGTGCTTCTTTATAAATTCTATCCAATCCAACTTTTGTTTTTCCCACTCAGAGAAGAGTAGTAAGAATTCTCATTAACAGATAATTCCCATGACTCCCTTTTAATTTTCTACACCCACACCCACACACACACACACACACACACACACACACACTTAAAATGTTGATTCTCAGCTTAAACTTATGATGATTTATATAATTATGATGATTATTATGATTATGTTAACTATGATGATTTATATAATTATTGGCCACCTTATGCAAAGAACTGGTTCATTGGAAATACCCTGAATGTTGGGGAAAATTGAAGGCAGGGACGACAGAGGATGAGATGGTTGGATGGCATCACCAACTCGATTGCCATTAGTTTGAGCAAGCTCTGGGAGGTGGTGCTGGACAGGGAGGCCTGGCTGCTGCCGTCCATGGGGCACAAACACGCAGACACGACTGAGTGACTGACCTGAACTGATATAACAAAGAGCCTTGATCGTGGGTATAAGTTAGCGCTTTATGCTAGTAATGGTCTAACCACAGCTTTTGGGCCAGAAGGGGGGCGCGGGAAACCACTGAATCATGGCATATTTGAGTTTCCAAGGAGTAAACATTCCAACCATGGCTTACTAAAATCATTGACTATGCATTTAGGATGGCATCACGTAGGACAGTTCCCTAGGGAAGAAAGCATGAGGAGGAGGAAGTGTGCTTCTGGAGGGACAAACAGAAGACTCCTAGCCCATCATACAAAGCACTGAATTTAATGACAGTTGAAGATAAGGTGTTTTGTGGTCAAAATTTTGTCATATTTAGGGTTAGTGTTTTGTTTAAGGGATTCCCTGGTGGCTTAGATGATAAAGCATTTGCCAGCAATGCGAGAGACCCAGGTTCGATCCCTGTATCAGGAAGATCCCCTGGAGAAGGAAATGGCAACCCACTTCAGTACTCTTGCCTAGAAAATTCCGTGGAAGAGGAGATTGGTGGGCTACAGTCCGTGGGGTTACAAAGAGTCAGACACGACTGAGGGAGTATTCGTATTTAACCACTATGCTCCTCATACACTTATCTTTTCTCATCAGTCGTCAGCCCAGGTTTGATGCTTGATACAGGGTGCTCAGGGCTGGTGCACCTGGATGACCCAGAGAGAGGGAATTGGTAGGGAGGTGGGAGGGGGGTTCTAGAAGGGGAACACATGTATACTCATGGCAGATTCATGTCAATGTATGGCAAAACCAACACAATAATGTAAAGAAAATAAATTAATTAATTTTATTAAATTAAAAACAATAAGATTATGACATCTGGTCCCATCACTTCATGGCAAATGGATGGGAAAACAATGGAAACAGTGACAGACTTTATTTTCTTGGGCTCCAAAATCACTGCAGATGGTGACTGCAGCCATTAAATTAAAAGACACTTGGTCCTTGGAAGAAAAGCTATGACAAACCTAGACAGTATATTAAAAAACAGAGACATTACTTTGCCTACAAATGTCCATATAGTCAAAGCTATGATTTTTCCAGTAGTCATGTATGGATGTGAGAGTTAAACCGTAAAGAAAGCTGAGTGCTGAAGAATTGATGCTTTTGAACTGTGGTATTGGAGAAGCCTCATGAGAGTCCCTTGGACTGCAAGGAGATCCAACCAGTCCATCCTCAAGGAGATCACTCCTGAATATTCATTGGAAGGACTGATGCTAAAGCTGAAGCTCCAATACTTTGGCCACCTGATGCGAAGAGCTGACTCATTAGAAGACCCTGATGCTGGGAAAGATTGAAGATGAGAGGACAAAGGGAGGACAGAGGATAAGATGGCTGGATGGCATCACCGATTCAATGGACATGAGTTTGGGTAAACTGGGAGTTGGTGATGGACAGGGAAGCCTGGTGTGCTGCAGTCCATGGGATCGCAAGAAGTCAGACACAACTGAGAGACTGAACTGAACTGAACTAATGTACGCTGAGTACACAAAGGCTAATTTATAGCTTTTTTCCAACTATAAAGCCATTTAAACCTATTTATTGAATGTTTAGTACTTATGCAAGATATTATAATGGGTAAAACAAAGGATGCTTATAAGTAAAATGCAACCTTTCTCTCAAAGAATTTATAACATAAAGCAGATATATACGTAACTGATATACTGAATAGAGAGGGTTTTTAGTAGTAAAGGTACATGGTTTTTTGATCTTGAGAAGGTATAATAATTATTCCACTCTGGGAGAGATAAAGAAAAGGAGCATTCCATATGGGTGGTGGAGCAGCGTGGGGGGAGCATGAACCAAGAACAAAGATAGAAAAGCTCAGGATATTTTCAGAGAATGCCACGTTGTCCAGTGTGCAGCTGCAGCACCCAATTTAGAGGCGATAATATAAAGAAAAACATAGAATGAGATCCATATATGGAGCTATCTCCTAGAGATCTGCACTTTATTCTGTGCCCGGGGTGCCACCGTGGGTTCTAAGAACAACTCTGTGGGTGGTGTACTTTAAGAATGATCCCCACCCCCGCCTTCCCGCTCACCATCTTGGTGCCAAGTATTCTCTGCCTCTGAGGCTGCTTCCTCAACTGTAAACTATCATAGCAACTCTATGAAAGGGATAATAAGGGTGGAGTGATTTAACACGTCAGAGTCCTACCATAAACGCAGACTCAATACATAGTATTTCCCTACTTGCAAATTTGAGTGGAAACTTACTAAAATGAAACACTAACTGGAATTCAACTATGTATAATGATCAGTCTTTTAGTCAAAGAAAAAAGATCATCATTACACTGATATGTGTTCAATAATTTTTTTGGAAAATTAGTAACACATAGGCAAAGTGTGGTTTTTCTCCCCCCATAATATGTGGTGACTTTTCCTTCACAAAACCCTTTTAATAAAAGAGAGCATGCTATACTTCGGCCATACTACATCACGTTTATGCACAGTGTGTTCATCCAGCACTGCCATCTGTCCAGATAAACGACTCCAACTTTAGGAAATATATAAATGTACATATATACATATTTGCAATAAAATCTGTAGTCCAAATTAAGTTTCACATAAAGTTCATTGAGGCAGGGAAATGACAGAATGTGAAGAATAGGAAATAGGTTTTGGCGTTTCTAGGAAAGGCTAGAAGTGTATGAATCAGTAATGGTGCTATTGTCTGTACTATAGTGATGTTTGAGTCCATTCTTTTTATTTATCAGAAATCAGTGTTTTGTTTCGTTTTTTTACAGTAGGATTTACAACACTATATCTTTTATACAATCACAACAATCCAGTCCAAGCTACCTGAAGAAAGCCTATGGTAGCTAACTACTTTTATAGTTCATTATCCTTCAAAATGCTATCAGTTCAATGGAAAATAAGAGCTAATTTTTTTCTCTCCCGCAGGTTCACAGAAAAGGTATACTGTACTCGATATACTGAATTATGATAGGGATTCCAGGTGATACTTAGCTGTTGATGGCTTATGAATCCAAAATACATGACCACACTCAAGAATATGTTCAAGTTGTATACATTTTTGTCATCAAAGAACTAATCTCCACCATAAAAGGGATACACCTTTCCATAGGCCAGTAAATAAATGTTGTTTCTTCACTATAAACAAAACGAGCCTAAGGACTCTGGTGAAGTAAACGTCTTTCTTTCTGCTCACCCTAGCCTAAGCCTTCCCACGCATCCCCTACATCTAAAAGGGAAACTGCGCAGGTGCCCAAGTGAACACCTGAAAAGACGTCCGACACGCACACTCGTCTGGCTTGATTCTGTGCCATCTGCAGCCCAGACTGCACCTGCCAATGTGAGTCGTCCATTCTGGCCCATCTAGTCCAGGAATTAAACATGTTATTACTCAAACACCACTTCGTCTCTCGCTATCCTGACAAAAACTTAAAGGAAGAAAATAGGCGATAATTTTAAACTACCTAAGAATAGACAAAATTTAATTTTAAAATTTAAAATACGTACACCAAACAAGGGGGAAAATTTGCTTCAAAATTTCTGAGTTTAAATTGGATTCAATTTAGAGGGGGCAAACCTCAAAATTACATTGTTTATCTAAATCTCTAGAGTCTGGAAACCAGATTTTAGAAATACCATATGAGACTGGTTGTATTTTGCTCATGAGATTTCTGGCATTGTTGCCTGCTGCTTGAGTTAGTAATGCCCAGGAGAATAATGAATCTTTTTCAATTTGGCACTGTGGAGGCCAAAACCTGCCAGGAAATAAGAGTGCAAGTAAAAAATTCCAACCTGGCGGAAAGTTCTCCAAAGAAAACCATCAGATGACATTACTAAACCTGGGGATGACCATGGAAACGGCTCCATTTTTTCCTCATTGCTAATCAGCAGGTACTATGAAGTGAATCTGACTATTATGATACTTTTATTTTTTTTTTGATGAAAAATTTTGCTTATGTTATTTTTACAAAGATATCCAGTACTAAAATCACAGTTATTTCTGAAAAACCTTCTTGCCACTGGAATGACTTAAATAATTAGCTGCATGAAAACTATTTTCTTTGGTTTCTTCGAAAGAAAGAAATTTACAAATTCTCACTTTGCAGGCTAGTCTCGTTCTTACTTTGGTGCCCTGGAGCAGGGAAATAGATCAAGATGTGAGCTTATGAAAACAAGATTGGAACATAGAACCAAGTTCAGATTTCAGTCAGGGTGCTGGTAGAGTTATAAACCTTCTGATACTTCTGCCTTACTCACATATAAAACCTTTATAGACTCCCTTCCACATACAAAATTGTCTTAGTGGTAAAATTTATGACTTTGCCAAAAAAAAAAAAAAAAAAAACAGTGGAGCCATAAAGGCATTCCCATTAGCTTGTCATTTTTAAAGGAAGTGAGACATCAGCTAATATCAGAGTGGAAGCTGGGGGGGAGGAAACTTACTGATACACAACAAAAGAGGAATCCCAAACTGCATGTCTCAATGTATCTGAGACATCTCTAGTGACAGAAACGGTACACATGTTGCTCTCCCCAAATCACATGTTTCTCTTTCACAGGTTTTCTGTGAAGCATTTCCATTTTTAAGAAGATGTGTATTAGGCAGACAAATTTCCAGATATTTCTCATCTATATTTTGATGCTATGCGGGTTCCATTAAAATTCTGTTTACTTTCTTTTTTTTTTTCAATGAAGTAAGAAAGACATAATGTTTTATTGAAACTGGATGAGGTCATGATGATTCATTACACTACTCTTGTTTCCATTTATTTCAAAATTCTATAAAATCATGAAAAGATTTGAACAAATTCATTTATTTTTCTTCTCTCTTCTCTTTGCACACAAATTGAAATAATCTCCCTGTAAAAGGTAGAGTTTGAACATTATTAGCTGAAGAGTTATCTTGGATTTTAGAATCTTGAGAAGTAAAAAAAAAAAAAAACTTAAAATCAAAATAACACGTTAAGAGGTAGTAAATGAAACAGTGGTCTTCCTTGGTGGCTCAGTGATAAAGAATCTGCCTGCCATTGCAGGAGACTCAGGTTCGATCCCTGGGTTGGGAAGCTCTCCCAGAGAAGGAAATGGCAACTCACTTCAGTATTCTTGCCTGAGAAATCCCAAGAAGAATGTAGTCTTGCAGGATAAAGTTCATGGGGTCATGGAAGAGTTGGACATGACTTAATGACTAAACATAAAATGCAGTAGTAGCATGTTTTCATTAACTTTTTTTTTATTGTTTTTGCCATACAATGTCATGATATCACCATGGGTTTACATATGCTTCCCCTCCAGAACCCCCCTCCCTCCTCCCTCCCCCCTGGGAAATCTCGCTACACCAGCCCCAAGCATCAATCCTGGGCTGGCGATTGATTAGACATATGATAATTAACTTGTTTCAATGCCCTTCTCCCATATCATCCCACCCTTACCCTCATCCACAAAGTCCACGAGTCTATTCCATACATCTGCTTTCCTTTTGCTGTCTCGCATGTTGGGTTCTTGTTACCATCTTTCTAGATTCCATATATATGTGTTAATATACTGTATTGTTGTTTTTGCTTCTGGCTTACTTCACTCTGGATAATGGGCTCCAGTTTCGTCCATCTGAGTAGAATTGCTTCAAATGAATTTTTTTTTTAATGCTGAGTAATATTCCATTGTGTATATGTACCACAGCTTTCTTATCCATTCGTCACTTGATGGGCATCTAGGTTGCTTCCATGTCCTGGCTATTGTAAACAATGCAGCGATGAACATTGGGGTACACGTGGCTCTTTCAATTCTGGTTTCCTCGGTGTATATGCCCAGCAGTGGGATTGCTGGGTCATATGGCAGGACTATTTGTAGCTTTTTAAGGAACCTCCACACTGTTTTCCATAGTGGCTGTACTAGTTTGCATTCCCACCAACAGTGTAAGAGGGTTCCCTTTTCTCCACATCCTCTCCAGCATTTATTGCTTGTAGATTTTTGGATTACACCCATTCTGACTGGTGTAAAGTGGTACCTCATTGTGGTTTTGATTTGCATTTCTCTGATAATGAGTGATGTTGAACAAAATTCAACATCCATTTATGATAAAAACCCTCCAAAAAGCAGGAATAGAAGGAACATACCTCAACATAATAAAATTCTGTTTACTTTCAAAAAAACAGTTAACTAAGAAATAGCTGGAAGCTGCTTCAATAAATGAGAAATATAAATTTTAAGAGATATGTGCATATAAGCAAACCCTGAAATTCATTTCTACAGGAAATCAATAAGATTTTTGAAAAATTAAGATTTTACATAAATATATAAATAAAAGTGGCATTTGTTAGAACATTAAATGGATAAAGGTGACCAAAAATTTGTATGCTTGTGCTCTGTGAAATAAAGTTAATAGGTACATGATAGAGACATTCTTATTCATTTTATGAAAAGCATTCCTGAGTATTTTATGGAATATAATTCATAGAATATAATTTATGTGTGTGTGTGTGTGTGTGTGCGCTTCCCTGGTGGCTCAGACATAAAGGAGGAAATGGCAACCCACTGAAGTATTCTTGCTGGGATAATCCCATGGACGGAGGAGCCTGGCAGGCTACAGCCTGTGGGATCACAAAGAGTTGGACATGACTGAGCACACACAGGCACACATGTGGGTATATGTACATCTGTATGTGTGTTTGTAGAGAGTATTATGGTAATTTAAATTTTTTGTGGATATTGTGATTAAAAAGTAACCTTGGATATTAAAAAATAATGTAAAATGTACCTTTTTGTATCTTCTTCCTGAAGATCATCATGGCTTTGGGACACAGTTAACAATCCAGGAAACAAGTATTTATAAGTCATCACTCGAACAAAGCTTAGTAACAGATGAGATAATGGTAATTGGGAGATTATAACTGGAAAAGGTATTTCTCAGTGGAGACATCGGTAGAGAAAGCAGGGGGTGGCAATTACATTGGGATCTTGAGCACTGGTGCCAAAACACTCCTGTAGACTTTTCATGTTTTACTTGCTCTTATGGAGAATGAAACTAATATGATTTTCACTAATTCCTGGCGTGCTGCAGTCCATGGGGTCTCAAAGAGTCAGACACGACTGAGCAACTGAACTAAACTGAAAGATAGTATTAACTCTAATTCTCTCCTATGGCTCTGTCATGTTTTGCTAGAAACACACTATCAAACACTGCCACTAACACAGCTTTAATTACATATTAAAATGCTACTCTAGTACCTTAAAGTAACATCCTCCACAGGCATCCTAGTGCTAAACTAACTGTTGTGACAATTAATTAATTAGGGGTGCCCTATTAGGCCCACTCTTTAACTAAAACTTCTGTGTTAGTGGATATATATGTTACATTATTAGTGGATATATATGGTACATTATCATTCAATGTGCCCACATTCTACTCTGAAAGCTTCATTTTGCATAACTTACGTCAACGTACATCTTCTTTCCCCCAACTGATTTCTTTCCTTTTCTTATAGTTTATGCTTTGCATCAGATGTGTTATTATATATGAAAGACTGTTGAAATGTTTTGCTAATAGAAAGATTCTGGGTTAATTTGATACTTAAATGGTCTTCATACTTCCTAATGTCATTTTAAGTAGAAAATTAGTTGCAGTTGGTTATGATTTTATATATACACACACACACACACACACACACACACACACATACATAAAGGAAACTGAATCAGCAAAGGAATAAAATGTTCTATAGCAATCTATAGTTTGAAAGACATAGAAATGTGAATCACTAGCAAATGACTTCAGCCTATAACCTGATCTGCTTGCTATTTTACTGAGGATAAGGTTTGGCTACAAGTATCAGTGAATGCTGATAATAATGGGTTAAATAAATAAGAAGTGGTTCCTAAACCATAGGAGAAGCCCAAGGTGAATCAGAGGCCTCACACTGTTGGACTCTGGTCCCTTTTCGTCTGTATGATCTTGCACTCTTGACCTAAGATATGTTTTAACTATATTATCCATCTCCTATTTACAGGAAGAGGAGATGAAGAGGCAAGTGGTCTCCATGAGCTAGCACAGCATGCTCCTATTTCTGTCTCTTTGACCAGCTGCTCAGCAAGTCAGAAATGCAGTCTCCATCCTGAGCTGCTGTATGTCCACATGAAAATCAGGTGTTCTATCACTATGAAATCAGAGGAGATCAAATATTTCAAGGCAAAGGGTGATCTCTAATACAAGGTATGGCATGTACATATAGAAAAAAGTATATATAAATGCTGTGCCTATATAGCACCAACAATGGAAAAAACATCTGTGCATATAATTGCAGGAAATCAGTTACTGCATATTATATTAATTAGACAACTTAATATTATTATTTTGGCAGAGCCATGCTTGAGCTCAAAGATCTTTTCTGAGCTCTAGATCATATGTTACTAGAAAATGAAGCTGTGTTTATATGCTAGGAAAAAAAAAGATTCTATTGTTTCAGTTATCTTCTGCTTTGTCACAAATGATCCCGAAATGTAGTAACTAAAAATAACAACTGTTTTATTATCTCTTATAATACTGTGAGCATCCTGAACTTACCTGGGCAGTTGTATTCCATATGATGCTTTCAGAGGCTACAGTGATATGGAGACTCAACTGTACTGGTATGTCAAGATGGAGGCGGCTCATCAGAGACTTAATATCCTCATGTCTGGGCTCCTCCCAGCATGCAAGGTAGGTTCCAAGAGTCAGGAAAGTAAAGCTGATAGCAATTCTGTTCAAGCCTTCATTCAGAAATCCCAGAACATCATTTCTGCACATCCGTTGGTTAAAACCAGTCACAAGGCCTTCCCAAAGCAAAGGTCGAAAGGGGGATAGAGGAGGTGAAAAGGTTAAGTTCTACTTTTTGATGTAAGCAGAGAGATATACATAAAAGGAGGGAAGAAATTGTTAAAGGTCATCTTCAGAGACTAGCTACTAACTATATATAATAGCAAAAATAGTAGAAATAGCACAGAAAATCGACAGTTCAATGATAAAACTAAATCTAAAATTCTATCAGAAACCATTGCTTGATGGATAACAAGATCATTGGAAATGTCCTTACAGACAATGAGACTGCAGATACGCTTACAAAAATCAATTTTTTCTCACCTTCCTTTAATAAGCATTTATTGAGCATCTTTCATGTTTCAGATGTATGTTACATGATGAGCTTACATGATTAAAGCCATTCTTAATCACAAAGTCACTCCTGCCCAGGCCCCTGGGGCAGGCGCCATTTCACTGGGTGTACTATGTCTCTCAGTACTTTGGCCACCTGATGCAAAGAGCTGACTCACTGGAAAAGACCCTGGTGATGGGTGAGATTGAAGACGGGAGGAGAAGGGGATGACAGAGGATGAGATGGTTGGATGGCATCACTGACTCGATGGACCTGGGTTTGAGCAGGCTCTGGGAGGTGGTGATGGACAGGGAGGCCTGGCGAGCTGTGGTCCATGGGGTCTCAGAGTTGAACACGACTGAGTGACTGAACTGTGACTCTCAGCTGTAGGGGACAGGGTGAGGTGTTCGTCAAGATCGGGCTTTGTGTGCTAGGTGACATGAGCCAAACTCCTCATGGCCAAGCCTGAGACCAGGGGTGCCCAGCTGTTTCTCTTGCTGAGACTCCCCCGCTGGCCCCCACAGGACTGGGACCCCATGGGATCTGACTCCCTCTGCGAAGAGCACTCACGGCAGCAGCCGCTGGACCCGATCTTCGGAGCTGTCCCGGGGCTTGGCATCCTGACCGTCCCCTCCCAGCCCTGCAGTCTGGACTGCACAGCCCTCATACATGCCGAAGCACAAAGCACAACCTGTGGGCTACTGCTGAGCCCTGTTTGCCCTCCTGCAAAAAAGAGAAACGATTCTTGATCTCAAGGATAGACTTGACATACAGAATGTAGACTTTGAATACTGGCTACGGGAGAAATGTCACAAGGTGCCATTCGAGGGGAGGGGGAACCCACATAAGTAGGTGCAGCAAGGAGGGGGAGATCAAGTATAAAGCATATGGGAGTTTTGTTTCTTTTTTATTTAACCTTCAAGTTATTGAACTAGTAATAGTGACAGAGAAAAGACAGTTCTTCTTGGAAGACTGATTTACATATAGGTAAAAATCTATCGGTCCCAAAAGTCTCAGAGCTAATTCTACAATCCATATTTTAGTATAGAATTTAGCAAGGCACTAGGACAAATTTTAGTTAAGAAGGATTAATACTTCTCTTTCTCCTGGCCAGTCTCCCACATCTTGTACCTTCCTTACCACTTACACACACCTAACCCAGTGTCTTCAAAGATGTGATAAATAGATGTCAATATGTCTTAAGACTTTTCAAAGACTGATTAAAAAAAAAAAAAAGCAAGTTCTTAACAACAAACTAAAGGGAAAAGTCCAGATCATTTGTAGCCGCATGTAAAATTAGTTTCGCATTTTGCCCCTTTATTTTAAAGAAAGAGCTCTTTCTTCCATGTTCCACAGGCCCTGCATTTGGCTGTTTGGTTTTAGATAGGAAATATTTTTAAAAGTGTGGATAATTCTCCAAGTGAAATAATATTTTAACCAAAATATTGAGCCAAGTACTATTGAGACAATTTATTACTTGATGGAAGAACAAAAAAGTAAAATCTGGTAAATATGGTCAATATAGCATTTGGATTGCACTTGACAGAAAATATTACTCTTGCCTAGTAGTTGGCACTTCTTGGATTTTCAGATAAAGAGAAAGGCAATCTTAGTGGGTATTCTAATCAAAATGAAAGAAGATTCTGAAACAGAAAGATCATTTGCTTAGCTCTAAATCCAGGAAGATGCCAATTTCTAATTTCTAATGTCAATAAGATTTGTCTATGTTTCATGTAGCCTATAAATGTTATAGGATGGAAGTAATCGATTTTGTTATTTAAAGGAGCATTTCTTATTCTCTATTTACAGCTACATTTTCAGATATAAGTACTGCAAATTACAGGATCGATATTAAGCATTCAAGATAAAAATCAGCTCCTTTGGCCTAAAGCTACTTTCAGGATGAAGATTAGTGTAAACTAAGTATTTGTCGTATAACTATATGCAACTTCATTTATCTTCATGTTTCAATTTAGAATATACTGCCTCTAAGTCGCTTCAGTCATATCTGACTATTTGTGACCTTATGGACTGTAACCTGCAAGTCTCTTCTGTCCATGGATTTCTCCAGGCAAGAATACTGGAATGACCCTGAGGGATGGGGTGGGGAGGGAGGTGGGAGGGGGTTCAGGGTGGGGGACACGTGCACCCATGCTGATTCATGTCAATGTATGGCAAAAACCACCACAATATTGTAAAATAATTAGCCTCTAATTAAAATAAATTAATTAATTTAAAAAAAGAATACTGTAATGGGTTGCCACTTCCTCCTCCAGGGGATCTTCCTGACCCAGGCATGGAACCCTCATCTTCTGCATCTTCTGCATTGTGGGCAGATTCTTTATTGCTGAGCCACCGGGGAAGCCTGCAATTTAGAATCTATGACGGAATTATTCATTGAGTTAATATGGGTAACATGTATATGTTTATGCTAGTAACCAGTTCTATACAGCTTTTTCCCTTTCCGTTTTCCTGCAAGTGTTCAAGTTCTCCCAGGTCTGGGATATTGCGTTATTTTGTGGCCAACACCAGGAACTATGTTGTCCCAGATCCTTCCCTATTACATTTCTACTTCTTCAAGGGAATTAAGCTACTAGTTAATGTCTTTATTTTCACCTGATTTTCTCACGCAGGACACAGTTGATGCCTTCTCTGACAATAAATCTCTGCCTTTGCTAAAGCACGCCCCTACCATTTCTCAACCAAACCACTTTGCAAGTCTCAACTAACTTAACTATTGACAGCTTTTTGTTTTAAATTTTCTTCTTCCACCATAACTAATGTAAATTACTGTAATTTCCACCTCTCAGATACCAGTTTTTCCTTTGAAATCACACAGAATAAATGGATTTCCTCTTTCAGAATAGCATACTAAGTATAGAAGTTTTAGAACCAGACTGAGTCTATTAAATTCAAAATCTGTGTCCTTATGTCTCCTGCATTGGCAGGCAGGTTCTTTACCACTCGTACCACCTGGGAAGGCCTTAATAGCTATAAGAACTTAATTATTCGTATCTTGTCCATATCTTATTTGACTTCTGATCCTTTCATCATGCTTGTATTATTTTCCTATTGCTTCTGTAACAAATTGCCATAAATCTAGTGGCTAGAAATGACACAGTGTTTTCAATCGAAGGATAATTGCTTTGCAGTATTGTGTTAATTTCTGCCATGCATCAACATGAATCAACCATAGGTATATAGAAATATCCCCTGGCTTTGTTTTGTTTGGTTTCAACTTAAATGATTGTAGTGAATCTTCTGTGACTTGTGTTTTATTTGGTGTTAATACCTTCACTCTGCAAAGTAAAAATTTAGCAACCCCTTTTTGAATTCAAATTTTAAAAATAACGTTTTTGCTAGCACACTACAAACTGTAGTCAGATAAAGAATTCCAACCTCAGTATTGACGGCTAAGTAGGAGTTTATCAGATATACTTTACAGTCTGTGATCGTTACCTGGCAGATGTATGCAAATAAAAAATAGCACTCACATTAGATATGCCTTCCCCTCTTCTTCCAAAGCATTACTTTTCAGAATTGCTGCTTTGTTAAACCTTATTTTTATTGGGAAAGATGAAGAGTGTATGATTCTGCTTATGTCTTAAAGGAGCATAGCTTAAGTGGAGGAGGATAATATTCTGGGGCTCACGTGATGACCGAGCAGTCTGATACAGCAATGAATTTCCTGATATTGGAGGATTTGCAGCAATAGATATATTACAAGGTCTCACAGTCTTTTCACAGAAATGATCCTTTCAGTTCTTAAGAGGATACTTTAATTTCCTTTTTAAAGGAACAGAGACATGCAGAATAGCATATAAAATTATCATGATGAAAATCACAAAAGAGTTCACTTCCATTTTTGCCATTGTTGTCCTGTTTTCTCTGATTAGACAAACTCTCCACATTTTCCTGTTTTTCCTCTAACCTGAAATTTTAAAAAGAACATAGAATACTTTCCTGACATCACCTGCTTAAAATGTACATTAGTTTTATAAGATAAAACACCACAAATAATGTTTAATTTCTGTGTAAAACTGACTACATTCTACCACTGGATAGACATCTTTGTCTTAGGTTTTACCTTCTAGGAAACAGCTACACTTCATGTCTGTGAACATTCTATCAGCAAAGACATTTATAGAATAAAATCCAGAATCACAGCAAATTGTAATTTCCAAAAAGCTTGCTAAATCAATACTTCAAAATAATACTTCTATTTATATCCTTGAAAGAATATGATTTGAGTGGAATCAGGCATAACATCTGGAATCAAGATTGGCAATCTGGAATCAAGACTTCCAGGAGAAATACCAGCACCCTCAGATACTCAGGTGATACTAACCTAATAGCAGAAAGCAAAGAGTAACTAAAGAGCTTCTTAATGAAGGTGAAAGAGAAGCGTGAAAAAGCTGGCTTAAAACTCAGCATTCAAACAACAAGTTCATGGAGTGCAGTGCCATCATTTCATGGCAAATAGATGGGGAAAAATGGAAACAGGGCAGGTAAGGTTTCCTTGAGCTCCAAAATCACTGCAGACTGTGACTGCAGCCACAATAAAAGATGCTTGCTCCTTGGAAGAAAAGCTACGACAAACCTAGACAGTGTATTAAAAAGCAGAGACAACACTATGCCAACCAAGTTTCCTCTAGTCACAGCTGTGGTTTTTCCTGTAGTCATGCACGAATATGAGAGCTAGACCATAAAGAAGACAGAATGCTAAAGAACTGATGCTTTTGAGCTGTGGTGTTTGTTGGTGAAGACTCTCGAGAGTCCCTTTGACAGCAAGGAGATCAAACCCATCCATCTTACAGGCAATCAACCCTGAATAGTCATTGGAAAGACTGATGCTGAAACTGAAGCTCCAATACTTTGGCCACCCGATGCAAAGGGCCATCTCATTGAAAAAGACCTTAATGCTGGGAAAGACTAAAAGCAGGAGGAGAAGAGGGCAGTGACAGAGGATGAGATGGTTGGATGGCATCATTGCCTCAATGGACATGAAGTGAAGTGTAAGTTGCTCAGTCGTGCCCAACACTCTGTGACCCCATGGACTGTATAGGGAATTCCATGGAATTCTCCAGGCCAGAATACTGGAGTGGGTAGCCTTTTCCTTCTCCAGGGATCTTCCCAAACCAGGGATGGACCCAGGTCTCCTGTATTGCAAGTGGATTCTTTACCAGCTGAGCCACAAAGGAGGCTTGTTCAATGGACATGAGTTTGAGCAAATTCTGGGAGATAGTGAAGGACAGGGAAGCCTGACATGCTGCCATCCATAGGGTTTCAAAGAGTTGGATATGACTTAGCAATTGAACAATAAACCATAATATAGCTATTTCAGCTGAAACTCATATTTAATTAATACTTTAATATCCTTTGCTCTTTGTGAATTACACTGACAGTCCTAGCAAAACTGCATCAGAAGGCATACACAGCCTTCCCTCGGCAACTGCCCCTTCATCTCTAGTGCTAACAGTCAAGATGGCACTCTAATAAGGTTTAAAGAAAAATAAGGATCTCAGTTCCTAGAAATGACTGCCAATTTCCATATTCTACAATAATAAATATTAATTCATTTTTTCATCTGTTACTGCTCTGTTCACTGAGGATATATAAAAGCTCTATCAGACCTTTATTAACTGTAAAATTCTCTTCAACAGAGTGAATTCAAGTTTAAAAATATACCAAAAATATTTTATAGATAAGTTAGCTTCTCAGTAGAGCAGTCCTTCAATATGGATGCTCAGACTGCTATTCGGTGCACTTTATTTTACTTTTAACTTGGGTTTTAGTCCATGATTAATAACTTTTCAGCCCTGGCAGATTTAGGCAATGAAAAATAGCATTCATTTTAGATATCGTTTCCATCTAGTCTTCAAAAACAATATTTTTTTCATGACGTTTCTTTCTTATTTCTAAGTAGGAAAGATGAAAATCAATGGAAATGTGCGTGGCAACCAATTTCCAAAAATGCAGGATGCATCTGCAAAGGGAGGTATGACTCAATTCCATATTGTGCTCCCTCTCCTGAAGATCCTGGCATTGTGGAAGTAATATCCTATGTGGCAAGTTCACTGGAATTTCACATTGTGATTCTGTTCAGTCAGTAAGTGTTATTTTGCTTGGTGCTCAATCTAGTTAAATAAAGAAGAAATTTCCACAAAATTTGGTACCACATCCAAAACCAACTTTCTCATATGAGCATAAACATTGATTCAACAGCTCTGAAGGTCCTGAACTTTAGGGTGTGGGATGAAACACACTTTAGGGTGTGCTTGTGTCTGGTGTTTGCTGCTTTTCCAGTGTTTGTGTAACAGACTCAGCAGGAACCACATGACATATTAAATAAGCAAAGTGTTAAGTTGAAGTAAAACCTTTAAAATGGTTTGAAAAAAAAACTGGTCGTTTAAATTATAAACAAGCAGGGCAAATACACATGTAACCTCAGATACATACAAAAAGAGACTCCAGTACCAAATAAATGCCTACAGTAGAGCTTAGTTTTTGTGCTTTGTATAAACAGCTTTTATTTCTGAATTCACCACGGTTACGATATGAGGTAACATATGTAGTCTACAAGGTCACGTTCCACACATAATCCAACTGCTCTGCTGGCTCCATGGTGGCAAGCTGTACATTCTTTTTTATAAATTTAATGGCCACACATTATGCCACTTTGTGAGATTTGAGGTTCATTAGACCTTCTGTTCAAGTGCCTTTAGGCCACAATTTATTCTGACTCTGCAGTTACTGGTGACAATTTTTATACGCAGCCCAATTTTTCAATCACAGTGGGAAGGTTTGCATTATTTGTGGCTTTTTGCTCTTCTCCATGATAAGCTCACATTGGAAAAATATTAAAGATGCATCTGTAAAAGGGTTAATTCTGCATGTACCATTTTAATATTTTTCTAAAGAATAGACTCCAGGGAAAGAAATATAGAGAAATAAAAGACATTAGCACATCTGGGTTTTTGTAAACAGATTGTGTTGGCTTGTGATAGAGTAAATTTCTTTGTTTACTTCTATATTATGTAAAAGCATCATTTTTCAAAATTATTTAATTCTTTGAAATCTGTTCACCATAATTTATATCTTTAAATAAGTTCTCCTATAGAGGATTTCAAGTTAATCTTGAAAACAACAAACAAGTGTGAGTTATTGTCACTGAGCCTCTTCTACCAGTTTAAGAAATGTTGAGTGGAAGTCAGTCAGGCAAGAATTTAAATCACGTCTGGCCAAAAATTTGGAGTAAATCCACTACAAACCTGATGGTATGCAGAGACTAATTGGAAGACAAATAAAGACAGAACTATTCCTATGCAAGATCCTGGGGTTTGATTTGTAGGTTATCAGAACATGCTGACCTAGACCAGGTTTTACAAGACAGAAGGAGTCTGTGCATTTAAGTAAACAAATGTGAAATTGTGGCAACTGAGCATTATTTTCAAAGATTAAAGGCTGGAACCAATTCATTTCAACGGAAAAGCTCAAGAGAAATCATTTCTGCCCAGGAATCTTGTCAGTGTTGGGGTAGGTTAGAAGTCCTTGAAGATCAGAGAAAAGTCTGGAAAAAAATGTGTTTAGATGTTACAATATTAAACCAAAAAGACAGAAAGAGAGACTCAGAAATATGAAAGCAACAGAGCAACAGTAAAAGCTTTCCTTGAGAACTGAATTAAAGTAAATTTGAACAAAGCACACACATCCTTTAGCCTAAAGAAGAAACCGCGTATAGTAGTCCAGAATCCTCCTGGGTAGCCGTGTTGATCTGCAAACCCATGGATGAGCGGAACCGGTTTATATTGCAAGTGACCTAGTCATCCTTACTGGTTAGCAGCAGCTGTGCGTTACACCAGGGGCTTGGGCTCCAGTCTCAGTGAGGCTGGTGACTAGATATACCACTTAGGAAGATTCATTTTGACTTTGCGAGTATCAGCTTCCTCAGCTGTAAAATACAGGTAACCGTAGCGTAAAGGCACGATTAAACAGAGTCTGGAAGGCCGACAGGGCACTAAAATGGAGCCAGGAGGCCACTGGCGAAGCGGCGCCTAGACACTTCTGCGCCCCGATGGAACCTGAACTTCGACCTGGGCCGCAGCATCCGGGAAGAGCACTTGAGTAGCGAGCTTTGGGCAGCAGCAGTCTTAGCAGCCCATCGAGTACGGACGAGAATGGCTCTCGTCCCCCAGCACCAGTTATAATTCTTGCAAACAGCTCTGCAGGCTCCTCTCTTAACCCTCCGGGCCCATCTCAGTCAGTTCAGTCACTCAGCCGTACCAGACTCTGTGAGCCCCGCACCGCAGCGGCCGGAGGAAACCCAGCTCCCCTCAGGGCTCATCCGGGCCTCTCCTCAGATCTGTGTCTCTTGGACCGCCATTCTGAGGACCCCAAATAAATGTTTTTGTCACCTCACAGTCCTAGTCTTATTTCTTGGTCTACATTGGCCGTTTAAAAGTTTGTAAATAGGTTTGGATGACATACCTTATGCAGCTATTCAGGCTTTGTGGTAAATATCCACTATACACTCTTCAGCTCATTGTTGATTTTCTGTGGAAATGGACTTTTCTGTGGAGAAACAGCACTAACCAATGCTCTAGTGACCTTCTGTTCATCAGAGGAGACAGAATGGAAGAAGTCAGCTCATTAACAATGCCACCAGGCATACAATAATTATCACCTCTCTTCCTTGGCTTGGCAGTTCCCCATCTCCACGCAGGCTAGTGCTGTGAATTCCTGGAATTGACTCAGTGCACAGGTCCTTATTTCCAAGACCCTAAATAAGTTGCTAGGATACCACTGGGCCCTCTTAACACTTTATTCTTCTTTTATCAGTATACTACTCAAGAGGTAGTTCCTTTTATAAATTGGAATATAATATATTTCTTAACTTGACATGTAGCAACCTGCAAGATTTGACATGTAACAGTTGCATGTAACTAGGCAAGTGAAATTTAACAGTATTAAACAAGTTAATTGATCATTGTTGGACACTTTAGACCTGTGTTCTTTAATAGTTTTACCTTTAATATATGCTTAAAATACTCTAATTTGTACTATAATCATTTCCTCAAACACAGTCAGTGAAAAAAAAATGTAGTACAGTAAGAAAACATCTAGGTATAATTGGCTTCATTTTCATGTATGTGTTTTCCAAATATTTTAATTCTGCTTCAAAAAAGAGATTTGCTATTATGCATGTAGATTTATAGTAAAGACATTATCTGGTTTTCTCTTAAATAATTATCTATGGGATATCCAGGCTCCAACATCTTCCACTAACTGTGAAGGGAGAGGAAGGGGAGCAAACATTCTACTTGGCTATTAAACAAATGTGTTACTCAGCAACAAGAAACACAGTTCAAAAGACTAGGTCTCACTAATGTCCAACTAAATTGAGTAACACTCAAAGAGCATACCCTGAGTGTCAGACTTCAAACTGCTTCTCAGAGAACTGGATTCTAGGATTCAAACATGTGATCTTGACTGTGCACTTTCAATAATATCAACTATTTAAAATTGAATTAAAACAAAAAGACTTGTAAAAATTATAAAGTTAGAATAACTCATAGTAAATTCATTTCCACAGAACATCAGTGCTATGGATTTTTCTCAGTGTTTGGTTCAGATTAACCTATGTCTGGTCTGCTTACTATATTGTGAAAATAATTTTCAGTAGATGAATTAGAAAAGTTGGTTCTTTTTATATAAAATCAGCTCTTTCCCCAACTAGGTATGTTAACTCTTTCTCAGTTTGGGTCAACAGGTATGCATGTGTGACCCATGTGTTAAAATTTACTGTTTTAACTGTTTTGAAAGGTATAGTTCACTGGCATAAAGTTTGCTCACATTATTGTGCAGCAATCATCACTATCAATTTCTAGAAGTTTTTTATCTTTTCAAGCAGAAAATCTGTACCCATTAAACAATAATACCCCATTCCATCTCTTCTCCTCCCAGGCCCTGAAAATTACCATTCTACTTTCCATCTCTAATAATTTTCCCTTTCATGGATCATAACCTTATCATGGCAAAGGAGCTTTTGTAAAAAGCTCAGTGAAGCTGTAAATCATACCATGCAGGGTCAGCCAAGATGGATGGCTCATCGGGAAGAGTTCTGACAAAATGTGGTCCCCAGAGAAACAAGTACCAACCAAGAACCCTATGCACACTATGAAAAGGGAACAAGATGAGAAGTGGAAAGATGAGCCCCTCAGGTCAGACGGTGTCCAATATATTACTCAGAAAGAGTGGAGGGCATTATCAAATAGATCCAGGAAGAATGAAATGACTAGGTCAAAGCAGGAGCAATATTCAGCTGTGGATGTGTCTTGTGGTGAAAGTAAAGTGCTATACTATAAATAACAGTATTGCAGAGGAATCTGTAATGTTAGGTCCACAAATAAAGGTAAATTGGATGTGATCAATCAGGAGATGACAAGACTGAACACTGGCATCTTAGGAATCAGTGAATTAAAATGGATAGGAATGGGTGAATTTAACTCAGATGACCATTATATCTACTACTGTGGGCAAGAATCTCTTAGAAGAAGTGAGGTAGTCCTCACAGTCAACAGAAGAGTCCAAAATGCAGTACTTGTATGCAATCTGAAAAGTCACAGAATGATCTCAGTTTGTTTCCAAGACAAATCATTCATCATCATAGTAATCCAAGTCTATGCCCCAACCACTGATGTTGAAGAAGTTGAAGTTGATCATTTCGCTGAAGACCTACAACACCTTCTAGAGCCAACACACCCAAAAGATGTGTTTTTCATCACAGGAGATCAGAATGCAAAAGCAGGAAGTGAAGAGATACCCTGAATGACAGGCAAGCTTGGCCTTTGAATACAAATTGAATCTTCAGAGCAAACGCTAAGAGTTTTGAGAACCATGGGAACACAATGGTCATAGCAAACACCCTTTTCCAACAACACAAGGGACAGCTCTACACATGAGCATCACCAGATGGTCAGTACCAAACTCAGATTATGTCCTTTGCAGCCGAAGATGGAGAAGCTGTATATAGTCAGCAAAAACAAGACCTGGAGCTGACTGTGATTCTGATCCTTATTGCAAAACTAAGGCTTCTATTGAAGAAAGTAGGGAAAACCACTAGGCCATTCAGGTATGACCCAAACGAAATCCCTTTGTAATTATACAATGGAGATGAGAAATAGACTCAAGGGATTAGATTTGGTGGATAGAGTGCCTGAAGAAGTATGGAGAGAGATTTGTAACCCTGTACAGGAGGCAATGACCAAAACCACCTCTAAGAAAAAGAAATGCAAGAAGCAAAGTGATTGTCTGAGGAGGCTTTGCAAATAACTGAGGAAAGAAGAAAAGAAAAGGCAAGGGAGAAAGGGGAAAATATACTTGAGTGCAGAGTTCCAGAGAATAGCAAGGCGAGATAAGGAGGATTTCTTAAATGAACAATGCAAAGAAATAGAGTAAAATAATAGAATGGGAAAGATTAGAGATGCCTTCAATAAAATTGGAGATAACAAGGGAATATTTCATGCAGGAATGGACTAGATAATGACAGAAATTGTAAGGACCCAAAAGAAGCAGAAGAGATTAAGATGTGGCAAGAATACACAAAAGAACTATACAATAAAGGTCGTAATGACTGGGATAACCACAATGGCGTGGTCACTTACCTAGCACTGAATATCATGGAGTGAGAAGTCAAGTGGGCCTCAGGAAACATTCCTATGAACAAAGCTAGTGGGGGTGATGGAATTACAGCTGAGCTCTTTAAAATCCTAAAAGATGATGCTGTTAAAGTGCTACATTCAATATGTCAGCAAATTTGGAAAACTCTGCAGTGGCCACATGACTGGAAAATATCAGTTTCTATTCCAATCCCAAAGGAGGGCAATGTCAAAGAATGGTTGAACTACCATACGTTGCCCTAATTTCACATGCTAGCAAGGTTATGCTCAAAATCTTTCAAGCTAAGCTTCAGCAGTACATGAGTCAAGAACTTTCAGATGTTCAATCTGGGTTTAGAAAATGCAGAGCAACCAGAGATCAAATTGCCAACATCTGCTGGATCATGGAGAAAACAACAGAGTTCCAGAACACCTCTATATCTGCTTCACTGACTACCCTAAAACCTTTGACTGCGTTGATCAAAACAAACCATGGAGAATTCTTAAAGAGACGGGAGATCTTGACCTTAGCTGTCACTCGAGAAACCTCTACGTGAGTAATAAAGTAACAGTTAGAACCAGACTGATTTAAAATTGGAAAAGGAATATGACTAGGCTTTATAGTATCACCCCGCTTATTTAATTTCTTATGCAGAATATGTCATGTGAAATGCTGGGCTGAAGTGAATCACAAGCTGGAATCAAGATTGCCAGGAGAAATATCAACAACCTCAGATATGCAGGTTATATGAGTCTAATGGCAGAAAGTGAAGAGGAACTAAAGAGCCTCTTAATGAGAGTGAGAGGAGACTGAGAAAGTTGGGTTGAAATTCAACATTAAAAAAAAAAACAAAAAACTAATGTCATGGCATCCAGCCCATCACTTCACGGCAAATAGAAAGGGAAAAAGTGGAAGCAGTGATAGCTTTTCTTTTCTTGGTTTCCAAAATCCTTGGGGACAGTGACTGCAACCATGAAATTAAAAGATGTTTGCTCTTTTAATGAGATGAAAGCTATGGCAAACATAGACGGTGTATTGAAAGTAGATGTTTCACTTTGCCTACAAATATCTGTAGAGTCAAAGCTATGGCTTTTCCTATAGTCATGTACGAATATGAGAGTTTCTGCATTAAGACAGCTGAGCATTAAAGTAATTATACTTTTGAATTATGAGGCTGGAGAAGACTCTTGAGGGTTGCCTGGACTGCATGGAGACCATACCGGTCTATTCTAGAGGAAATGAACCCAAATATTTTTTTGGAAGGACTAATGTTGAAGCTGAAGATCCAATACTTTGGCCACCTGATGCAAAGAGCCAACTCAGTGGAAAAGACCCTGATGCTGGAAAGATTGAAGGCAAAAGGAAAAGGGGGCAGCAGAGGACGAGATGGCTAGATAGCATCACAGACTCAATAGACATGAATTTGAGCAAGAGATAGTGGAGGACAGAGGAGCCTGACATGCTACAGTCCATGGGGTCACAAAGAGCTGGACACAACTTGGCAGCTGAACAACCACTCCATGACTGAGTACTTTATATATCTCATCTAAGTGGACTTATCCGGCTTTTGTCCTCTTTGTGACTGTTTATTTCACCTAGCATAATGTCCTCTGGGTTCACCCATGTTGTAGCATATGTAAGGATTTCTTTTTTTTGTTTGTTTGTTAAACTTTCTCCGTGTTTTACTGAGATATAGCTGCTTCTTTAGTTTTAAGTACACAGCATATTTTGATATATAAGCATATTATTGAACGATTACCACAAAGCATTTAGTTAGCATCCATCATCTCAGATAGTTACAAATTTCTTTTTCCTATCTTGAGAACTTTTAAGATTCACTGTCTTAGCAACTTTCAAATACAATATATTGTATTGTAAATTATATTTACCATATTATATATTGCATATATATTATCACCTCTTTTATTTTATCATAGAGTGAACTGAGATTCTTTAATTTTTGTCAGATAGAACTCTGTTTTGGGACTATGCACCAATTTTGATTTTATTCCTTGGGAATTTAGAAGTGAAGCAGGGTTTCAGCTGACTTGGTGAGATTCCCCGCTGTAACCTGCCTGAGGTGCATGTCTACACAGCACAGAGGACAGCTGAGATCTGGAAGTTATTCACTTTCTATGCTGTGGACCAAGTGGGTGGCCCTTGTTTCTGTTTCTTTGTTGTTTTTAACCTCTAGCTAAATGTGAATATAAACTAGCATTTTATTCTGTAATGTCTTGAAATTTGGGGATCTTATTTTTTTTATTTTGTGTTGGGGTATAGCCAATAACAATATTGATGTAGTTTCAGGTGAACAGCAAAGGGACTCAGCCATACATATATGTCTATTCTCCCGCAAACCCTGCTCCCATCCAGGCTGGTATGTAACACTGAGTCGAGCTCCTTGTGCTATACAATCGGTCCTTGCTGTTACTCACTTTGAATATAACAGTGTGTACATTGACATTCCCAAACTCCCTAACCATTCTTTCCCCCTGGCAACCATAAATTCATTTTCTAAGTCTGTTAGTCTCTTTCTGCTTGCTAAGAAAGCTCATTTGGATCTTTTTTTTTTTTAGATTCCAAATGTAAGGAGTGTCATACAATATTTTTCTTTCTCTGTCTGACTTACTTCACCCAGGTCTATCCATGTTGCTGCAAATGGAATTATTTCTTTCTTTTTAGTGGCTGAGTAATATTCCATGGTACACACTTTGTATTCCATTGTAGACATCTTATTTACTCATTCCTCTGTCGATGAACATCTAGGTTGCTTCCATGTCTTGGCTATTGTAAACAGTGCTGCAAGGAACACTGGGGGCATGTATCCTTTCAGATCCTGCTTTTCTCTGGATATATGCCCAGGAGTGGGGTCACAGGGTCATATGGCAAGTCTATTTTTACTTCTGTAAGGAACATCCAGGCTTTCCTGGTGGTCCTAGTGGTAAAGAACCCTTCTGCCCATGTAGAAGACATAAGAGACATGGGCTCCATCCCTGGGTTGGGAAGATCCCTTGAAGGAGAGGATGGAAAAGCCAGTGGACAGAGGGGCCTGGTGGGATGCAGTCCATGGGATTGCAAAACAGACATGGCTGAAGCGATTTACCAGATGCTGTTCTCCACAGTGGCTGTATCAAATTACTTTCCCACCAACGGTATGGAAGGGTTCCCTTCTCTCCACAATCTCTCCAGCATTTGTTGTTTGTGAACATTTTGATGATCGCCATTCTGACCATTTGAGGTGATATCTCATAGTTTTGATTTGCGTTTCTCTCATAACTAGCAATGAACATCTTTCCATGTGCCCGTCGGCCATTTATATGTCCCTGGAGAAACGTCTGTTCTGGTCTTCTACCCATTTTTTGTGTGAGCTGCTTGTTTTGATGCTGTGTGTCATAAGCTATTTCTTAAATTTTGGAGACTAATCCCTTATTGGTCATATCATTTGCAAATATTTTCTGCTAATCTGTGAGTTGTTTTTGCATTTTGTTTATTGTTTCCTTTGTTGTTTTATGCAAAAGATTTTGAGTTTAAATATGTCACAATTATCTATTTATGTTCTTATTTCCTTTATTCTGGGAGATGAATCAAAAAAGATGTTACTCTGATTTATGTCAGAAGAGTGTTCCATGTTTTCCTCTAGGAGTTTTATACTGTCCTTTCTCACATTTAGGCCTTTAATCCATTTTGAGCTTATTTTTGTGTATAGAGTTAAAGAATGATCAAATTTTATTTTTTTACATATGACTGTCCAGTGTTCCCAGAACTGTTTTGAAGAGACCATCTTTCCAACCAACACTGTATAATCTTGCCTCCTCTGTCATAGACTACATAGTTGTATGGGCTTATTTCTGAATTTTCTATCCTTTTCCATTGATTTTTATTTCTATTTCATGCCATTACCATGCTGTTTTGATGACTGAGCTTTATAGGATAGTCTGAAGTCTGGAAGCCTGATTCCTCCAGCTCCATTTTCCTTTTGCAAGACTGTTTTGGCTCTATGGGATTTTTGGTATCTCCATACAAATTTTGAGATTTTTTGTTCTAGTTCTGTGAAAAATGCCATTGCTAATTTGAATAAGGATTGCATAGAATCCATTGATTGCCTCGGGTAGTATAGTCATTTTAACAATATCAATTCTTCCAATCCACAAACATGGTATATCTTTCCATCTGTTTATATATCCTTTGATTTTTTTTCATCAGCATCTTATAGTTTTCAGAGTACGGGTCTTTTGTGTCCTTAGGTATGTTTATTCCTAGGTGTCTTATTCTTTTTGATGCAATGGTAAATGGAATTGCTTCTTGGATTTCTCTTTCTGATCTTTCATTATTAATGTATAGAAATGCAACAGATTTATGTGTATTAATTTGTAAACTTCAAATTTACAAATTCATTGATGAGTTCTAGTAGTTTTCTGGTAGCATCTTTATGATCTTCTATGTATAGTATCATGTCATCTGTAAACAGTGATAGTTTAAGCTCTTCTCTTTCAATTTGGATTCTCTTTATTTCTTTTTCTTCTCTGATTGCTATAGCTAAGACTTCCAAAACTATATTGAATAAAAGTAGTGACAGTGGTCTTACTTGTCTTGTTTCTAATCTTAGAGGGAATGCTTTCAGCTTTTCACCATTGAGTATGATGCTAACTGTAGATTTGTCATATATTACTTTTATTTTGTTGAGGTATATACCCTCTATGCCCACTTTCTGGAGTGGTCTTATCACAAATGGTGCTGAATTTAGTCAAAAGACTTTTCTGCATCTATTGAGATTATCATATGGGTGTTATCTTTCAATTTATTTATATGATGTATCACATTGATTGTGGATATTGAAAAATACTTGCATCCCAGGGATGAATCCCACTTTATCATGGTGTATGAACTTTTTAATGTTTTGTTGGATACAGATTGCAAGTATTTGGATGAGAATTGTTGCATATATGTTCATCAGTGATATTGACCTGTAATTATCTTTTTTTGTGGTATTGTTGTCTGGTATTGGTATCAGGATGATGGTGACCTCACAAAATTAGTTAGGAAGTTTTGCTTTGTCTGCATTTTTTGGAGCAGTTACAGAAAGATAACAGTTAACTCTTCTTTAAATGTTTGACAAATTTGCCTATGCAGTTGTCAGGTCCTGGATTTCTGTTTGTTGAGGTTTTTAACCACAGTTTCAGTTTCAGTGCTTCTGGTTGTTTTCTTCATATTTTCTTTTTTCTTCCTGGTTCCATCTAAGGAGGCTGTACATTTCTAAGAATTTGTACAGGTTGTCCATTGTATTGGCATGCAGTTATTCATAGTAGTCTCTTATGATGCTTTGGTATTTCTGTGGAATCAGTTATAATTTCGTTTTCATTTCTAATTTTATTGATTTGAGTGTTCTTCCTTTTCTCCTTGGTGAATTTGGCTAAAGGTTTATCAATTCCGTATATCTTTTCAAAGAACCAGCTTTTAGTTTCATTGCTCTCTTGGTTGTTTTCTTTGTCTAATTCATTTATTTCTGCTCTGATCATTATGAGGTCCCTCCTTCTACCAACTTAAGGTTTTGCTTGTTCTTCTTTCTCCAGTTGTTTTGGGTGTAAGTTTGAGATTTTTCTTGTTTCTTGAGGCAAGATTGTGCTGCTATAAACTGCCCTCTTAGAGCTGATTTTGCTGTGTCCCATAAGCTGTGATCATTTTGCTTGTATTTTCATTTGTCTCTAGGTACTTTTTTTATTTCCTCTTTGATTTCTTCAGTGATCCAATGGTTGTTGAGCAGCATATTGCTTAGCTACCATGTGTTTGTGTTTTTAGAGTTTTGGGTTTTTTTTTAGCTTGTTTCTAATCTCATGGCATTGTGATCAGAAAAGATGCTTGATATAATTTTGATTTTCTTAAATTTACTAAATCCAGCCTTGTGGCCTAGCATGTGGTAAATCTTAGAGAATGTTATGTTTGCACTTGAGAAGAATATGTAATGTGCTGCTTTGGGGTGGAATTCTTTATAAATATGTCTAAAGTGTCATTTAAGGTCTGGGTTTCCTTATTAATTTCCTGTCCAGATGATCTGTCCATTGATGAAAGTGGGGCATTAAAATCCCCCATTATTACTGTGTTATTGTTAATTTCTACCTTTGTGTTGTTAGTATTTGCCTTATGTATTGAGGTGTTTCTATGCTGAGTGCATATACATTTATAAGCGCATATCTTCTTTTTGGATTGAGCCCTTGATCACTATGCAGTGTTCTTCTTTGGACTGAACCCTTGAACATTGTGTAGTGTTCTTATAACAGTCTTTGTTTTACAGTCTGTTTTGTCTGATATGAGTATTGCTACTCTAGCTTTCTTATGAATTCCATTTGCGTGGAATACTGTCTCACATTCCCTTACTTTCAGTATCTAAGTGTCTCTAGGTCTGAGGTGGGTCTCTTGTAGATAACATATATGTGGGTCTTGTTTTTGTATCCACTCAGCCAGTCTATGTCTTTTGGTTGGTGCATTTAATCCATTTACATTTAAGGTAATTATCTATATGTATGATCCTATTACCATTTTCTTAATTGCATTGGGTTTAGTTTCTGCAGATCTTTTCCTTCTCCTGTGTTTCCTACCTAGAGAAGTTCCTTTAGCATTTGTTGTAAAATTGGTTTGGTGGTGCTGAAATCTTTTAACTCTTGCTTGTCTGTAAAACTTTTTCTTTCTTCATCAAATCTAATTGATGGACATGCTGGGTAGAGTATTCTTGGCTGTAGGTTCTACCCTTTCATCACTGAACTATGTCATGCCACTCCCTTCCTTCTGGCTTGTAGAATTTCTGTTGAGAAATCTGCTGATAATCTTATAGGATTCTCCTTGTATGTTATTTGTCTTTTTTTTTCCCTTGTTGCTTTGTCTTTATTTTTTGTTGGTTTGATTACCGTATGTCTCAATGTGTTCCTCCTTGTGTTTATCCTGCCTGGGACCCTCTGTTATTCCTGCACTTAGCTGACTATTTCCTTTTCCATGTTAGGGAAGTTTTCAGCTATTATCTTTTCAAGTATTTTCTCAGATCCTTTCTCTTTTCTCCTTCTGGGATCCCAATAATGCAAATATTGATGTTTTAATGTTGTCCCAGAAGTCTCTTAGGATGTCCTCATTTCTTTTAATTCTTTTTTTTCTAATTCTCTTTTGCAGCAGTGATTTCCACCATTCTCTCTTCCAAGTCACTTATCCATTCTTCTGTCTCAGTTATTCTGCTATTGATCCCTTCTAGTGTATTGACCATCACTGTTTGTTCTTTAGTTCTTCTAGGTGTTTGGTAAACATTTCTTGCATTTTCTCAATCTTTGCCTCCATTCTTTTTCTGAGATTCTGTGATTGTGGTTTACATTCTGGAGGCTATGGAGTTGTATTTCTTGCTTTTTCTGTCTGCCATCTTTTGGATGATGATAGAGGCTTTTGCAAGTTTCCTGATGGGAGGAAATGTCTGTGAGGAAACTGAGTCTTGCTTTGGTGGGCAAGATAGTGTTCAGTACATCTTTAATCCAATTGCCTGCTGAGGAGTGGGGCTATACTCCCTCTCTGCTAGTTGTTTGGCCTGAGACAACTCAGTCCTAGACCCAGCAGGCTCTATGGTAGGGCTAATGGCAACCTCCGAGAGGACCTAGGCTACCATACTTCTCCCAGGACTGCTGCTCTCGGCACATTGAGCCCACAGCAAGTCCCTGCCAACCTACGTCTCCACAGGAGACCCTCAAACACCCACAGGTCTAGCTTGTCTCCAGTGGGATCACTGCTCCTTTTCCCTGGGTCAGTCCTGGTGCTCACGAGGTTTTTGTTTGTGCCTACCAAGAGTGGAGTCTCTGTTTCCCCCAGTTCTGTGAAAGTTCTGTGACCAAATTCTGCTGGCCTTCAAAGTCAGATTCCCTGGGGATTTCCAGTCCCTTTGCTGGATCCCCAACCTGGGAACCCTGATAGGAGGCCTAGATCTTCACAACAGTGCAAGATCTTCTTTGGTCTTACTGTTCTCCAGTGTGTTGGTCACCCACCCGGTGGGTATGAGATTTGATTTTATCATGACTGTGCTCCTCCTACCATCTCACTGAGACTTCTCCTTTGCCCTTGGACATGGGGTATCTTTTTGGTGGGTTCCAGTGTTTTCCTGTCAATGGTTGTTCAATAGCTGGTGGAGACTTTGGTCTTCTCGCAGGGGAAGATGAGTGCATGCCTGCACTTCTCCATCTTGAACCAAAATGTCCCTTACTTCTTAAGGCTGAATAACATTGCACTGTGTGTGTGTGTATATCTATATAACATTATATTAACTATAATACATATTATATATTATAATATATTATATAATTATAATAATACATTATATTAATATATATATTATATTTGTTTATCCATTGGAAGCTTGGGTTGTTCCTACCTTTGGCTATGGTGAATAATGCAGTTATTAAAGTGGATATACAAATAAATAAAATAAAATGAAGTCAAGGAAGTCGAAATATCCTAAGTAGCTCCTGGATTTTGAGTTCACATATTTTATTGACACTATGGAGAAGATGGTTCTAATCCAACCCACTACAGTGAGCGTACTTATTAAACTTCTCTTCATTTTTGGTTTTACAAGTTATTCTTATGTTACCCCTAGTGGTCCCCGATTCCCTTCTCTGACAGCCCTTCAGCCTCTGACTCTCTGTATGCCAAGTGTTTCCTCAGTTTCCCTGCCCCTCTTTCTAGGTACTCGGCGTGACCAAAGGCAGTATTGCCCTAGGCGCTGACTCCATATGATTCTGCAGGTGTGGAGTCACATTCATCACTCCAAGAGGCGTTCTAGTCCCACTTTCCAGAAAGGCCTCATGTCCTTGCTATTGTCCTAACTAAACTGATTGCTGAGAAAACAAAAATAATGAAGATCTGAAGTTTAAAGAACAGCTGTTTGCTGAACAGCAAAGTTGAAGATGACTTCATTCTACAAAAGCTGAGTCCCAGCGTCTGGGATAGCTTCTTCAGAGATACAGTCATGTGATTTGAATACAGATTCAAAGAAGGAAATTTCTTATATTAGTGTGCAATGGAGACTCTAGTGGACCCTGTGTGCATTGTGTGAAAAAATCATTCTGTTATCTTCACTTTTTTTTTAATTGGAGAGTAATAGCTTTAAAATGCTGTGCTGTTTTCTTCAGTGCAACAATATGAGTGAGTAACTATAATATACCCCTTCCTTTTTAAGCCCCCCTCCCACCCCTCTAGTTCATTACAGAGTGCTGGGATGGGCTCCCTCTGTTAGCCAGCTTCCCACCCCTCCTTTTTAAGCCCCCTCCCACCCCCACCCACCCCGCCCCTCCAGATCATCACAGAGTGCTGGGGTGGGCTCCCTGTGTTCTTCAGCATCTTCCCACTCCTCTTTTTTAAGCCCCCTCCCATCCTCACCCACCCGGCCCCTATAAGTCATCACAGAGTGCCGGGGTGGGCTCCCTGTGTCACACAGCAGCTTCCCACCCCTCCTTTTTAGGCCCCCTCCCGTTTCCCGTCCCCCCTCCCCACCAGGTCATTACAGAGTGAGTGCTCGGTGGCCCCTGCATCACACAGCAGCTTCCCACCCCTCCTTTTTAGGCCCCCTCCCGCCCCTCTGTGTCATTACACAGTGCTCAGTGGGCCCCTGCGTTACCTGGCTGCCCCCAACCAAGCCCCTATTTTGCACAGGGCGGTGTAGATGTGTTCATGCTGCTGTCACAATCATCCCACCCTTTCCTTCCCTCGGGTTACTCAGACAGTAAAGAACCTGCCTGCAATGCAAGAGACCCAGGTTAGATTCCTGGATGAGGCAGATCCCCTGGGGAAGAGAATGGCTACCCACTCCAGTATTCTTGCCTGAGAACTCCCAATGACAGGGAAGCCTGGTGGGCCACAGTCCATGGGGTTGCAGACAGCCCCACACCACTGAACAGCTAATATTGTCACACTTGTCATTCCTTCCCCCATGGTGTCCACAATCCAAACTCCATGTGCCTCCATCCCTGCCCTGAAAATAGGCTGATCGGTAGCATTGTTCTAGATTTCACATAGATACTTCAAAAGAACCTTCACTCTCACCTATCTTTAAATTATATTTTTTCCCCTAATTCCACAACCTTTCCAAACTCATATACAGCAAAAAGTCAAGAGTCAACAAAGCAAGGAGGAATCAGACTACTTCAGTACTTAACTAAGCTCATAAGGTTTTCGTACCTTATGAAGTGTTCATGAACAAGGATAGTTGGAGGAAACAGGCAAATTCTCTGACTTAGTCTATATATGCTCATTTCATATTAAGAATATTGAATTGGTTCTAATCGTAAGTGGATTAGGAGATGTCAGATTGATATTATCAATGCTTTCTTCCCTACACCCGAACAGTTTCATATTGACTCCTGGGTGAAAACCTCAGCCATTCTTCTCTATTTTTTCTCTTTTGTTCTGATTCAAATAAAAAGCAGGAGTAGATCATTTGAAATGGACTTGATGGATGAATCATAATCACAAGTTATAACAGAGATAAGCCCAAGTACGCATTAGCTGCTGTGCTGGTCACACTCCCCCAGGATCCTGTCCCTGGGAGCTCCAGGGAGCGCGCCGTTCCCTCTTTTCTTTCTAAGCAGTTCTGCCCACAACATATCTCTTTTCTCCTACCCTCAGAAGCTGGATTAGATAACAGAGGACCCTTGAGGATCGACACTGTAACCTTGCCTCATAAACTGAGGTTGGAGTCAGACCTGAGGAATTAGGTCATTCCAACTCTTTCCCTCATCTTTTTTGCTCAGTCCCTTTAACGAACCTATTCTGCTGTCTCTTTCCCTTACAGCAAGTTTATATCACAAGTGGCCTAAACTATAATTAACAAGCCAAGTTATCCAAAACATTGAAATCAAAGCATCTTGCAGGAAACACAGCATCTGTAGTGTTCTATAACACAATAGCTAATATAAGAAGGGGAAACTAAAGCAACATGATAGATATTTGGTACTTTGGTTTTTGTTGTTCTTTTTTTTTTTTTGCAACAAGGGTATGTCAGAACTTTTATAACAAAATTATTATTGTCCTTTAATATGGTTGTATCCAGATGTTGAGTGCTTTATCCAACAAAGCTCCCATTATTCAAAATGTTCTTTGGAACTTCTGTTTTAGAATTACCTTCACTGCCAATTTACAAGAAGTACAAGAAACATCTCATTACTTTAGGACTGTACCTCATAGAAGTCATAATTTTCTTTAAGAAAATAAAATGCTGTTCTTTAGGCATAGTCAAGGTTGCAAGCCTCTGTGAGAAATGATCCAATATAACTATTAAAGACAAAGGCTGTGGAAATCTTAGACTAGAACTTTGAGTCAAAATAAAAATAAAGCAAGCTGTGCCTTGTATATACGCCTGAGGCTATGTCTACAAAAAATTTCCACTTAAGAGTAAGATGTTCAGCCAATCAGTTTGTTATATGCTGCCAAAAATCTGATTTGATCTGGTTATTCATTTTATTTATTTGTGTTTTCTTCTGTAACCAGTTGCTTAAAAGAAATGACCCAGTCAACTAGGTATAAGTCATCTATTAATACATGAACTCAATTTCAGAAAGCTCCCTGCTTCATGTTCAGGCTGTAATTATTAAGCTATTAATACAATCAAAACCCTTTCAAGCATCATTTTGACTTAAACAAGATAATTATTCTAAAATATATCCTCCATAATCATGATGGTTTAATCATGTCTCTACAAAACCTACAATAAGCAATATGCTTTAAACTTCAGATACTTTTATACCTAGTATAAGTAGAATTTCCTGCAAAATAGATTTATATGAAAATACTTTTTCTTTTTTTTTTAAATGCCTAAATGTTCAAGTGTTTGGAGTATAACAGTAAAAGTTATCTATAATGTTCATCAAGGGGAGTTAATATAAGATACTTTTTTGTGGATAAGTCGAGAATATACTGTTTGTTTATAGGTTCTCATGATATAATTAATTTTCTTTTAATTTCCTGATATACTGTTCATGAAATTAAAAGATGCTTGTTCCTTGGAAGAAAAGCTATGACAAGCCTAGACAGTGTTTTAAGAAGCAGAGACATTGCTTTGCCAACAAAGGTCCATCTAGTCACAGCCATGGTTTTTCCAGTAGTCATGTATGGATGTGAGATTTGAACCATAAAAAAACTGAGCACTGAAGAATTAATGCTTTCAAATTGTGGTGCTGAAGAAGACTCTTTAAGAGTCCCTTGGACAGCAAGGTGATCAAACCAGTCAACCCTAAAGGAAATCAGTCCTGAATATCCATTGGAAGGACTGATGCTGAAATTGAAACTCCAATACTTTGGCCACCTGAAGTGAAGAGCTGATTCATTTGAAAAGACCCTGATGCTGGGAAATATCAATGGCAAAAGGAGAAGGGGGTGACAGAGGATGAGATGGCTGCATAATATCACCGACTCCCTGGACATGAGTTTGAGCAAGCTCCAAGAGTTGGTGATGGACAGGGATGCCTGGCATGCTACAGTCTATGGGGTAGCAAAGAGTTGGACATGACTTAGTGACTGAACAGCAACAATAACTGCTAACATCACTGTCATGAGATTTTGAAGAGAAAACAAAAGGAGAAGGTAATAGAGAAGTATGGTTTTAAAGATACCATAGAGTACACATGTGGGGAAAGCAACACCAAGAAAATCATATACCAAATCAGATTAGTATGTGTCAATTTAGCCAGAAGGACCATTGAACAAATGGACAAGTTATCTCCTGAGATGGTGAGTTCTCACAAAACTCCTCGGAAGTTAAAATATGGAGGTTTTAAGTTAACCAGCTCCCTAGACGTTTTATTCTAAGACATTCAACTATGCGATCTCAAAGGTTTCTAGCAACTCCAAGAATCAGTGACTATGGGAGCACGTTAAGATTAATGATTCATGATACTAGGAACACAATTTTAGTGTTGAATTTTTCACCACCTTCTTAACCACGTGACTGCTGGCTTTCATCCACATAGATGTACTGAAACTGCAGTCTTATCTGATACTGATGACCTCATGTAAAATTCAAAAGTTACTGCTCTACTTCATCCTCCTTGACCTTTCTGCTGCATTTGTTACTACTGGTGATCCATTCTCTTGAAATCCACTTCCTTAGACATCCCTATTAATACACTGTCCCTCTTCTCCTTCAATCCTCAACAACTCCTTCTGAGTTTTATGTTCCATTCATTTTCTCATGCTTCTCTCTCAGATATGTGTAACCTACTCACATACTCACCTTTTATTACATTTTTTCTCATTCATTTTCATAGCATCTATTCTGCTGATGTGAGATTTAATTCCAAAACTTTATACCCTACCTGAGTTATCTCATGAGTTCTGATCATGTATTTTGAACTTCCTACTAAAAAACTCTACCAGATTACTCTTTCTGACCTCAAATTTTTAACAAACTCAATGAATTATTAGTCAAATCACTTCCTTTTTTGTAACTTTTTTTTTCTAACAGTGGTATCAACATTTATCCAGTGATCCCTGGAAAGGTTTTTTTGTGTCAAGTTCCTTCATGCCCTTCTGTTATGACTTTTTGTATTTAGTCTCTCAAATATTTTTCATCCTCTTTATTTCCCACTCCTACAGTCTTGATCATGTCATTGTTTTCTAGCAAAGCCTCTCTGTCTCCTTGCCCACTCCGTTGCTGAGAGAATGTTTCCCCTTCCTTTAGGCCCAATTCTCTTCCCATTTTCTAGAACCAATGGTGGCCTGAGATAGGAGATGTAAAGTCTTTACAGACTCTACTCAGAGATTCTATCTATTATATCATCTTAAGATGCAATTGAGCATTGTTGATGACTTAACGACCATATTTGGAAAGATACTTCTGATTTGAGAAGTTTTAATCTGGCAGTTGAGAGAGATTTAAAAATGTGTAGCATTTTCCAGTATCAGATCAGGCAAAATGTTAAGGGTCAGATAAACTATGTGAAACTCCAAGACTCCAAATCAGTTACCATCAGGGTGGCTGAGCACCAGTTATCAGCTGCATCTTCACAGTTGTGATCCAGAGTAGGATTCCAAGGCCTTGGTAGAAGAATGACGAACACAAGTCCAAGTCACAGACCCAGAAAGGGAAGCCGGTGGATGTACAGTTACCAGAAAACAGAAAGATTAACAATAAAGACACACACACACACACAAAACTCAGGACAAAAAGAGTGATCCAGAAAAACATCAAACTGAGATGTAGGGAATAAGCAGTATTCCATTTTTTAGAACTAAGGATAGAGGCTATGGCAGAAATTTGATGCTAAGTTTGTGACTATTGGTTTGGAGTGGATTATAGCTAATATTCATTACACATTTACTCTGCACTAAATATTTTTGTGCATTATTTCATTTTAGTTATAGCCACAAGCCAGTAAGTTAGATATCATTACTATCTCCATTAACAAGTGAGGAAATGAGGCTTAGAATGTTTTGTATACTTGGGCAAAGAGGCAGATGGTGAATGAGTACCATGGTCTTTCTGACTCCAAAGTCCAGTCTCTTAATCACCACACCACAGACGCTAAGGAATCTTCTCCCACAGGAAGTATGTATGGGGATCCTGTGAATGGATAGCAGTAGTGCTTCATACTGGGCTTCCCTGGTAGCTCAGCTGCTAAAGAATCTGCCTGCAATGAGGCAGACCCTGGTTTGATTCCTGGGTGAGGGAGGTCCCCTGGAGAAGGGATAGGCTGCCCACTCCAGTATTCTCGTGCTTTCCTAGTGGCTCAGATGGTAAAAAATCTGACTGCAATGTGGGAGACCTGGGTTTGATCCTGGGTTGGGAAGATCCCCTGGAGGAAGGCATGGAAACCCACTCCAGTATTCTTGCCTGGAGAATCCCATGGACAAAGGAGCCTTGAGGGCTACGGTCTACAGGGTCACAAAGAGTCAGAAATGACTGAGGGACTAAGCACAGCACAGAACTTCGAATCACTTCTCCTGTCAGGCATACGAAGGAACTAGATTTCAGAATTAGCCTAGCCTTGATGCTCATCACTCATAAACTTGGAATTCTAAGCCTATATCTGAGAAGAAGTAGGTCCCAGATCAGGAAAGAATGTGGTAAACTGTTTAGTCTGGTCAGAGCAGAATTGTGTGACTTTAATACTTAGATACACTTGCCTACCTCAAAGATTTTCTATTTAAGTACTGTTGAGGCAAGAACTCAAAGTAAGAAAATGTTACACCTGAGCTGAGTCTTTGAAGTTGTTAAGTGGGGTGATCAATAGTTGGGGAGAAATTATTTGCAGCTCTGCTTAATTTTTCATCAAACAGTATTTGAGCAACTATTATATGCAAGGCACTGGGTTACTTCGATGAATAAGACCCTACTCTCTACTAATAGGAGAAGAAAATGGCAACCCACTCTAGTATTCTTGCCTAGAGAATCCTGTGGATAGAGGAGCCTGGTGGATTGCTGTCCATGGGGTTACACAGAGTCAGACACCACTGAAGTGACTTAGCCTGCATGCATGCACTGGAGAAGAAATGGCAACCCACTCCAGTATTCTTGCCTGGAGAATCCCAGGGACAGAGGAGCCTGGTGGACTGCTGTCTATGGGGTCACACAGAGTCGGACACGACTGAAGTGACTTAGCAGCAGCAGCAGCAGCAGCGCCACTGATAGTTAAGAAGATGGAAATAAGCATATAAATCGCAACACAGTAAAGTAAGCATAAAGAATGGGTTGCAAAGTTAAATATGAATACTTAGAAGGATATTATCTAACTGAACCTGAGTTGGTATAAGAAAAAGATATTCCAGCTAAAATTTTTGGTAACAAATCTCAGCCAGCTTAGTGGCATTAAATTAACATCTATCATTGCATTATACTGATGGAGTCTGCAGGTCAGAAATTTGGGCAGTGTAGTGAGATGGCTTGATATTGTTCCATACTCTCTTGTGCATGGTGTAGGAAGACTTGATATATTGAGGATTATTATATTCTTCTCTTGTGTATGTACCAGGAATGGGACTGAAGGCTCTGCTCAGTTTTGACTATTGACTGGAATACCTATATGGCCTGGAGTTCCCACAGAGTGGCTTCTGGATTCTAAGGAAGTCTCAGCAGTTATCATCCCAAGGAAGAAAGGAGGAAACTTCTTGGACTTGTATGATGTCACCCAGAAGTCAGATGATGTTACTGGCAACACTATTGGTTGGAGTAGTCACAAGCCCCCATGGATTTAATGAGAAGGATACATAGCCCATTTCTGAATAAGAGAAATGTCAGAATCTTTTAAAACTGCCAATCTGTCCTTTGGCAAAGTATATAGTATATTGGTCTCACCCCTAAAAGTCCTATCCTGTTAACAACCTTCAACTCTGGCTCAAAGTCAAGAACTATGTCATCAGGTCCAGGCATGAATGAAGCTCTTTGGATACAGATTCCTTTCAGTATGAAGATTAGTGATATGAGACAAGTTATTTCTCACTATTGTTATCCCTTCATCCTACAAAATATATAGCTGCTGAAGAGTCCTAAAATAAATTTTCCTGTATGAGACTAGCTGTACAACTTAACCAATTTCAGTGCAAACTTAAATGCAAAGCCCCTTATTCAGTTATTACTGGAATTTCAAGATGGTGACTAAGCCTAGAGTCCTCCTAACCGATACGGCCCTCAGCAAACACACAGTTCACACAGCCACGAGACACCAGTGAGCCCTCCTCCCATTCTGAAAGTGGGAAGAGGAAGAGAAAAGATTGTTACTGGTCTATAGCAATTCTGATATCCAACAAAGTTCATGTTCTTGATTCCTTATTTGGGGTCAGAGAAACTTTGGGAGCTCTTGGCTCGGCACCCTAGTCTTCTATTTCTACTCTCTGAATCATTCTCCCTTTTTCATAATTGTAGCTCTTGTTTGAGCAGGTTAAAAATCTGATTAGTTTCTGAGAAAATTTCCTCAGTTTAGCTCTCATCTGCATAAATTTGGAGCTTTAAAAGTCCCATTTCATTTTGTACTGCCTCTGTACCTTTTAGGCCAAGATGCTAGAATTCCTTTAAAATTCTGTTTTCTTTAATATATGAAGTTATATTACGTTCTATTAGGCAAAAGTCAAACAAATAATTTTAAAATAATCTTTGCTGTACTTTGGGCCCTTATGAGGCTGCTGAGGAACAATGTTTTAAAAGTCTTGGACACTGCATTACTTAGAGAAGTGGATATGCAAGGCTCATCCTGAAGAACCCTAGTGGTGGTGATGGTTTAGTCACTAAGCCATGTCCAGCCTTCTTGAACCCATGGACTGTAACCCACGAGGCTCCTCTGTCTGTGGGATTTACCAGTCAAGGATGCTGGAGTGGGTTGCCACATCCTTCTCCACTTAAGAACTTAAATGTGTTTTTTCTATCTCAAAGGATCTGAGCCACCAATTTAAATGCTTCTGAAGTTACAACAAATGATTTAAATCACATCCTTGACCTCATCCTTGACTTGCCCAGAGACCACGTTTCCAAATTGCATTTTGGATTTCCTCTTGGCCCTTAGGCCTCTTTTTTAGTGGAATATATTTTGCTTGGGAGAGGGAAGATATGAAATCATTTTATTATCAAATTAATCAGGTCTTGGATCCTTACATATTTTCTAATTTCTGTTAAAAAACTGAATATATTCTTCTTTAGCTCATTTTTCTTTATCTGTAGCTTGAGTTCTGCCACTTAAAGAAACTAGCTGACACTCTGAGAAAAAATTCCCTTAACCATCTCCATCAGTTCCTCAGACATATTTACTGTTTTTTACATTATAGAAGGTAACAGTTTCACTAAATTTCTCCCCAGTTTATAACAAAGTTCTCCTTTCTTCCAATTTCCAGTAACGTTTTTCTACTTACCTTTAAGCTTCCCCAGCAGTCCCCTGGAGGCCCATCATTCTTCTGCTGACCGTATGCCCAGTGCTCTAACAGGTCCTCCTAAGGCAAGGGGTAGGTGGACACCCCTGGGGTAAAGTGGCTGGAGAGTCATCACCTGCAGACGGAAACTCTAAGAGGAGCAGAGCAGGACCATTAAGAGAGTGCTCTGGGCCTTGCCCAGACCATGCATTTCTCATCCTCAAAGTCAAGAGACTTCCCCAAGCACACATGCTCAGAGAGACCCCTTGGAGGTCAAAGGGGAGCGATGCCAAGAGATATTCTAACCATATGTCTCTTCGGTAGAATCCATCTTGGCCAAGAGATGTGTGTGCACACATGGGAGTACCCTGAGATACACACGATATGGACTGTGAACCAGGCAAGTCAAAATGATTGGCCAGAGGAAAACCGGGAGAAATGCTCCACAAAAGTGACCCAAAGGCCATGAGGGTGACTCGCTCTCTCCCTGAGTCTACCTGTGTGTCTATACACATGTACTGTACTCTTTCTTTCCTCCTAAAAAATACTTTGTTTGTTTCACTACTTTCCATCTTCATGGGAATTCTTTTCTGCAAAACCAAAGGGCAAGAGCATCGCTACTAACTGCTGGTCTAGTGGCTAGGATTCGGGGCTCTCACTGCCGCCACCCAGCCTCAGTCTCTGGCTGGGAACCCAAGCCTTGCTTCCAGCTGCTGCAGACCAAGGCCACCTGAGATCACTCCCTTTGCCTAGTCTGAAAGTTAAAGCCGTATCTTTCAGAGTTTTGTAACCATGACATCCCATTTCTGATAACAACTTCTCTATCAGTCTGGTTTAAATCACTATGAGTGGCATTGAATGAGAGATCCAGTACAAGAATGAAACTTGACCCAGTTCTGGGTGTTGGGTGATATCTATACAAGGCTTATACCTCTGCTTTTAGGGTCAGGTCTGAGATTGGTACAGTAGGTCAGCTAAGTCACAATCAATGAAAGGAAGATGGATATCAGATAGAAAGAATGATGACCAACTGGAACCCATAGAAGAAAAATAGAATTCATGAGAACAAACTGGCCACCACCCAATCTCTATTAGAACCATTTCCAACCTCAGTGATGCAGGCAATATGCAGAAGAAGTCAGCATATTTCACCACATAAATGCACATACAGGAGTTAGGGAAACTGAAGGAGGAGGGCTGATGGGAGCTGGTAAAACTTCAGGCCCAGGTGCCACCCATACCATCAGATGAGCCTGCAGATCAATGGTAGATATGGAGTTATCTCAGAACATAGCACCTCGCTGACTTCAGAGCCTAAAAATGGCTGCCATTTCATTTCCACCTTCCAAATCTCATGCAAGTTTCTCTGTTCTCAACCCTAATGGGAAACAGTACAGAGAAGGGACTTCTAGGGACCAGAGTCTAGCTCAGTTAGATCCATAGACTGCAAGATGACCACCAAAGACTTCTTGGAAAATGTGTTTAATTCAATCTTTTAAAAATGAGACAGACTTGGCCAAAACATAATCAAAGACACGGATTCAAGGAATAGGAGGGGCTCAGGGAACAAAGGGAGCTGGGGAATGGGGGCTGAACAGGAGCAGAGATTGGGTTGGTTTAGCTACGTGGTCTCATTGGTATAGTACATTTAGTAGATATTCTATAATTAAAAAAAAAATAAGTGCGTTGATTGAACAAAATGTGCAAGACAAAGAATGACAGAATTTGATACATATGACTTTGATCCAATCAGGTAGGATTTTGTACGTGACTTAAAAACATTAGACAAAGGAGTGGCCTGCACTTAAGTGCCCCTCTGGCAGGAGAATGAATTATGGGCAGATCTCAGGATGGGTTAAAGCGTGAGATGCCTTTTTCGTTAACACTGACCAAAAAGAAAAAGAAAAAAAAAAAAAAGGAAGGAGGCATTAAACTAAGGCAACAGAGAGAGACTTTGAAACTGGCTGGGAAAAGGGTGAGGAAAGCTGTGACTGAAGTGAAGTTTTAACAGAATGTTCCAGAGTGGGTTTAATAAAGAATTTTTCCTAGCAACTGTTCAAACATTTCTTGTCACATTTAAAGGAAAAAAAAAATTCACTTGGATCATTTATTTCTGAGAAAATGTGTTACATCTACTGCTGACCAGCGCTAGTTAACATTAGACCTTTTTTGCCCTACTTGTGGCTTTTGTTCTCCTCTTTGTAAAACAAAACAGATTCCTTCCAAAACAGACTCCTTCATCAGTGAAGCACAGTATATTATATAGGTAGTTTTTGGGTGTTTTTCTCTTACACTTAAAATTCTTAATTCCTTATGGGCAATCCAGCTGAATTATATTTCCATATGGTTAAAGGGGGAAAAAAATGACCAGTCAATGAGAAAGATAAAGACATTTTCCAGTCAACCATTAACATCGGAACACATATAGTTTGTTTTATTTGGCAACTGGCCTGTTTGTCAAACTCCGAAGTAATACTAATTTAATCATACCAAAGGCAATCCAGTGACAAGAAAACTATTTTGCCCCACCAGAGCCTCTGCATAATTTAAAATCTTTTCGATTCTTAGTCAAGAAAGTCAGAAATCCCTTTTGTCACAGGAGGAAATGGTTCCTGGATCTCCTCTGGCAAAACACAGGAATTAACCACCACCTCCCCCATCATGTATTCATGAGAGCCCTGCTAAGCTCATTTAACAGGGCATGCCAAAGTTTAGCTTCTGCAGCAGTTTTCTCTAAGAACGTCTGCAAAGAAACATTCTCGTTGCATACTTTGAGACTTTGAAGCAGAAAAGGTGCTTGAAGAGCAGGATTCTTCTTGGCTACCATCAGCGTCCTTCGTCCTTTTATTTGACAAAATCAAGGTTCACATTTTAGGGCTTCATGCTTCACCAAGCTACTGCAAACCAGAAGACTTGAAAGTGTTGTTCTCAACCACAATTTTTAGAAAAGAACATGACTTTTAGAAAGAACATGGTACTGAATGTGATACTATAGCACAGGCATTTAATGAATCAATATACCTCTATAAATGGATTGCTCTCTGGCACATTTGCTTTATATAATTCCTGCTTCAAAACTGTGCTCAAGACTTCCTTCCTCCATGACCTTTGAATTCATCAGTCATCCAGTTATCCAATAAGGTCTGCCTTCCACCATTTCCATTCTTCCCCATTATAACCTTTCTGGCTCTAGGAGAATTCCTAATCTCCTTTAAAAATAAGTGTGTGTGTGTGTGTGTGTTTCTTTTTGCAAACATAGGCAGCCACTATTCAGTGATGCTGGCATATGTTTACGGGCAATTTTTAAATTGCAGATAATGTTCTTGTTTGCAGAGATGGATAAATTCACCAGGGCTTCCCTGGTGGCTCCGATAGTAAAGAATCCCCCTGCAATGTGGGAGATCTGGGTTCGATCCCTGGGTTGAGAAGATCCCCTGGAGGAGGGCATGGCAACCCGCTTCAGTATTCTTGCCTGGAGAATCCCATGGACAGAGGAGCCTGTGGGGCTCCAGTCCATTGGGTAGCAGGAGTCAGACACAACTGAGAAACTAAGCATACACAGAACACGTCAGTGGCTTTTGAAGCTCAATATAAAGTAGAGCAGCTAGAAGGAAGGAACAGCTCTGGAGAACAGCTGTTGGGGAAACAAAGAATGTATTTTGCACTTGCCTTGTACTCTCACACCTTCAGACTGAGCAGTGATTCACTCCTCAGCTGCTATCTAGATTTGGGCGTGGTATCATGGATGTAGAATGAGAGGATGTTTCATGCTGGCTCCTTTTCTCTAGTCTAAGAAAGCTCAATAATGGATACAAACTCATGTTTGCATGCCGCAGGCAAGTATATGTGTCCAGGAAGGATTGGTGGAGAAAGGCAGGGAGCTTGAAGTCCTCAGGAAGACCTCTATACAGGGCAAAGACTAGAAACACCTTATAAATCTTCTCATTCATTTTTATTCCACTTCCATGGACTAGCAAAGAAGAAAAATTAGAGAAAAAATTGCTAAGATTTTTTTTTTCCCCATTAACACTCACCAAACCATTCAAGCTTTTAGAACATTCAGCAATGTGACATGCTTCCTGTCCTCGGGGATCTGCTAGTATGTAATGGGACATATAAAGTAGAACAAAGATTGCCGTTAGAGGTGTGCCCTGCACTGGAGGAGGCTAAAGGAAGGGGACGTGGACGCTAACTGAATGCTTCACTGAAGCCATCACCGGCAGGTGACATTTGAATTGCACACTGAAGCATGGGTAATTACGTGATCACGCAGAATAGGGGAAATGGCACTGCAGGCTGACTGTGAACAGAAATATATGGTGAATGACCATTTGTCTCCTCCATTAAGCACAATTATCCTCAAAGGTAAATATCATGTCTTCTAATTATTTTTAACTTTCTTAACTATTCTGTATAGACACACTCAGAATCTTAGGCAATGAAACAGTTGACAGGAACTCATCAAAACAGCATTCCAGTGTGACTCCATAGCCTGAACTGAGTGACGGCCTTTGGTCTCACACAAGACATGAAATTTCCTGGTACAAATGCCACTATGCACATTTAAAATGATCATATCTACAGAGAAAATTTAGAATTTTTTTAATGCTAGAAAATGTGGCCCCGTAGACTTCCTATCACATCTGATGAATATTTCTCAGAAAAGTCAAATCTTGCTAATGTTTAAAGAAGCCCCAGGGAGTACTCATATGATATCCAAAGACTGAAAATCTGAATCTGAAAGGTAGATTCTTTTAAATATTGTAACCAAGAAAGGTGAATTTTCCTTTTATTGATTTCGTGTCAGATCCTGCCGGTGTTGGCATTTGCCATCCCTCAGCCTGACCAATTGGAGAGGCACCCATCTGTTCATTCATTCCACTCCTCAGTTATTATCATTACAGCATTTGACTCATCAGACACACATTCAGAGTGAACAGGCCTCACAATGTGTAAGAATACGGTAGGACAATAGCCAGACACAAATGTCTGAATGCACACTACTGAAGATTATACATTGCCTATTAAGGGTTTCTTTCTTACAAGGAAGACTTTACCTGACAAGAGAGGAAAAATGAAAGTTGTGTGTTTTATTTATGTATAAAGCTTTCCTGATAAATCCCACCTTGAAAAGACAAAAAAGGGACAGTCAAGCATATTTCCAGAATTTTCCCATTCATCTTTGTTTCTTTATGTTTTAAACAGATTTTTTCCCTTTGCTTGAATACACTAAGAGTCATATCTATTTTTTAATTACATATAAAGTCACCCAAACCTGTTCTATAGTAAAACAGGTAAAAGAAATAGGAAGGATATTAAAAACCATTTTCATATTCCACTTAAATGTCTCTCAGTGTTGCTGGACAGTTAATGCACTCTCCAAATAGAAATATGAGCTGCACTGGAAACAAAGGGACTTGGAGAGTTTGTTTTCATGCTTTTTTAAAAAATACTTTTCAAGTTTGGTTTGGAATATAAAACAGTCATGGAATATTGTTCATGTAGACTGATATCTTAAAATAAATCTCAGAAGAAATGGAGCCCCTCCCTAAGAATAGTTTGAACTGCTTTATTTGTCTTAGATGCTGACACTAAAAGGTAAAATGATGACCAGAGATAATAATTATTGCAACATTTTGAAAAATAACTTTATATAAAGCAATCATTTAAACCACGATCTGTTTTTCATGTCTGTTTATTCCTATACCATATTTATGACTTTGTGGTAACATGGGACAAACTTTTCTATCTAATGTGAGCAAAGTAAGGCCTCCTCAGTGAGAATGGGTTGCTTTTCGTACACTGGCAGCAAGCTCTGCATTTCTTGATGAAATGTTATGTTTTGACTTTGTTCATCTTTATCAAGTAAAAGAGCAATTTCTTTGAACTGAATTCACAAAATGCCTATCTATTCACTGTGGGGTCACTGCATATGGTTGACATGCTTTTCCCTGGACAAGAGGACCTGGTGATGACCACATAGGGGTGAAATCCAGCCTCCTCAATGCTCACCAACCTTGCAATTTAACTCAGGGCTGGTCCCTCCCTAGGAAAGGAATCTTTTTAAATTCACCACTTGGACTAGAAATATCTCTGTGAGTATAAACACCAATTCATGGCTTTCTATGTTTGTTTTCTATTGCTCTAATGAAACGTACCAATTCTAACCAGCCTGTATACGTAGACGCAAACAGAAACAATCAATTAGATTCAATGAGGATTAGTACTGTTTTCCATAATTCCTTAGAACCTTTGGATTTTCCCATCAGTCCAAGAATGTGGAGTAATGTACTTTTAAGAGTAGAGTAAGGTATTCTACAACATATTGCAGATAACCTAGAAATAAATCTTAGCTCTTCAGTGTAATCATTCTTTCTAGAAATAACTCCAAGAGAAATGACCACAAACTAAACACATATTCTCCATTAAATTCAAACTAAATGTATCTCCGATTCAATCTCTGTTCACAGATTCTGTCTCACACTGCTGACGAGACAATAACCACTAAATGATCCAGACAATGAAATAGGAAATAAGAATATAGCTCAAAATCTTATTCCCAGCCTGTCTTCCAACTCATTCTCTGACTATTGCATCTAGCCTTCTACCATCTGAACTGTTAATTCTGTCCTTCTCAGATCATAGCCCCTAGAGAAGGAAATAGTAACCCACTCCAATATTCTTGCCTGGAAAATCCCATGGGTGGAGAAGCCTGGTGGGCTATAGTCCATGGGGTCACTAAGAGTTGGACAGACTAACAAACATATACAGATCATAGCACCCTCTGGCCACACCTAGGACCTTCAGTTTTTGCCTCTTACCTCTTATATCACCTCATTGGATAAACTGATAATAATTTACCACTTTGTAAATAGCTCTTTTTTTCTTTTAGTTCTCTAAGACCAAATTCAATGTCAATTTTTCTTTGAAGCTTTTACAGCAAAACAAATCATTCTTTATTTTTATGATTGATTTTGTTCATAGCATAGTTATTCCTATCACCTCTTGATCTCTCTAGACCCTTTTTGCTTTCTCTTCTCAGAAGAGATTGGGTTGGAGGGCCCCATGCAGCAGTTGGCTGAAGATATTTTCTATCTTGAATTACAATGGCATTAAATATTGATCACAAACTCAAATATCTACAATAACCTGACTGGTAACTTATTGAGTTAGGCAATATTGTGGTAGACTTCTGACAAGCCTACATCCTAACTAATGGAGTCAACTCTAAACAATGGTTTTTATGTGGGAATGCCAGATTTGCCAGATTTACCAATTTTTCAAAAGGAGATAGAAATATGCATTTTAATGGGAAACCTCCTGAAGTTTAAATAAAAACTCAATTATACACCACTGATCAAAGCCAAACCTCTAGGTTAATTGCTGCCTACAATTCACTATTTGCAACCTTTTAAGGCCCAGTAGAGAATTATACTAGAAATAATTGGCCACTGTTAGTAGCAGTCATGAAGGAAAGAATTTATCAAATCTCAGAAATAAACATAGGTTGGTGACACAACGGTTGAGAGCCCCACTCTGCTTTCAAGAGGGGTGTACCAGGGTTCCAAACTTTTATGTTTCCAACCTTAGCAGAATATCCTGGAACCCAAGCTTGGCTTAAAACTTCCATGTCTTCCCTATTGTTGCTATAGCAAATTAGCACAGACATGGTAGCTTCAGTCAGTCAGCTCAGTCGCTCAGCATGTCCGACTCTCTGCGACCCTGTGAACCACAGCTCGCCAGGCCTTTCTGTCCATCACCAACTCCCGGAGTCTACCCAAACCCATGTCCATCGAGTTGGTGATGCCATCCAGCCACCTCATCCTCTATCATCCCCTTCTCCTCCTGCCCCTAATCATTCCCAGCATCAGGGTCTTTTCAAATGAGTCAGCACTTCACATCAGATGGCCAAAGTATTGGAGTCTCAGCTTCAACATCAGTCCTTCCAATGAACACCCAGAACTGATCTCCTTGAGGATGGACTGGTTGGATCTCCTTGAAGTCCAAGGGACTCTCAAGGATCTTCTCCAACATCACAGTTCAAAAGCATCAATTCTTTGGTGCTCAGCTTTCTTCACAGTCCAACTCTCACATCCATACATGACCACTGGAAAAACCATAGCCTTGACTAGATGAACCTTTGTTAGCAAAGTAATGTCTCTGCTTTTCAATATGCTATCTAGGTTGGCCATAACCTTCCTTCCAAGGAGTAAGTGTCTTTTAATTTCATGGCTGCAATCACCATCTGCAGTGATTTTGGAGCCCAAAAAAACATGGTAGCTTAAAATAATACAAATTCTCTTACAGTTCTGGAGGCTAGAAATCAGAAATTAGTTTCCTTAAAATAAAGCTAAAGTGTAAACCGGACTGGTTACTTCTGGAAATTCTAGGAAAATTCCATTTTCTTGCCTTTTCTAGCTTCTGGAAACTACCTGCATATTTCCTGGCTCATGACCTCTTCCTGAAATTACCTCAAAATCTAGCTTTAATCATATCTGCTACTTCTTCCTTTGACCTTCTTTCCAGTCTCTTATAAGGACCTTTGTGATTCCATTAGGGCCTATCTGGATAAAAGAGGATAATCTCTCCATCTCAAGATCCATCACTTAATCACATCTGCAAGTCCCCTTTGCAATATAAGGCAGCACTCACTTATTCCAGGGATTAGAATGTGGGTACATTTTGTGGGGCCATTTATCATCCTACCACAAGCAACCAACTGCCAAATAAAGTATTGTATGGGTTTGGACAATGATGAATAACACCTGTCTCATCTTTTACAGTCAGAACAGGAGCCTATCGAACTCTTTGGTAAAGCCTAATGAAGGCACAGGCCACCTAATAACAAATGAGATGGCATTTTCCTTCAGTGCAGTGGGAGGAAGGCTGGAAAACATTTACCTTAATTTAAAATGTGACATTTCTTTGCCTTTGTAGAGTAAGATTCATACCTCCCACAGTAATCCTGACTTCTTCAAGTAGAGTTTTCCTTTCCTCTGTGTTCTTTTAGAATTATCTCCATATTCTACATCATCTACATGGAGCTTACTGCTAAAATGTGTGTTTGTGTGTCCATGTCCTGGACTCAAAGGATTATTTTATCTTTGTACAAACAACCTTTTCCCAGGGCCAAATACATTAAATAAGTATTGAACTGAGTGAATAAGTAAGATTTAAGATAAGAATATTCTGAAAATATTTTAAACATGTTTTCTGTTTCTTTTAGTTCCCTATTTATCTCTACAGGGCTCCCCTGTAGCTCAGATGGTAAAGAATCTACCTGCAATGCGGGAGACCTGGGTTTGATCCCTGGGTCAGAAAGATCCCCTGGCCACCCACTTCAGTATTCTGGCCTGGAGAATCCTGTGAACAGAGGAGCCTGGTGGGCTACAGTTTCCAGGGTCACAAAAAGTCAGACATGACTGAGAGACTAAGCAATAACAATAGAAGGAATTAAGTGGGGAGAAAGATTGAAGGGCAGAAGACAATCATTGGAAATCACTTTCTTTTTTTTTTATTCACTTTCAAAACAACCTTCTATGAGGGTTATTTGAAATTTTATCAATAAGAAAATTAAGGCTTAGAAATTAGGTAATTACTTATTTAGTGACTAAGCAGTAAAGCTGAATGTAGAGTAATATGGTCTGCGTCTTGAGAGCATACTCCTTTGACACCACATCCTTTCTTATTTATTAAAAATATATTAATGCAGAACTTATCAGATTTTCTCTTGGTCAAATCATTGCTCTATTTGCTGAAAATAGTGCCAGCTCCTTTTTTCCCTGGTGTTGTTTTTTTTTTTTTTTTTTCTTTTTCCTCAACTCAGACAGGCCCTTCAGGCATAAAGCTCAGCTCCTTTCTGGGGCCGAGCAGGATCCTGTGGTGCATGAACACAGGAAAGAAGCTGTGATTTTTCCTCCTGCCCTCCCTCCCCTGCATAAATCCCAGCAGCTCCAGAGAGTGTTTATTCAGGCAAGCTTTTCCACCCCACAGGGAAGAAAACCAGTCTCATTAAACCCTGAATAGTACTTATTATTGCCTGGATAAAAATTTTTAAAAGAAGATTTGTTCTTGAATATTAGAAAAAAAGATGCATGTACTGGCGCATCAAATGATATCCTCAGGGGACTGTGGAAATCCCTGTAATTTGAGCTACAAATTTCAGGAAGCACACCAAACCAGTAGACACTGGCTGAAGGAAAAAGTCCATACATAAGTATCTTCATTTCACAAACTTTCACGATCTCTCCTTAACGTATATATTTCAGTAGCCTTTTCAACCAGACATTCTGGTCACAGTTGTAAGGACACTCTTGAATTTCCAGTCTGTATTCCAATGTGAAGCTAGCAAATTTACTTGGCTTCACACAGAGAGGAGACTGAGCTCTCATGGAAATGTTCAATGGATATTGTTATAATTACTCCATTTCAAAATAATATGCTTTTTATTATCTTGTAAAAAACCATCATATCCAAAGCAGCCCAATGGCAAGTCTGAAACCCAACAAATCTGAAAAATACTTCACTTGAATGTTAAAAAGCACTTGGCAGTCAGTAGCAACTATTTCAAAAAAATTTTGATTAAATGTATTGCATTTACAGTTTCAGATCGCTAAGAAATTTTCCTCTTAAAACTTCCTTTAATGTCTATATTTTAATTGTTTGTATCATAAGAATACATATGTTTTCTGGGGGCAGTTATTTTCTCTAATACTTTATTTTGTTTATATTTTATACATATCATCCTACCCAAATTAAAGTTTATCTGTCGAAAGTATTTGTTGTTTTTCAGTCTCTCAGTCACGTCCAGCTCTTTGCAATCCCATGGACTGCAGCACACCAGGCTTTCCTTTCCTTCACCATCTCCCAGAGTTTGCTCACACTCATGTCCAGTGAGTCAGTGATGCCATCCAACTAGCTCATCCTCTGTTGCCCTCTTCTCCTCCCGCTTTCAATCTTTCCCATCATCAGGGTCTTTTCCCATGAATCAGGTCTTCACATCAGGTGGTCAAAGTACTGGAGCTTCAGCTTCAGTATCAGTCCTTTCAATGAATATGCAGGACTGATTTCTTTTAGGATGGACTGGTTGGATCTCCTTGCAGTACAAGGGACTTCCAAGAGTCTTCTTGATGACCACCAATACCTCAGCAGTCAGATTTCTTTATGATACAACTATCACATCCTTATATGACCACTGGAAAAACCATAACTTTGACTGTATGGACCTTAGTCAGCAAAATAATGTCTCTTTTTAATAATATGCAGTCTAGGTTGTCATAACTTTTCTTCCAAGGATCAAATGTCTAAATTTTGTGGCTGCAGTCACTATCCACAGTGGGATTTTGGAGCCCAAGAAAATAAAATCTGTCACTGTTTCCATTTTTTCCCCATCTATTTGCCATAAAGTGATGGGACCAGATTCCATGATTTTAGATTTTTGAATGTTTACTTTTAAGCCAGACATAAATGTATTTCTAGAATTCCCTTGCTTTTTCTATGATCCAATGTATGTTGACAGTTTGATATTTCATTCCTCTGCCTTTTCTAAATCCAACTCTTACATCTGGAAGTTCTTGGTTCATGTACTGTTGAAACCTGGCTTGAAGAATTTTGAGAATTATTTTGCTAGAATGTGAAGTAGTTTGAACATTCTTTGTAGGTATAGCCACATATAATTTTGGATTTTTTCTTCTTTGTAAATTTTTTAACATGGTTTTTTAATACATCTCCACCAAAAGTAAAGAATTATCCAAAAGGACTTTTTACTGGAAGCTCAGTTAAGTTCAGTTACTCAATCATGTCTGACTCTTTGCAACCACATGAATTGCAGCACCCAGGCCTCCCTGTCCATCACCAACTCCCAGAGTCCACCCAAACGAGTCATCAAGTCAATGATGCCATCCAGCCATCTCATCCTCTGTCGTCCCCTTCTCCTCCTACCCTCAATCCTTCCCAGCATCAAGGTCTTTTCTAGTGACTCAACTCTTCACATCAGGTGGCCAAAGTATTGGAGTTTCAGCTTCAACATCAGTCCTTCCAATGAACACCCAGGACTGATCTCCTTTAGGATGGACTTGTTGGATCTCCATGCAATCCAAGGGACTCTCAAGAGTCTTCTCCAACGCCACAGTTTAAAACTACCAATTCTTCGGTGCTCAGCTTTCTTCACCATCCAACTCTCACCCCATACATGACCACTGGAAAAACCATGGCCTTGACTATACAGAGCTTTGTTGGCAAAGTAATGTCTCTGCTTTTCAATATGCTATCTAGGTTGGCCATAACTTTCCTTCCAAGGAGTAAGTGTCTTTTAAAATTTGGTGTAGCCTAATTAATCTATTTAGCTGACAAGATGGGACAGTTAACAAAATCTAAGTTCTAACGTGTAAAGCTGTTGAAAACCTTAAATTCCTTTAGTGCTAAGCCTCAGAAATTCACTCAGCATGCACACAACCAAGTAAGTCTTGATCTAATCCTTCTTTTTACTTACTATTCTAATTAAACTAGTTATCTCAATTTGATTCATCTTGGTTTCTTCTACTATAAAGAGCAGTTGAGACAGAAAAGTTCCTCACATAGAGCAGGTCTCCCTCCTCCAAAATATACCATCATTTGATACAGAGTCTTTGTTGTTCAGTCACTCAGTCATGTTCAACTCTGCGATCCCAAGGACTGCAGCACGCTAGGCTCCCCTGCCCTTTACTATCTCCTGGATTTTGTTCAAGCTCATGTTCAATGAATCAGTGATGGAATCCAACCATTACATCCTCTGTCTAACACTAGCAGAGTCTAATATTAACAAATCAATGAGTCAAAATTCACAGAGCCTTACATATATGCAAGCAGTCTTTTTAAGATGGGTACAATAAAGGACAGAAACAGTAAGGACCTAACTGAAGAAGAGATTAAGAAGAGGTGGAAAGATTATGCAGAAGAACTATACAAAAAAGTCTTAATGACCTGGATAACCACGAGGATGTAGTCACTTACCTAGAAGCAGACAATCTGCAGAGTGAAGTCACGTGGGCCATAGGAAGCATTACCACAAAGCTGGTGGAGCTGACGGAATTCTAGCCGAGCTATTTAAAATCCTAAAAGATGATGTTAAAGTGCTGCACTCAATATGTCAGTAAATTTGGAAAGCTCAGAAGTGGCCACAAGATGGGAAAAGTTCAGTTTTCAACCCTGTCCCAAAAAGGAGTAATGCCAAAGAATGTTAAAATGTACAATTGTGTTCATTTCACATGCATAATATTATGCTCAAAATCCTCAAGCTACGTTTCAGAAGTACATGAACTGAGAACTTCCAGATGTCCAAGCTGGATTTAGAAAAGGCAGAGGAACTAGAGATCAAATTGCCAACATCTGTTGGGTCATAGAGAAAGCATGGGAGCTCCAGAAAAACATCCATGTCTGCTTCATTGACTATGACAAAGTCTTTGACTGCAGATCACAAAAAACTGTGGGAAAATCTTAAAGAGATGGGAATACCAGACCACCTTACCTGCCTCCTGAGAAACCTGCATTCAGTTCATGAAGCAACAGCCAGAACTGAACATGGAACAATGGACTGGTACAAAACTTGGAAAGGAGTATGTCAAGTATTGTCACTCTGCTTATTTAACATATGCAGAGTACATCATGTGAAATGCCAGCGTGACTGAATCCCAAGCTGGAATCAATGTTGCTGGGAGAAATGTCAACAACCTCGGATATGCAGATGATACAACCCTAATGGCAGAAAGTGAGGAGGAACTAAACAACATGTTGATGAAGATGAAAGAGGACAGTGGAAAAAAAACAGCTTAAAGCTCAACATTAAAAAACTAAAATCATGGCATCTGGTCCCATTACTTCTTGCCAAATAGATGTGGAAAAAGTGGAAACAGTGACAGACTTTATTTGCTTGGGCTCCAAAAATTACTGCAGATGGTGACTGCAGCCATGAAATTAAAAGACACTTGCTCCTTGGAAGAAAACCTCTGACTCACCTGGGCAGCATATTAAAAAGCAGAGATATCACTTTCCTGACAAAGGTCCATATAGTCAAAGCTACGATTTCTCCTGTAGTCATGTATGGATGTGAGAGTTGGACCATAAGGAAGGCTGAGCGGTGAAGAATTGATGCTTTTGAAGTGTGGTGCTGGAGGAGACTCTTGAGAGTCTCTTGGACTACAAGGAGATCAAACCAGTCAATCCTACAGGAAATCAACCCTGAATATTCATTGAAAGGACTGATGCTGAAGCTGTGTCTCCAATACTTTGTCCTCCTGATGTGAATAGCCAACTCACTGGAAAAGATCCTGATCCTGGAAAAGATTGGAGGTAGGAGGAGAAGGAGATGACAGAGGATGAGATGGTTGAGTGGTGTCATTGCCTCAATGGGCATGAGCTTGAGCAAACTCCAGGAGATGGTGATGGACAGGGAGGCCTAGTGTGCTGCAGTCCGTGGGATTACCAAGAGTTGTACATGACTTAGCATCTGAACAGGAACAATAATACTATTAAAAAATGAAATAGAACACTTACTTCCACCCTCTACATCAATCATTCATCATCTTCATTTATTTATTAGAGAATCAGCATCAAGACAAAAGGATTTCATAATAATTTCTATGTTTCATACCACTGAGCCACCAAGGAAGCCCATTCCATATAGTGTAGATAATTTGAATACTGCCACTTCAGATTCACTGTAATCTTTTAGATTATCATTTTATTGATGACTAAAAATCCATATTGTCAGAATACTTTCCTGATTACCTTATATGAAACAAAATAAGTCAATACCTCCATGTGATAGATAGCCTCTAAGATGACCCCAGTAATTCTCAGCTTCTCATCTTTGTAAGCTACTGTAGTCTCCGCTCACAAGGAGACTAACCACTAACCACTAGGATGTTACTGAAATCGCAAAATTTGAATTCTGAGCATACGTCATCTGCTACTTCTGTCTGCCTCCTTCTACGACAGCTGGCTCTAAGGGAAAAGGACAATGTTGTGAGAACAGTTAGGCAATCTTTTGAAGAGGTCCATGTTCAAGGGACTATGTTTTAAAAATAACAAGGTCCAGATAATTTATTGGACCACCAAGAGCTTGGCCTTCCAAAAATATAATAAATGAGGATCATGGTCTTTATAGAGTCCTTGTAAACTTTAACTGATAGCTAACTATTCACAATACCATTGTCTTGCTTTATTAACAATTTTACTGAGTCTCTATGGCCTTGATATAATAAAAAAAGAGTGATGGCTTTTAGTGCAGAATAATAAAATGTTTTACTGACCTTATTAAGGATATGTCATGAGGTTAGCTCAAAAAAGCTAAGCTGAAATACAAATTATGTAGGTCAAATGGTTCCTCTATTTTGTAGCGTTTTTTAAAATTTCAAATTCAAACTCCCTCCAAACATTCCAGTATCCTTATCCCACAATAAACAATAAAGGTTTATTTGAAGAATATGGAGAGGGGAAAAAATTGAGTAACTACATTACCAAATATGTAAGTTGCCTACATAAAAGATTTTCTAGCAATTAAAAATGGCTACTCAAGAGGAAAGGCAAACTGAGACATCTATGTTTATGTAGTAGAACAAATAGGACTCTATAGCAGCTATTATAAGAAAGAGTACGTGTTATTTCTATCATGGATTCAAGCAGTATTCTGAAGTTGATTCTTACTGACTCATGAAGAACTGTTCCATACATCTCAGGAATTTTGAGAGAAACAGTTGAATCATCACTAATTTCAAATTGTCCATGGTGGGAATATTTACACCATGGAAACTGGCAAACATTGTTACAAATCAGGACTTGTGTGTGTGTGTGTGTGTGTGTGTGTGTGTGTGTGTGTGTGTGTGTGTGGTGGTGGTGATCATAGATACGTTTTATTTTGTTTTGTTATTTTCCTTTCCAGAAAGCCATTTTACCAACACCCTACTAGGTTATGTTTACAACCTTAACATTGAATTCAAACATTTGAAACATGATCTTGGATTCAAATATTTTCCCAATTTTTAAGATTTATAGATGACAATTTAGATTCTATGTTTTATATTTTTGCATTCATAATTTGCTTTCTTTGACACAAAAGAGAAAAGTCAGTAGCTTTCCTGCTGTCAAGTACGGATTTCACTAGATTGTCCCTGATACAAGAAATGAGAAAAGCAATTTTTGATTAATAAAAAGCATTTTAATGCTCAATATACCAGATAATTTTCAAAGACATCTTTGGACCAAATATCAGTACTATCTGGATAACCTGCTACCACCCATGCATGCCACTTCATAGTTTGTCTGAGAAGGGCAGTGTAAAACATAAAGTATCTATAATCAAGCGATCTTTGTATATCCAAAGCAGATATCATTTTCATATATTTCTAAATTCATCGGTTATTACGATTTACTCCATAAATTGTTTAAAAGAAAATAAAAGTAAACTATTTTCTATAAATTTTCAAATGTTTCTTATTTAGTTGCTGAGATTCACCATATAGTAACATATAATTTTGTCTTTATAAGAAAAATATAAAATATGAATACATGTACAGAATAAACAGAATAAAACCCCACTGACACCTCCAGTAATATCCTCTGTATTTAAACTACTGCATCAGTTCAGTTCAGTTCAGTCACTCAGTCGTGTACTACTCTTTGCAACCCCACGAATTGCAGCATGCCAGGCCTCCCTGTCCATCACCAACTCCCAGAGTCCACGCAAACCCATGTCCATAAAGTTGGTGATGCCATCCAGCCATCTCATCCTCTGTCATCCCCTTCTCCTCTTGCCCTCAATCCTTCCCAGTATCAGGGTCTTTTCCAATGAGTCAGTTCTTCGCATCAGGTGGCCAGACTATTGGAGTTTCAGCTTCAACATCAGTCCTTCCAATGAACACCCAGGACTGATCTCCTTTAGGATGGACTGGTTGGATCTCCTTGCAGTCCAAGGGACTCTCAAGAGTCTTCTCAAATACCACAGTTCAAAAGCATCAATTCTTCTGTGCTCAGCTTTCTTTCTTTGTAGTCTGAACTTTCACATCCATACATGACTACTGGCAAAACCATAGCCTTGACTAGACAGACCTTTGTTGGCAAAGTAATGTCTCTGCTTTTTAATATGCTATCTAGGTTGGCCATAACTTTCCTTCCAAGGAGTACATGTCTTTTAATTTCATGACTGCAATCACCATCTGCAGTGATTTTGGAGCCCAAAAAACTATAGTTTGACACTGTTTCCACTATTTCCCCATCTATTTCCCATGAAGTGATGGGACCAGTTGCCACGATACTACCACATAGCTTTCACAAAAATATCCTGATCTGAGTTCTGAAAATTGTGAAGTAAAGGTATTATTATTATTCACAGTGAGGAAATTCTCTATTTCAATATTCAGTGGCCCATTTTACCACTTTCTACTCCTTATTTATTTTCCTTTTTACTGAGAAGTAAATTCCTAATGATGAGAGGAAATTTTTAAAACTAGAACAGCAAAGTATAACAGAATGATCTGTAACAAATATACATAGAGTTGTCATCCAGATGAATCTTAAACTATGTATGATAACTAAATCTACCAGTTCTTATGTGATGCCCATTCAAAAGATCAGGAAAAATGAAACAATTGCCAACTCCAATTGTTTATAAATGTGATTTATTATCCTAAATAAATCTATTTTCAAAAACTAGGCAATCGATTCCTTTGTTAAGAGCTTCCAAATGATTCTGATCATTCGAAAACATCTTATCTCTGATTTTATTTCTCTGTTATATTAGCAAAAGAAATGAAATGTAAAACACTTTAAAAGTTAATTTGGATACACTTTAAATATGCAATCAATATGCATGAATGATATGTGATATGCATTGAATATTCATGCTCATACCTACAAAACAACAAAATGATATACTTAATTTCCTCTAATGATTATGAACATTTGGGAGAAGATTCAATATCTAGTGTGCTCATTACTTTCCCCACTGATTTTCGCTGGAGTTTGAACACAGGAGTCTTTCAAATTATTCTATGAAAGAAGGAAGCAATGGAAAAACAGTGAATGAGAAACTATTCAAGATTTGATTTTTCCCATTAAAACACACCCACATACACAAACTATGTATTACAAACTCTCCACAGTATTTCATGTTTTAAAATCCTTCTCTAACTCAAGGATAGCATCAATGGATACATTCATAAAGCTGAATAATGAAAAAAGCAGTCTGCAGGCAAAAAAAAGATCCAATATGTTGTGCTTCAGTATTTTTACTTTGGATGGTATCTTACCAGGAGCAGTTCCATTTATAAGCAAGCAACCTAAACTACAGTCTCTCAGTGTCCTGTCTCCTAACTATTGTGAGAGGAGGTGGGTAAACTACTCTTTTGCTGTCAAGTTTTATCCTCTATGGGATGAAAGAAACCTTAGTGTAATAACTTGAACAGTACTTTCTTGTAAAGCCTGTGAAAACACTTTATATCCTGTAGGAACTGAGTCAAAAATCCCCTTTTGAGGCCACAGGATGTCATTTTAGTGAACTACAGTGTCTCTTTCAGTGGATTATACACTGTTTAACTATGGTCTTCAGATACACAAAAGGAGCTATATGAATCAGAGTCCTTGTTTTCTCATGAACAGGTCCAATGGACTCTCTTAAACTGAGACCAGAGCATTTTGGGCTAATCAGTTCGTCGGTTAGTTTGTCAGAATATTTTTTACCATATGCTTATGACTAGGGACTCTATTCTGATAAGAAAAATTAACCAAAAGATGCTGACTAATTTCAGAAGAATAAATTTGAGACTTTTAAATGAATAAAAAATTTTGACTTTTATGAATAAAGATTCATATGAATAAAAAATTAGGGGTATTTGTCTAGTTAAATTATATTCCAACAATATTAACTTGCCTATGTTATTTCTCCTCTAAATTCAAAATGCTTTTTCAAGCCTATGAACATTTAGGTGGGCTGTCCCCTCTACCTGAGAAGCTTTCTTCCCCCTCATCTCTTTAGCATTCTAATGTTTACTGATGCATCAAAGCCCAGGTCAAATGTCATTTGCTCTAATAAATCTTCACCATTCAACTCATCCCTTCTTAAAATGCAATTATTTATTCATTTATTCATAGTTAATAAGCCTTGTTTTTTGGAGAAGTTTTAGGTTCACAACAAAGTTAAGCAATAAGTACAGAGAGGCCCCATGTACACCCTGCCCCCGGATACATCCCTTCTTCCACCATCAACACATTGCACTAGAGTGGTACTTTTGCCATAACTGCTAAACCTACACTGAAACATCACAATCACCCAAAATCCATAGTTTACATTAGAGTTCGCTCGATGTTGTACATTCTAGGGATTCTAAACAATGTATAATGGCACATATCCACCATTGCAGTTACACAAAATAGCTTCACTGCCCTAAAACTCCCTTGAGCTCCATCTAGTCAAGCTTGCTTCCTCCCTAACTCCTGGCAACCACTGATCTTTTCAATGTCTCCATAGCTTTACCTTTTCCAAAATGTCATACATTTGGAATCACAAAATATGTAGCCTCTTCAAATTGGCTTCTTTCACTTAGCAATACACATTTAAAATTCCTCCCTGTCTTTTCATGGTTTAATAGCTCATTTCCTGTTAGCACTGAATAATATTCCATTATCTGGATGAACCCGTTTATCAGTTGGTAAAGAATCCGCCTGCAATGCAGAAGAGCCCAGTTTGATTCCTGGGTCAGGAAGATCCCCTGGAGAAGGGATAGACTACCCACTCCAGTGTTCTTAGGCTTCCCTGGTGGATCTGCTGGTAAAGAGTCTGCCTGCAATGCAGGACACTTGGGTTCAATCCCTGGATTGAGAAGATCCTCTAGAGAAGGGAAAGGCCACCCAATCCAGGATTCTAGCCTGGAGAATTCCATGGACTGTACAGTCCATGGGTTGCAAAGAGTTGGACATGACTGAGTGACTTTCACTTCACTATGGAAGGACATCTTGGTGACTTTGAAATTTTAGCAGTTATGAATAACACTGCTGTAAACATGCCTGTGCAGATTTTTTGTGAATATTATGGAATCAGCCCCTAAATAACAAGTGCTGACTCGCTAGCAGGCTCTGTGGGAGGTAATGATGTCCATGTCTGTGACAGAGGCATGACCTATGAGAAGATTATGAGTGAGTGGTATTATTGGGAATATAATGAGAAGTATGGAACCTCCCCATAAAAATAGGCAGCAGCAGCAAAATACAGCTATAACGCTGGGCATATAGTCTGCCTGTAGATCAGACACATTGCGCAGGCCTTGACGTGTATCATGGCATTCTTAAAACTTACAATGAGTTCATAGATTTCCAAAGAGGGGGAGAAAAGTTACAAATGGAAGAAATGCACCAACATTACAAATACTAATGAGAGATCAAGAAAGAAAAGTACTAAAAAAAATTTTACTGGATTTTGTAATTGGAAGTTTATTGGTAAACTTGGGAAGAACATTAAAGTGCTGCTTTATGTCAGATATTATTCTAATCATTTTACATCTAATAGGTGATGTAATACACATAATAAAACTATAGAGAAGTATTACCATTTTCCCAAATTTATACACAAGGAAGCAACACTGAAGTACATAGAGATGAGGGATTTGCCCTTCACTGCACTGCACTGAAGCTAAGATATAGACTTGGCAGCTGGCTAAAAGCCTCATGTTCACTTTGCTAGACTACATCTTGGCGTTTGGTCACAGCATTCCTAGTTGGAAACTGCTTATACCATTTCCAGGGCGTTCAAGGGAGTCTCGACTTGAGCATACTTTTTCAACCCAGTGTGATAGTAATTATTTTTCCCTCTTATTCTAGAAGTCTCCTTCCCTAGAAGGAAGAATTTTCCAAAGCAATTCCTTCCTAATTTATTTTAGGCCATTTCTCTGCACCATCTACAGACTGTGTAAATGACAATGTTGTTTCTACTAGCACTATTATAAGAGGTAGTGCCGCTTCTACTGAAATCGTAACAGACCTGTAGCATGGTTCTTTCGGTATTTTAAAAACAAATAGTCAGTGGAAAGGATCCAAGTGGGCCTGTTTAATAGTGAATGTCTTTCCATAAGAAATTACTGTTATTTGAAACATGCTTTATAAATACAAACTTGCATGGTGTTGTGATCAGCACAGGCTGTGAAGTCAGAACAACTCACGCCACCACTTCCTGACTAGGAGATTTCACATAGACCTTAACCAGTCTGACACTGCTTATTTCTAATTTTTTAAAAATAACCCATACATACTTTAGAATGAAGGCCGTAAATCATAAAATGTAAACCATCAACTTGCAGATTTTATATAGGATATATATATAGGATTCCACATATGTTGAATTTAATTGTATTAGAGTTCTCCTGAGAGCATTTGTAGCTATTATCTTAATTCATCAATTCAACAGCCTGAGAGAATCCCATTGTATACAGGAAGGTACTGAAGCTCAGAGAAATTAAGTGACTTGCTACAATTCAGAGAGAAAATGAGTCAAGAGAGCTAGAGTCTAACTCTGAATGATTCATGTAGGGAACAATGGCAGAGGGAGGTTCAAATGTATTGGAAGTCTCTGAAAAATAAAGCAAAAAAAAAGAAGCTGTATATATATATATATATATATATATATATATGCACATATATACCTATGTACACATATACATATGCATATATGTACATAATTTTTCTGTATAAATGCATTCTGTATCAACTCTAAAGTTTCTTTTAAAAATATCTGAATAATTCAAACACTTTCCTGCAAATCACACCTTTTTAAATTATACTTATAAAATGTTTTGCAGAAGAAATAGACCAATTATTTTTTCCTTTTCTTGCATATTTACATCTTCTAATGTTTCTTATAATGGCCTGATCCTTCTATGTATTTTAAAATTAATATTAATAAGGCAGTCTCAAATGTACTTTGCAACTCTACACCCTTAATTGTCAATTCGTCTTCAGTTGAGTAGTCACAAAGTGTTTTGTTTAGCTTTAATGTTCATTACTGGCCACCAAAACAAAATAGATTTTCTTTTATTTGAATAAAGATGAATTCTATGTATTAAGGTTTTATATATACATTTCATGATGCTCAAATATTTTCCTTAGTTGGTAATATATTGCTTTTTGTTGTTTCTCATTATTTAAGAAAAGGACTCCCATTGCTAAGATAGAGAAAATGTTTATATATGTAATAAAAGTAATGATCATAAAACTGCCTTAAAGCAAACAAATTCCATCCAAAAATCTATAAACACTTCATTAATATTACAATTACATGCAGTTTTTATACCCAGAAGACCATCTAAATAAAAATGTAGTCGTCTTAATTAGCAACACTATCAATTTGCATTAACCACATTAAAGTTGCATAAAAAGAACAAAATTTTTACCTCATTTCTCATGTAAAAGGTTTAGAAATTATACCATGTATGTTGGAAGATAATAAACCTTGAAGAGTTATTCTTTATTTTTCTCAATTCACACAGACTTATTTTTAAAGGCCTGTAATTTATTTATTTGATTGTTTGAATATTCTTGAATTATCCAAGCCACATCTGTTTTTCTGTATTCTATTCATCTGAGAACTGTTTCACGGTCACACTTACCAAAAAATGCTCACTCAACTCTGTTCTTGCTTAGCAGCGTTCTCTTAGGGATGACTGGTTAGTGCTTATGCACAATTCCAAGCAGGACTTTGGGAGAAGACCTACTAGTTTCTATTCCTAGAAGGGAAACAATTTAATCAGCAGGGATCATGTTTAAACTTTTAAAATTCCATCTAATTATTAAATCTGGTTGACAGTGTTTGGCTGACTTTCACACTGAGCCTTCTGTTATCAAAATCCTCTTACTTTATTCCTGGTTTTTCTCAAAACCAGGAAAGAGATAAATGTCGTTCTAGAGCACACAGTGCTGATGTAGGGTACTCTTTCTCCTTTTTAAACCATTTCATTATGGTCCATCCCTAACATAAAATCACATTGTACTTTTAAACGTTACCTGTAAGGTCATACTTTCCCACATAAACAATGGTGTTCATCACCATCAAGCTTATGCTTAATTCTGGGTTCAGTATTGCTCGTTGTCACCCTGGGAAATTTCTTGTGCACCTGTGACCTTCCCTCTCCTGCAGGAATGAAACAGCCTTAACTACACAGGGTTACTATGAAGGTCAAATCAACAAGTTTTGTGAACTACCCAGCAAAGTGTGATACTCAGGGCACAGCCAGGTTCTCATATCAGGAGGGAGGTTCACCTGGGGAGACGAATTCTTGGAAGCACCTTTCCCTTCACACGCTGATGCTGGTACCATTTTTTGTCACTGTCGCCATAATTCTCGTAGCAACTGAATTCAATTTTCTTTGCTATGTGTTTTAGTACATGTCTTCTGAAGCTAGATTCTCAACAAACGGCCTTTTCTTTTTTTTTTTTTTTAACAAGGAAGAAGATTTAAAAGGAAAATAAGGGAAAGAGAAGAAAAATAAGTGAGGAAAATTCCCTCTTTATTTCTGGTAATTGTAGCCATTTTAAAACTATGTGTCTCTGAACACCCTGGTCTACCACATGCAAAAAGGATTTTTTCTTTTTTTAGTAGTATATTTTTCTATATTTGCTTTTTGAATCCTTTCTAACTTCCTTTATGCCCTGTTCCCTAACTCTCAAGTATTCAGAGCCTTGCACTACTGAATACTTTGGCTTCCCTGGTGGCTCAGGTGGTAAATAATCCACCTGCAGTGCAGGAGATCCAAGAGACTCAAGTTTGATCCCTGGGTCAGGAAGATCCCCTGGAGAAGGGAATGGCCACCCACATCAGTATTCTAGCCTGGAAAATCCCAGGGACAGAGGAGCCTAGGGGGCTACAGTCCAGGATGTCTCAAAGAGTCAGATATACCTGAGTAACTAAGCACGACTTTATGCTTCTCACTCTACCTTCCCAAAGAAGCTTCACCCCGAAGTCTTATCTGCCCTCCGATTCTTCAAAATTATCTCACCCTGATAAAAGCCCTCATTCATTCAAAGAGTTGGTTTCAACTAGGTATTAGGAAGGAATTCATTTTTTTAACTGATTTATGTGACTATACGGGCTTCCCAGGTGGCTCAGATGGTAAAGAATTCTCCTGCCATGCAAGAGCCACAGGAGACCCGGGTTCAGTCTGGGTCAGGAAGGTCCCCTGGAGAAGGGAATGGCAATCCACTTGAGTATTCTTGCCTGGAGAATCCCATGGAGAGAGGAGCCTTGCAGGCCACAGTCCTTGGGTTGCAAAGAGTCAGACACGACTGAGCGTCTTGCACTTCACTTCACATGTGGCTATATGAATGGCCCTTAACTCCATCACTCTGCTTATACTGGAAAGAGAGGAAAGAGGTACACAGATCCGTTTCTGACAGACTGTTGGAGACTTTCACTACAACAAAGGGGAAGACACATACGATGTCAGAGAGGGAATCTTGCGTGAGAGCAAGAAATGTCATCTTTAATCAATCCAGCGAAATCTACTTCACTGGCCTGGGATCAGACCCTCCAGTACTTTCTACTTCTGAAATTAAGTCATCATCATCATCTATTTCCAAACCTGCCGCTTCATTTATTTATTACATCTCTGAGTATCTGGTTGTTTTTAGCTTTTGCACACTGACTCCCACTGGGAAGTCTCAGGAGTCTCCCAAGATGCAAGCAGATGCACAAAGTCAGGGTCATTTTTGTGCCTGTGTGGGTTGTAGAGTTGATGTGTATTTACAAGGAACCTTGCTCTGTTCAGAAGCTATGTTCAATAACAGCATGTTAAACCTCAGAACTGATGATGCTGTATGAAGCAAAGACATCATCTTATATCTCTGGGTCCATGGGCAGTTTATAATATTTCCTTTTGCTGTATCTTTTTTTTAATTCATTTGACTTTTATTAAACGATAATTGTTTTACAGAATTTTACTGTTTTCTGACAAACCTCAACATGAATCAGCCATAGGTACACAGATGTCTCCTCCCTCTTGAACCTCCCTCCCACCTCCCTCCCCGTCCCATCCCTCTAGGTTGATACAGAGCCCCTGTTTGAGTTCCCTGAGCCATACAGCAAATTCCTGTTGGCTATCTATTTTACATATGGTAATATACATTTCCATGTTACTCTTTCCATACATCTCACCCTCTCCTCCCCTCTCCACAGGTCCAGAAGTCTACTCTCTACATCTGTTTCTTTGAGATGCTGACTTATACATTTCTGATGTCTGGAAAACTTCATGATGCTCCTGCCATCACTGTTAGATCCATGTGAATTACTCCTCCAGGATTTTAAGCTAGAAATAAGAAACTAAGCATCTTGCATATGACGCTCAGTTAGTATATATGATCCGTGAATTTGGTAAAGAAGCAAAAAAGAATAACTGACACCATAAAAATATGGCAAGTGGATGTTTTTACCAATCTGCACTCAGTTGGATTAGTAAATTGGCTTTCAATAGGGATCACAACTAAAAGGGAAGCTGCCACAATTGAATATCTGCTTAGCAATTGCTTTCTTAATTTCTTTTCCCTGAAGGACAACTATGCCCAGTGAATTGTTGAAGCCCCATTACTTTGCTGGGTTAAATATTCACTCTCAACCATCTAATTCAAATATAGTCAATTGGGAAAAAAAATGAAATGACTTTTAACAGACAGACATTTTGAGCTGGTGTCCAAAGGTCGAACTATTACAGGAATTCATTTAAATTTCTTATTTGCACTTGGATGTTAATGATGACTCCGAAACACCCTGTGATATTCATGGTGTGTCAATCACTTTGAGATTCATTCATTCAGTTGTGCAATCAAGGCAGCTCTTCAGAGCAGGGCCACTGAACAGCAGAAGCTTTGTGAGTGCCTGGGTGTCTCTGCTGCCACCTGCTCTATCCCTCTTTGGCTTTCACATAAGTTACTTTGTTCCAAGGATGTTGGCACATGCTCAGTGCTGCTTCAGTTCAGTCAGTTCAGTCACTCAGTCATGTCTGACTCTTTGAGACCCTGTGAATTGCAGCACGCCAGGCCTCCTTGTCCATCACCAACTCCCGGAGCCCACCTGAACCCATGTCCATTGATTTGGTGATGCCATCCAGCCATCTCATCCTCTGGCGTCCCCTTCTCCTCCTGCCCCCAATCCCTCCCAGCATCAGGGTCTTTTCCAATGAGTCAACTCTTCGCATCAGGTGGCCAAAGTATTGGAGTTTCAGCTTCAACATCAGTCCTTCCAATGAACACCCAGGACTGATCTCCTTTAGGATGGACTGGTTGGATCTCCTTGTAGTTCAAAGAACTCTCAAGAGTCTTCTCCAACACCATAGTTTAAAAGCATCAATTCTGTGCTCAGCTTTCTTCACCATCCAACTCTCACATCCATACATGACGACTGGAAAAACCATAGCCTTGGCTAGACAGATCTTTGTTGACAAAGTAATGTCTCTGCTTTTTAATATGCTATCTAGGTTGGCCATAGTTTTCCTTCCAAAGAGTAAGCTTCTTTTAATTTTATGGCTGCAATCACCACCTGCAGTGATTTTGGAGCCCAAAAAAATAAAGTTTGATGCTGTTTCCACTGTTTCCCCCCCTATTTGCCATGAAGTGATGGGACCAGATGCCATGATCTTAGTTTTCTGAATGTTGAGCTTTCAGGCAACTTTTTCACTCTCCTCTTTCACTTTCATCAGAAGCTTTCAAGATTAATACTGTGAACTGACATGGCTTTCCTGGACATCTTTGTCTTATTGTTTCTCTAACACATTCCACTAATTACCTGTAGTATCTAATATCACCACTCACTCAACAGGGAAGAAAGTCTCATTTTCTGTCTTTAGCAACACTTTAGCTGAAAATTCCTCAATTACTGAAAGCTTCATCACTTTTAAGATACATATAATAATTAAGACAAGATGGACTTTAGAGGACGTTGAACAATAAGATGGAAGGAAAATATTCTGAAGCTTATAAATCTGTTTTTCCTGGCCCTGAATACTTACTCTATTTTTGTCACTCTGTAAATTCTAGATCCTTAATTTGGCAGAATGGACTTTTAAAAAAATAAGTTTTTCATTTAGGTAAATCTGAATTCAAAGTTAAATATTATGCACACTTCAAGTGATCTGTGGGGTTTGACAAGAAATTACTCTTAGTTGGAAGGAACCTAAGTTCTCCAATAGCTTACTATAAGCTCTCAGTAGCAGATGACCCAGTTAGGTGTACAGATTTGAAAAACATCTTTTTATGGATTCTCTACTAAGAAGAATATTTACAAATCAAAGAAACACATAGGTGATACAGAGCTGATTGAAAAGAAGTGAGAAAAGCAAAATCTTTAATTAACTGTGTCTTCAAATGGAGAAAACCACAGACACTGATGCTGGGCTCATTTTGGACCCAGTCAATACTCAGTTCAGAAGACCATGAAGGAAGAAAGACTGCATTATTAACAAATAACAGTTATTCATCCAGCAATCTTAGGTACTCAAGGAGAGCATTAAAAAAATCCATTCTTATACACTTTCCCAAAAATTCAGATTTAATTGGAATGAGCTCTTCTTTGGTGGGACATAGGTATAAATAATTCTAAAACTATTCCATAAGATGCTAATCTGCAGTTAAATTTGAGAATAAAGACCTAGTCCATTCTTTGGACCCATATAGGCACTGTCAGTATAAGTGTTTCAATTGGTAGATATTTATTTGTGCAAAATTTCCCAATAAAATTTTGGTGATAGGTATATGTTGAAAGAATGGATAAATGAAGAGGAATATAAAGGTAGTACTTGAGAAATGAATTTGTTGAGAAATTTAAGAATATATGCTGTCCTTGTTAAATTTGCTACATAGATAAGAGAGTATCCTCTGTGCAGATATAAAACAAAAATGAATGCTAGCTTTGTTGTCCAAGAAATTTCCTTCTCCATTCTGTAATCTCTTTTTTTTTTTTTTTTGTAAAAATCCTTGATTATGTTATCCATCCCAAAACACCAGTTTTCCACTGAAATATTTCTAGCACAATTGCTATTTAGGACAATAGATGTTCAATTCTTTCTCTTCTCCATGGTTGAAATCCACAAGTTTCATTTATTATATAGGTCTCCAACATCATTTTAGCAGATTTGTCATTGGACAGAAGTTTATCAGAAGTCAAGAACTAACCCCAAGAGGAAATATATTCTAATTTATATGACAAGTTCCTAAATGCTATTTGTATTTTCCTGTACATGCATCACCCTCAACTACTCTCCAAGCAGTAAATTTTAAACCAATATAGTCTTTAAAACCATTATTTTTTAAGAGTACTGAGGATGTATCCATGAACAATATAGACAGAGGTCTTGCCATTCAGAAGTTTACGGACAGCTGAGAGAGACAGATGATTAACAAACTAACCACTAGCAAATGAATACAAATAATCTAAGATATCGGTGTCCCTTTCTTCTTTGCAATGACAAATTGTTGCATTTTCAACCTATGCACTCACTTCACCATGATACTGTTAGGTAGTTAGAATAGGAAACAGGAGTCCAAAATGGCGGTGGCTAGAAGACAAGGAAGGGAAAAGCCCGCTAAAATAAAATAAGGAAGGTCCAAGGACCTGAGTGAGAACTGCAGATAGAACAGCACTCCTGTCTAAGCCCAATTTGCATAGGACAGACCCAGGGGGCAGAAATAAACATATAAAATAGGAGCCAAAGCGCTCACTCGCTCTCTCTCTCTCCTGCACTTGGAAGATGGACTCTCCCTTTCACTCCCACGCGTTGCGGTGTTCTCTTCACGGCCTTGCATGCCCTCATGCCTCGGGGATGAATTCTCCAGCTATCATCTTCTAAATAAAATAGAGCTGTAACACTGAGCTGTAACACTAATTTATTTAAGAGCTATAACGCAGTCTGTCCAGACCTGAGAGCTGTGGCCCGCCGAGGGCTTCAATGTCCGTCACTCCAAATCTTTGTTGTGATGAGACAAGGACCCAGGAACATACCCTCGCCTGACAATACTATACCACTTTAGTTAGGTGATTACAGTTTGTTTGTTTATTTAATTTCCAGGAACATATGTTATCTCTTATTACTCAAAGAGGCTTGTTTGTTTGCTTTTGTTTTCTTCCCTCTGAGAAAAACACCAGTTGAACAAAACTGCAGCTTTCACAAAAGAGCACAACTCTAAGAACTGACTGTTTATTTCTCTGAGGATTGCTCAATCTATTTATCCTTCTGTCTGTCTCCTTTCTCCATGTCTGCTTCCACTCAAGAGACCAGTTTCTTGGCTTTTGTTCTAATTAATCCAGCATAAATGTGTTGGGTGTATATTATATGGAAGATGTTACGCTCTGTGCTAAACCAAACAGTTAGGGCCAATCCATAGGAACGGGGCAGTTCAGGAGAAGAGACAAGAAATCATACAAACAAACACATACTACCAACATTTGAAAAGTGCTATAAATTATCAGGGAAAGCTAAATTAGACTAGGTGGTAAGGGAAGGACCAATTACAGAAATGCCTGTTGAAAACTGAGAGTGCTTGAGTAGAACGATGCTCTGGAAGTGGCCCTGAGTGGAATAGCGCTTAGTAGATTTGAAGGACTGAAAAGTAAGCCGTGAAAGTAAACCCCAGCCAGGGAGGAGGGGGTGGTATGAGGTGAGATTTCGGGGGTCGGGGGGAGTGGCAGGGAAGAGATAAGACATCCTTTGCAGTCTGTGTCAGAGTTTATATTTTAGGCACAATGGAAAACCTCTGTACCATTTTAGCCAAGCAACTGATTTGTAACAATTTCCATTTTTAAAGCGCACTTAGTTCACTTTGTGGAAAATGGATAAAAAGGAAGTAAAAGTAGAAATGAAAATCTGCTTAGTCTGTTTGAGTCTTTTGTTGTCCCGTTGAGAAAAGATGTGAAATTGGGTAAGCAGCTGGCAAAAGATATGGAACAAAAGTAGTTAGACTTGAAATACATTTTGGAAGTGGGATTTATGGGGCCTGATGATAGTTTAGACTCAGGAGTGACAGAGAGAGAGGGTTCGTGAGTGACACTCAGGTTTCTCACTTGAACACGACTTTATAGTACAGAGAAGAGACCTTAAACAAGTCCTTATGATGAATGTAACAAGGCCATTATCCTACAGGCTAGGAGATTAAGTCCAGTCTAAAGATAAAGGCGGGCTTCCCTGATAGCTCAGTTGGTAAAGAATCTGCCTGCAAGCAGGAGACCATGGTTTGATTCCTGGGTCAGGAAGATCCCCTGGAGAAGGGATAGGCTCCCACTCCAGTATTCTTGGGCTTCACTGGTGGCTCAGCTGGTAAGGAATCTGCCTGCTGCGCAAGAGACCTGGGTTCAATCCCTGGGTTGGAAGATCCCCTAGAGAAGGGAAAGGCTACCCACTCCAGTATTCTGGCCTGGAGAAAAAGTCAGACCTGGCTGAGTGACTTTCACTTTCAAGGATAAAGGAAGACCTCCCTGAGGAAGTCAAGTTTCTGTTGAAATTTGCATAATAAGAAAGAGTTGATTAGGCCAAGAACTGATTTCTCTAAGCCGAAGCATTGCTTTTTAAATTTCTATAGGCAAATAGTTCATTTGCTTCATATTTTTTTCCTTCAAGTTTTTAAAAGAGGAGACCTGATCGGCCCATTTTATCCTTTCCAACCTAGGTCATACACAGATTAGGTCAATGGTCAGCCTATGTTTGGTTTTTCCTATACAATATGCCTACAGAGGGAGCTACAGTCAAGATACATAAAAGGGAAGACACTGTTAGGGTCGAATGGACAGTTCCAGAAAAGGAGCTTTCTATCTCCATGTTTTATAACATTACTTAATGTCACCAGATAACTTATTTCCATATTCTATTTCTCAGTTGCTCAGTTGGAAGGAAGACTGATTTTTTTTTTCCCTCATGGTCATTAAAGGCCTGGAGGGAAGGTGTGGTCCTCTTCATGTCATTTCACATTTAAATTCCAGACAGAAAAGAAACTATTAGTCATAGATGCATAGAAACCTCTGAGACTTAGCAAGTCCAGGGTGGTCAGAAAGCAACATTTTAAGTTACCATTCCCTTGAGAAGAGGAGTGGATGGGTGGAGGCTCTGGGGCCTCTTCATCCTGTTTGCCAACCCATTTTTAGTACATTTCTTAACATCTGTGAATGGTTTACTGTTCCAAACAAGGGGTCATTAAATCGGTTTTGTTTATGACTGACTCCAAGAATCTCTGATCTTGTATAAATTCAAAAGGCAACTAGAAATTTTCTCATGCTCTTGGCCCAAGGAGTTATATTAAATCATTTGCTATAGATTGCTTATCTACAGCTCTTGTTAATGGCATGATCTACTTTGCCCTCTGGGCTTATTTTTTTACAATAAGCCCTTATGATGGAATTGTTCTAAATAATAATAGGGATTCTAGGGCTGACCACCAGGCGGGTATCCATGTTTAAGGACAGACAAAAAAGACAAAAAAAGACAACCTGGAACCTGCTGGGATTACTTCCACGTGGGGATTTATTACCTGGGCTAGGAAGCTGGGAGGACAGCACCCACAATGAAGCACATGTGATGGAGTTGTGCGTGCAGGTCCTGGGGCTTTCTGTTTCCTACTTAGGCTCACGCCTGCTGGATCCTTTTAGTAACCTAAAAGGACTGAAGAGACACCAGTGAACGGAGGCTGGAGCTGCAAACTGCCTTTACACCTTCTTGGCCTGAGGGGCGATGAGAGGCCATGTCCAGTCATTATAAAAGGCAATTCTACTTGCCATTAATTACATAGCCTAGTTACATCTATGTTGTATTTCTTAAGGTTATACTGTAGGACATTTTCCAGATTTCAATACAGCAGGCTACTCATGACCTAAAACAGTAAGATTCTGTATTGTTTAGGGCAGAATTTCCTAGTGTTTCTAATGTAATGACATACTTAGAATAGGTTTAAACAAAAGAGATTTTGCAGAAGATGGTGAGTGGCCTAATGGTTCTAGCAGCTTCAGGTTCTACCCAGTCTCCCCAAAGGTTGAGATCAATATCTTGCACACTTGAAATCCTTTTGTGGTATTTTGTAGTACACTGCAAATTAAAATCATTTAATAGGGCATGATAGCAGCTTATTTCCTTTAGGAGACAAAAATGATGCACCAAGTCTGGTATAGAAGCTAGTAACTCAGAGAGTTCTAGCTTGTAGCTTCAATATCCCTTGTTGACAAAAAATTAATCAGTTGATCTAAGAAAAAATCAGAAAGTTTTACCTGAGCCAAATTTGAGGATTATGACTCAGGAAGAGCATCTCAGAAAAGTCTGAGAATTGTTCTGCCTGTTAGAAATCAAGGCACAGTTATATAAGTTTTTTGAGACACAGGACCCCATCTGTCTCAAAAATGTATCAAAAAATGTATCATTGACAGTTTGCATAATCAAAATCTATGTGTCATCCTGATGGGTCATGTGACCTCTTATAAGATCGAGAAGGAATGCTACCTTTAGATTGTTGCCTTGTGGATGCTAGGAGAATGTTGCTCTTTATGGTTGAAGAGATATTCCTGCCAGTGGGGGAGATTTGGTCAATGCATGATGCAAATACACAATGCATAGTGAGGGGTAATAGGAGACCAAAAGGCAGAAGAATTTTTATGTTTAAATCTGTCTTCTCTTGCCATAAAATATGAATTCTATTTCATGCCCCAAGGCAATTTCTCTGTCCACATGAATCCAGTTAACTCCTCACCAACTTCATGTTTCAGAAATATGCATGAAGGAATTGGGGAAGGAAGACATGCTCCTTCCTTTTTAAAGGGAAGGTATAACCTAAAAGTATCACACATCACTTCTTCATGCACCATTGCTAAAACTTAGTGAAATAGCAGGCATAATTTCAAGGAGCCTGGGAAAGGTAGTCTTTTGACTGATAAAATAATTTGATTTTATAAAAAGTGTTACTATGGAAGAGTAATTGGGTATTGAGGAACTAATAGTCTTTCTAATGTCTGCCCTTTCGATACTTACCTAAGTAAGTATTTCTATGTGCATTTCATCATACATATAGACAACACTCATCTCTTCTCTAAAAGATACAGTTCCATATGTCCAGGAAGTTAATGATTTCAGCACAGACCATGGGATCTTGATGACATCTATGAGGTCCAGATAGCCTTCTGGGGTTCTAGTGACTCCTAAATTAAAATAACAAAGTTTTCAAATCTCTTCTCCCCTCACCACACGCAAGTGATTTGCATGAAACTGTGGAGTCATAAAAAGGTAATGTCAATTATATTCAGAAAAAAAGAAAATGAGAAATGTACAGCAGCCTCATGTCCATTTTAATTATCACACCCCACTGGATGGAAGTTGCAAATATGTCCCCGACTTGGCAGTGAAGTAAATTCTTTTTTTATTCCATCCCACAACTCCGGGTCTTGTTCTCTTGGAGGCATAGCCTTACACACTGTTCTTCATTCATCCTAGACTTTTCCCCTGAAACATTCTTCTTCTTCATTATCTTCAGGGACCATATCCAAAATAAACAATAGAGAATCTGCCCTTCTCGGCAACTGTGCAGCTTTTATGTCTCCATTCCTGTTAACTGCACTTCTGAAGACACGGACCTTACTTAGGTCACATGCCTTTTGGTACGCAGGTTTGACATTTGTTTATCAATTTAGTCCTCTGAAAACTTAAGAGATTTCTATAATAGTATATTTACCTCTAATTACCAAAGATATTGTTTTTTTTTTAAACCAAAGACTTTACTGTTTTTATTCACGAGTCTGTCTTCTCATTCCTCCTTAATAACACACAGATACTATCTTAAAGCAATCTAGAAAATAAGTTTAGGTGAGAAAAATAAACCCCTTAATATGATTTCTGCCATCAAGATAGCTTTATTTCTCTGACCTTAAAATCTTAAACTGGAAGTGTTTGAGCAGTTCTTGGGCGTATATCTTTTGCTATCTTCAGAGCCATCTCATACAAATGTTTTAGTTTAAGGTACAAAAGCAGTTTTTGTATTTTTGTACTTTGTTTTAACTTTCAAGGCTTTTAGTTGCCAGCCACTCAGCCAACTTGGATTGCTGAATTCAGGCAAATAAAGTTCCCCTTATTCTCACTTTATATATTTAAAATTCTCCTTATAAGATGATTAGCAATGTCCTGAATTCATTTTCCCTGTGCAGAATATACACAAATGTATATTGGCATTCAAGACTTTTAAAAAAAAAAACAACTATATTTTTCTAGTGTTATTGTACTGGTCAGAATATGGTCTGACTTTCAAGATATCATAAGCAACAATTTTAGCAAACACTTTTTAATAGCATTCCAACTTTTCAGCCAGGAATACTGTGTCTCTGCTGCCCACTTCCTGACAACTTCACCAATAAATATTACATATTTCAAGATGTGATATGTCAAGACATCACTTTCAGGTGCCAAATTTTGTGGTAGTTAGAATATATTTCAGCTGTTCAACAAAGCTGTTTAACAGAGACTCATAAATACTTACATAAGACAGAATTTTATTTCTTTCTTGGTAGCAACCTGCAGACAGGCTGTCCTGAGCTACTAAAGTGGATCTACTTTACAAAAGCACCCAGAGACATAGAATCTTTTCAGACTGTTGTCTCATCTTTCCTAGAGCATCATCCTTGCCCACATGGCATAAGCTGGCTCAACACTATATCCACATCTCAGGAAACTGCAGGAGGAAAAGAGAAAAAATGGAAGATGCATTCCTTTAAGATATTATTTAGATTTAAGATTTAATAAGATTTTATTTCCTTTTACAGACATCATTGACCAAAATTTAGTAACAAGGCCAAGACTACCTACAAGGGATTCTGAGAAATATAGTTTTTTGACTAGAAAGTTGTAGGCTCATCTCTGTCATTATGAAAAAGAAGAATTTAATTTGTATGGAAAAATAGGAAACTATTTCACAGGTTTCTTTGATTACCACCCCCAGTCCCCCCAGAAAATCATTTCTTTTGGACAAATATGAGTTTTTACAGAATGCAAAGTTTTCATGATTATGCAAGAAAAAACACAAAACCAGTCAGAATTTTTAAGCCTTGAAAATGGTTCTTTTTGATGTCTCCAAATTTAAGGGGTTCTACAAGAAAGTATTATTTTTAATAAGGCAGTTAAGTGAGAGTATCAAAAAATGAAAATTCACTGGAGTTGAACTAGAGGGGGTAAGTAACTAAAGAGATTATTTGAAAGTATAGAATTTTACCCTTCTTCTTTATGAGCTCAGTTGAAAAGAAATTCTGTCTTATTTATAAACTCAGTTTATATCTTCTAATTTGCCTTCCTTATTTTAAGTTTTATGCCACATGGAAATAAGAATTACTTGCTTTAAAAATTGATAAACTTGAGGTGGGGGTGGTTGTTTTTCCTGTGTCTCTGAAGACTGGCATTGAAGAAGAATTTCCTTGAGATATCTATTAACTAAAGAAAATCTGCACAGTTTAAAATTTTGCCTGAGTCTTCCTTGACATGACAGAATCAGGAGTGACTGAAATGAATACAGAAAGAGTAACCAAAACAAAAACAAGAGGAACGAGGCTGGTTGTATTATTGACTGACTGGAACTTGGAACTCAGGCTCAAACCAAGTCTGGAACATCACTTTAAGGAAATTGGCTCAAGATAGTGGAGTAGAAAGACATGTGATCTCCTTCTCCTGAAAGAGCACTTAAATTGCAACTAGCAGTTGAAGAACCATTGACAGAAGGACCCTGGAACCCACCAAACAGAGATATCCCACATCTAAAGACAAAGGAGAAGCTACAATGAGATGGTATGAGGGGCACAATTACAATAAAGGCTGGGTGACCCACACTGGAGAACAATAATACCAAAGAAATTCTCCCACTGCTGTGAAGGTTCTTAACCCCATGTCAGACTTCCCAACTAGGGGATCTGGCAAAGGGATGAGGAATCCCCAAGGAATCAGACTTTGACAGTCGGTGGGATTTGATCAAAGAACTTCCACAGGACTGGGGAAAACAGATGCCACTCTTGGAGGGCACACATAAAATTTCATGTGCACCAGGACCCAGGGGAAAGGAATAGCATCCCCACAGGAGAATGAAGCAGACTTACCTGCTAGTGCTGGAGGGTCTCCTGTAGAGGTATGGGCCAGCAGTGGCTCACCACAGGGAAAGGGACACTGTCAACAAAAGATCAAGGATGTACCCATTGTCTAGAGCCCCCTGAACAAGGCCATTAACCCTACCATACAGTCTGTAGACTCCAGGACTGGGGCACCTCAAGTAAAAAAACTAACAAGGAGGGAGCACAGCCCCACCCAGCTTCAGACAAGTGAATCGACATTCTACTGAGCACAACTCTGCCCACCAGAGCAAGATCCAGTTTTTCCCACTCCCAGTCCTTCCTATCAGAAGGCTTTCACAAGCATCTTAGATAGCCTCATCCACCAGAGGGAGGACAGAAGAAGCAAGAAGAACTACAATACTGTAGCCTTCAGAACAAAACCCTTAATCACAGAAAAATCAAAATTAAAAGGCAGAGGATTATGTCCCAGATAAAGGGACAAGTTAAGACCCTAGAAAAACAACTAAATGAAGTGGAGATAGGTGAACTTCAAGAAAAAGAATTCAGAATAATGATAGTGAAGGTGATCCACGATCTCGGAAAAAGGATGCAAAAATGTTTACCAAAAAGCACTCAAAAATGTTTACTAAATACATAGAAGAACTAAAGAACAAAGAAACAGAAATGAACAATATACTAGAAGAAATAAGTAACAGAATAACTGAGGCAGAAGAATGGATAAGTGACCTAGAAGACAGAATGGTGGAAATCACTGTCACAGAACAGAATATAGAAAAAAAAATTGAAAAGAAATGACAGCCTATGAGATGTCTGAGACATTAAACACACCAATGTTCACATTTTAGGGGTCCCAGAAGAAGAAGAACGAGAAAGGACCTGAGAAAATATTTGAAGAGATAATATCTAAACACTTCTCTAACATGGGAAAGAAAGTAGTTGACCAATTCCAAGAAGTGCAGAGAGTTCCAGGCATGATAAATCCAAGGAGGAACAGACAAAACACACAGTAACCAAACTGACAAAAGTTAAAGACAAAGATAGAATATTAAAAGCAACAAGAGACAAGCAGCAAGTAACATAAAAGGAAATTTCCATAAGGTTGACAGCTAATTTCTTAACAGAAATTCTGAAAGCCAGATGGGAGAGGCATGATATATTTATAGTAATGAAAGGGAAGAAGCTACAACAAAGAATACTCTATCTTGCAAAGCTCCCATTAAGATTTGACTTCTTTAGGCAGGAACCACAAGAGAAGAAAAAGACCCACAAAAAATAAACCAAAAACGATTAAGAAAAGCAGATCTTGTATATCAATAATTACCTTAAATGTAAATGGATTAAATGCACCAGCCAAAAGAGGTAGACTGGCTGGGTGGATATGAAACAAACAAACAAACAAAAAACCCTGCATATGTTCTGTAAATAAGAGACCTACCTCAGACCTAAGGATACATACAGACTGAAAGAAAGGGGCGGGGAGAAAGTACTTCATGCAAATGGAAACCAGAAGAAAGCTGGAGTCATAATACTCATATCAGAAAATGTAGACTTTAAAACAAAGACTCTTATAAGAGACAAAGAAGGGACACAACATAATAACCAAGGAATCTATCCAAGAAAAAGATATAACAATTGTAAATACATACAGATGCAACATAGGAGCCCCTCAATATGTAAGGTATAGACTAAAGACCAAAAAAAGAGAAATTGACAGTAATACCACGATAGTGGGGGGCTTTAACACCTCAGTCTTGTCAATGGACAGATCATCCGTACAGAAAATCAGTAAGGAAATACAGACCTTAAAGGATACATTAGACCAGATAGACTCAGCTGGTTTGTATAAAGCATTCCATTTGAAACAATAGAATACACATTCTTCTCAAGCGCACACAGAGTATTTTCCAGGATTGACAACCTGCTGGGCCACAAGGTAAGCCTTGGTAAATTTAAGATAATTGAAATCTTATCAAGTATCTTTCCTGATCCTGACATTATGAGATTAGACATAAATTACAAGAAAAAAAACCATAAAAACACAAACACCTGGAAACTAAACAATATGCTACTAAACAACCAATGGATCATTGAAGAAATTAAGAAGGAAATTGAAAAATCCTAAAGACAAGGAAAATAAAGGAACAAAGGTCCAAAACCTATGGGTTGTAGAAAAAGCAGTTATAGCAAGGATGTTTATAGCTATAAAATCTTACCTCAGGACAAGATAAATTTCAAATAAACAATCTAACCTTCCTCAAAAACAAGACAAGAAGAACAAACAAACCCTAAAGTTACTAGAAGGAAAGAAACCATAAAGATCAGAGCTGAAATAAATAAAATAGAGGCAAAGAAAACACATGCAAAGATCAATGAAGCTAAAAGCTGATCCTTTGAGAATATAAAAAAAATTGATAAGTCTTTAGCCAGACTTATCAAGAAATAAAAAGGAGAGGGTAAATATCAATAAAATTAGAAATGAAAAAGAAGTTACAATTGACACTGCAGAAATACAAAGGACTGTAAAAGACTAGTATGAGCAACTGTGTACAGATAAAATGGAAAACATGGAAGAAATGGTCAGATTCTTACAAGGGTACAGTCTCCTAAGACTGAGCAATGAATAAATAGAAAATAAGAGTGAACCAATCACAAACACTGAAAGTGATTAAAAACTCCAGAACCTGATGGCTTCACAGGAGAATTCTACCAAAACTTTAGAGGAAAGTTAACATCTATCCTTCTGCAACAATTCCAAAAACTTACAAAGGGAGGAAAACATCCAAAGTCATTCTATGAGGCCATCATTACTTTGCTACTAAAACCAGAAAAAAAAATGAAAAAATAGATTACAGGCCAAAATTGCTGATGAACATAGATGCAAAACTCCTCAACTAAAAAGACCATACACCATGATCAAGTGGAATATATCCCAGGGAATACAGGGCTTTTCAGTATCTACAAATTAATCAGTGTGATACACCACATCAATAAGTTGAAAAATAAGAACCATGTGATCATGCCAACAGATGCACAGAAATCTTTTGACAAAATCAAATACCCATTTATGACAAGAACTCTACTGAAAGTGGTTTTAGAAGGAACATATCTCAACATAATGAAGGCCATCCATGACAAACCTAGAGCTAACATCATACCCAATTATGAAAAGGTGAAATCATTTCCTCTAAGATCAGGAATAAGACAAGGACACCCATTCTCACCACTGTTATTCAACATAGTTTTGGAACTTCTAGCCATAGCAATCACAGAATGAAAAGAAATAAAAGTAATCAAAGCTGGAAAAGAAGAAGTAAAGCTCTCACTTTTTGCAGATGACATGGTGCTATCCATTGAAGATCCCTAGACACTATCAGAAAACTATAAGAGCTCATAAATGAATTTAGTAATGTTGCAGGTTACAAGGTTAATTCACAGAAATCTCTTGTATTTGTATGTACTAATAATGAAATATCAGAAAGGAAAATTCAAGAAACAATTCGATTTACCATGCATCATAAAGAATAGAATATCTAGGAATAAACCTATCTAGAGAGACAAAGGGTTTCCCCGGTGGCTCAGTAGGCAACAAATCTGCCTGCAATGCAAGAGATGTGGGTTCAGTCTCTGGGTTGGGATGATCCCCTGGAGGAGTGCATGGCCACCCACTCCATTATTCTTGTCTAGAGAATCCCATGGACCTAGGAGCCTGGCAGGCTACAGTACATAGGGTCACAAAGAGTCTGACATGACTGAAGCAACTGAGCACACACACATGCTAGGAGACAAATGACCTGGACTCTGAAAGCTGTAAGACATTAATAAAAGAAATAGAAGAAGACACAAACAGAAAGATATACCATGTTCAGGGATTGGAAAATCAGTATTATCAAAATGACTATACTGTCTGAGGTAATCAACAGATTCAAAACAATTCCTATCAAATTACCAATGGCTTTTTTCACAGAGCTGGAATAAAAATCTTAAAATTTATATAAAAACACAAAAAACACCCAGATAGCCAAAGCAAACTTGAGAAAGAAAACTGGAGATGGAGGAATCAGGCTTCCAGACTTCACACTATATTACAAAGATACAGTCATGAAAACAGTACTGTACTGGAACAAAAATAAAAGGACCAATGGAGCAGGAATGAAAACCTGGAAATAAACGCATGTACCTAAGGTCAATTAATCTATGATAAAGGAGGTAAGAATGCACAATATTGGAAAGATGACCTATTCAAAAATAGTGCTAGGAAAACTAGATAACTGGATGTTAAAAATGAAATTAAATTATTATTTAACACCACATAAAACATAAGATCAAAACGGATTGAAGACCTAAGTGTAGGACCCAACAAATAAAACTCCTAGAGGAAAACATAGACAGAACTCTCTGCACAAATTGCAGCACTATATTTTTTTGATCCACCTTTCAGAATAATGGAAGTAAAAGCAAAAATAGACAAATTGGATCTTTGTTGGTGTGGTTATTCAGTCATTAAGTCATGTCCTACATTTGGTGGCCTCATGGACTGCAGTACAGAGAGCCACACTCCTCTGTCCTTCACTGTCTTCTGGAGTTTCTTCAGATTCATGCCCATTGAGTCCATGAAGCCATTTGGCCATTTTGTCCTCTGCTACCCTGTTTTCCTTTTGCTTTCAATGTTTCCTAGCATCAAGGTGTTTTCAAATGAGTCAGTTCCTACATCAAGGGGCCAAAGTATTGGAGCTTCAGCTTCAGCATCAATCTTTCCAAGGAGTATTCAGGATTGATTTCCTATAGGAAATTTCGTGGCTGCAGTCACTGAATGCAATGATTTTGGAGCCCAAGAAAATAAAATCTGTCACTGCTTCAAATATTCCCCTTGCATTTGTCATGAAGTGATGGGACCAGATGCCATGATGCTAGTTTTAATAATACTGAATTTTAAGCACACTTTTTCACTCTGCTCTTTTGCCCTCATTAAGAGGTTCTTTAGTTTTTATTCACTTTCTGCCATTAGACTTGTATTATCTGCATATTTGAGATTGCTGATGTCTCTCCTGGAAATTTTGATTCCATCTTGTAATTCATCCCACCCAGCAGTTTGCATGCCATCTATGGATATAAGTTAAATAAGCAGGGTGACAATATACAGCCTTATTTTACTGCTTTCAATTTTGACCCCTAAGTTGGTTCATGTCTAATTGTAACTGTTGATACTTGACCTGCATGTAGATTTTTCAGGAGACAGGTAAGGTGGTTGGAGTTCCCATCTCTTTAGAATTTTCCAGTTTGCTGTGGTCCACACAGTCAAAGGCTTTAGTGTAGTCAATGAAGCAGAAGTAGATATTTTCCTGGAGTTCTCTTACATTCTCTATGATGCAACGAATGTTGGCAATTTTATCTCTGGTTCCTCTGCCTTTTCTAAACCCAGTTTGTACACCTGCAATTCTCAATTCAAGTATTTCTGAAGCCTAGCTTGAAGAATTTTGAGCATGACCTTACTAGCATGGGAAAGGAGCACAATTGTCTGGTAGTCTGAACATTTTCATCACTGCCTTTCTTTTGGGATTGGAATGAAAACTGACCTTTTCCAATTCTATAGCCACTGTGGAGTTTACCAAATTTGCTGACATATTGATTGCAACATTTTAATAGCATCATCTTTTAGGATTGTAATTAGCACAGCTGGAATTCTATTACCTTAACTATCTATGTTTGTAGTAATGTTTCCTAGTGCCCACTTGACTTCATACTCCACAATGTTGGGCTCTAGTTCAAACAGTGACCACACCATCTTGGTAATCTGAGTCATTAAGGATTTTTTTGCATAGTTCTTATATGTATACTTGCCTCCTCTTCTTAATCTCATTTGCTTCTGTCAGATCCTTGCCATTTCTGTCCTTTATTGTGTTTATCCTTGCATGAAATATTTCCTTGATATCCCCAATTTTCTTGAAGAGATCTCTAGTCTTTTCCATTCTATTGCTTTTCCCTTTCTTTGCATTGTTTACATAGAAGGTCTTTCTTATCTCTCCTTGCTTTTCTCTGGAGCTCTGCATTCAGACGGGTATATCTTTCCCTTCCTCTTTTGCCTTTCACTTCTCTTCCTTTCTCAGCTATTTGCAAGACCTTCTCAGTCAACCACTTTGCCTTCTTCCATTTCTTTTTCTTTGGAATGATTTCAGTCACTTCCTCTTGTACAATGTCATGAACCTCTGTCCATAGTTCTTCAGGCATTCTGTCTACCAGATCTAATCCTGTGAATCTATTCATCACTTCCATTGTATAATTCTAAGAGATTTGACTTAGGTAATACCTGAATGGGCTACTGGTTTTCCCTACGTTCTTCAAGTTAAACCTGAATTTTGCAATAAGGAGCTCATGATCTGAGCCACAGTCAGCTCCAGGTCTTGTTTTTGCTGACCATCATAGGCTGCAGCAAATATAATCAATCTGATTTTGATATTGACCATCTGGTGATGTGTGGAGTCTTCTCCTGTATTGTTGGAAGAGGATGTTTGCTATGACCAGTGTGTTCTCTTGATAAAACTGTTAGCCTTTGCCCTGCTTCATTCTGTACTCCAAGGCCAAACCTGCCCGTCAGGCTGGGTTTTTCTTGACTTGCTACTTTTGCGTTCCAATCCCCTTTGATGAAAAAGACCTCTCTTTTTGAAGTTGGTTCTAGGAAGGGTTATAGGACTTCACAGAACCATTCAGCTTCAGCTTTTTCAGCATTAGTGTTTAGAGCGTGTACTTGGATTACTGTGCTGTTGAATGGTTTGCCTTGGAAACAAATTGAAATCACTCTTACTTTCTGAGGTTGTAGCCAAGTACTGCATTTGGGACTCTTTTGTTGGCTCTGAGGGTTACTCCTTTCCTTCTAAGGGATTCCTGCCCACACTAGTATATATAATGGTCATCTGCATTAAATTTGCCCATTCCCGTCCATTTTAATTCATTGATTCCTAAGGTGTCAATGCTCACCTTTGCCATCTCTTGTTTGACCACACACAATTTACCTTGATTCATGGGCCTACCATTCCAGGTTCCTATGCAATATTGTTCTTTACAGCATCCAACACTGCTTTCACCACCAGACACATCCACAGCTCAGTGTCATTTCTGCTTTTGTCCAGCTGATTCCTTCTTTCTGGAGCTATTAGTCTTTCTGGAGCCCACCACTCCTTCTCTGTAGCATACTGGACACAAACTAGGGGCTCATCTTCTGATTATATCTTTTTCCTTTTCATACTGTCCATGGGGTTCTTGCAGCAAGAACACTGGAGTGGTTTGTCATTTCCTCTTCTGCTAGACCATGTTTTTCCGGAACACTTCCGAATGAGCCATCCATCTTAGGTGGCCCTGCATGGTATGGCTCATAGCTTCACTGAGTTATGCAAGCCCCTTTGACATAACAATTCTATGATCCATGAAGGGTACTTGGCCCTACTTTTACTGAATAGCTTTTGCATAGAAAAAAAAAAAAAACTCCAAAGTGAAAAATAACCCACAGTTTGGGAGAAAATATTTGCAAATTATTTGACTAACAAAGATTGGTTTCAGTAGCTTACAAACAACACATGAGGCTTAATATCATCAAAACAAACAACCCAATCAAAATGGACCAAAGACCTAAATAGACATTTCTCCAAAGATGGCCAAATGGCTCATGAAAAGATGGTCAGCATCACTAATTATTAGAGAAATGTAAATCAAAACTACAATGAGATACCTCACATCAGTCCAAATATCTGTCATCAAAAAATCCACAAACAATAAATACTAGATATGATGTGGAGAAGAAGAAACTGTCCTACATTGTTGGTGGGAATGTAAATTGATACAGTCCCGATAAAACAGTATGGAGATTACTTAAAAACTAAAAGTAGAGCTGCCGTATGTCACTGTCATCCCACTCTTGGACATATACCCAGAGAAAAACAAGGTCTGAAAGGATCCATGCACCCCAGTGTTCACTGCAGCACTGTTTACAATAGCTGAGGCATGGAAATCACCTAAGTGTCCCGTCAACAGGAGAATATATAAAGAAGATTGATACACACACACACACACACACACACACATATATAATGGAATGTTACTCAGCCATTACAACAGGAAATAAAGCCATTTGCAGCAGTATGGATGGACCTTGAAATTGTCATGTTGAGTGAATTAAGTCAGAGAAGGGCAGATATCATATGATCTTGCTTACATACCATCTCTTATATGCAGAATCTAAAAATCAAATGAACTCATTTATAAAACAGAAACAGACTCACAGACTTAAAGGACAAACTATGGTTGCCACTGATGTCAAATGAAGATGGGGGAGAAATACTTAGGGAGTTTAATTAACATGTACAGAACCAGCAAGGTCCTACTGTACAGCTCAGGGAACTCTGTTCAATGCTATGTGGCACCTTTAATTAGAAGGGAATTTAGCAGAGAATGGATACATTTATATGTATGGCTGAGTTTCTTGGCTTTTTACCTGAAACTATGACAATATTTTTAGCCAGCTATATTCCTATATAAAATAAAAGGTTTAAAAAAATTGATAAATTCAAGGTAAGGATATATCTTTCATAGGAAGTCTTTCTTGTTTAGTTGTAAAGATATTTCTCCTGAGACTTAAGATAAGCTGCTTGTTGCTAAATCAATTAACCATAACAACAACATAGTTAGTGAACTTTAATGAGGTTGCCATTCGGAAATTGCTATAGAGGTTTGTCTGATTCTGTGCACCATGGAATAAGATATCTAATGAGTATAATATTTTAAATTTGAATTAATTTAGCAATGGAAAAAACAGTCCTCAACCCATCATTTTCTTATCTTTATAATGCAGACGAAACAACTGTTGACTGACCATAGTTTTCACTTTCCCACTGGTTGTTCCAGCTGTGCAGAGACTGTTGATATTGAATTACACGACTAGTTGATATCACCTTATTTTCTCGCACCAACACCCAGAAGCTACAATTTTTTCTCTGAAAAGTTCACTTGTCTACTACAACTACAGGATCGTGGTCATTTTTGGTTTAAATAGTCTTTTCTCTGCCACTGTTAATTACTATTTTCTCTTCTCAGGTTTACTAGGTGCTGCCACTACAATGAATAAACAAATCAGATTTATAAGATACTTAAGACAGATTTTTTTTTTTTTTTTTTAGCAAGATGTTCTCAGAACATAGACCCAGCAAAGTGGACAAAGATATCCTTTGGCTTAATACAAACATCAGGCTCAAATTTTTAGAAACAAAATTAGGAATGTTAAAGTAATTAAACAAGGGAATCACTGGGGCTGCGGTAGTTCCAATGCCTTGGTAACCTATGTAAGCAAAAGTATACCAGCTAAAGAATTAATTCAGGCATTTTAAAATCTGAAGTGAGGAATTGATTTTTAATTCTGAACACTGCCAAAATTGTATGTCAATATAATGAAAATATTTAAATGAGAACAATCATAAATTACTACTCATCATAATGTAGAATATTGTATATGTCTGAAAATGTTCATTGTTATTTCATTTCATAATATTCTAGAGACACATTTAGCAGTATATTTGGGGTATTACATATAGTAAAAAATATTAGTAAAAAGGATGCATTCATGTTTAATCAAATGATCTTAAAAGCTTTCCACACTTTATAAATCAAATGACAGCTAAATTAAGTTTTTGGTCTAATTGAAATAATAGGGATATTATAATGAAATATATGTTTATCTGCAGAGTTTTAGGCAGATTTTGTGTGCTTAAAATATTTTAAAGTGATAATAATTTAATTTTGTGTGTGTATCTCATTATTAAAAAGAAATTTGTTTCTTATCAAGAGTGATGGGAAAAAGCTTTTCTTTGTGTTTCAAGAACCTCTTCAAAATAAAATTCAAATAATAAACACTTTCTTAAAAATAATCTGGGACTCTTTACACACTTCCTCTCCTCTGCTTTTCAGGGTAAAATTAGCTTTCCCTTTCTTACTGACAAGGAAACTGAAAATGGAGTCCAGGAACCCTGAAAGGAAAGTTCTCAGCAGGTAACTCCTTGCAGCCAACTTCACCAGCAGGAAGAAAGAAGAATTATTCTGACAAGGGAGGACATTTTTCTCCTGGAAATTACATTTCCTGCTTTTAAGAAAAAAAAAGAAAATAGGGAGCATCCTGGCCACGATGCTCAAATGAACCCTTGCAAGCCAATGAGAAACTGCCACATCATTGAATACTTATTTTCCAAAAACTTGTTTGCAGCATTTCTCCCAAACTTCCTCCTGAGACCTAATATATCTGACCTTTCCTTTGCAGGATTTACCTATGGTTTTCCATAGCTTGCTTGTCCTGGATTGCAATTCCTCTGCCATTCTCAAATAAACTCAATTTTGCTTTTATAATCTGTCAATTTTATTTTTAAGATTGGCAAAACTAAAACCGAAAACTTAGTAAGTAGCACAAGCTCTAGAACTCTAAAATGAGGGCACCATGGTTGAAAGCTGGGGCTTTTTATCGCCACAGTCCATGCGGGGACTGCTTATCTGTGCCGCAGGGACTGCTATGACCTCCTCCTGAGTGCACGACAGACGTAGCTAATCAATTTCAATACCCTTTTTCTCTTTGCTTCCATGTCGTCCCAGAATCCCTTTCTGCCCGGCATTTCAGGAAGCCATTACCAATCAATTGGTGTTGGCTACAACTTAAAACCTGTTTTCTTTCTCTGGTTCTTGCATTTTTCACAAGAGCAGGCTGCCTCTTGAGAAATGATTAAATAGTGGCTACTTCCCGGATGCTTTGAGGTTTAAAATATAAAAACCCAGATCATCATGTGGCTGATTAATGTTTTCAAATTCTTCAGTGAGTGAATATTAAACAGATTCTGTTCAGTGCATCATCCACTCTGTGGAAGCATATTTTCCTCTTTGGAAACCTGCTTTTGACAGTTCATTAACATGGCATGATAAATTAGTAATTTTGCAAACTAAAGAGTACTTTAGTTGGCTCTAAAGAATGTAGTGCTCTAAAATAATGCTAAGTGCTCAAATAATGCTAAGTGCTCTAAAATAATGTAGACTCCTGAAGTACGGTCTGGTAGCTGGCTAGGTATCAGGGTATGCAACAAAGGAGTTAAAAAATGTGTAGATGAAAAGACAGCTTTCAGAATGGGAGAAAATAATAGCAAATGAAGCAACTGACAAAGAATTAATCTCAAAAATATACAAGCAGCTCATGCAGCTCAATGCCATAAAAATAAATGACCCAATCAAAAAATGGGCCAAGAACTAAACAGACATTTCTTTAAAGAAATTATACAGATGGCTAACAAACACATGAAAAGTTGCTCAACATCACTCATTATCAGAGAAATGCAAATCAAAACAACAATGAGGTACCACCTCACGCTGGTCAGAGTGGCTGCCATCCAAAAGTCTACAAACAATAAATGCTGGAGAGGGTGCAGAGAAAAGGGAACCCTCTTACACTGTTGGTGGGAATGTAAACTAGTACAGCCACTATGGAGAACAGTGTGGAGATTCCTTAAGAAACTGGAAATAGAACTCCCATATGACCCAGCAATCCCACTGCTGGGCATATACACCAAGCAAACCAGAATTGAAAGAGACACGTGTACCCCAATGTTCATCACAGCACTGTTTACAATAGCCAGGACATGGAAGCAACCTAGATGTTCATCAGCAGATGAATGGATAAGAAAGCTGTGGTATATATACACAACTGAATATTACTCAGCTGTTAAAAAGAATGCATTTGAATCAGTTCTAATTAGGTGGCTGAAACTGGAGCCTATTATACAGAGTGAAGTAAGTCAGAAAGAAAAACACCAATACAGTATACTAACACATATATATGGAATTTAGAAAGATGGTAATGATAACCCTGTATGTGAGACACCAAAAGAGACACAAATATAAAGAACAGGATTTTGGACTCTATGGGAAAAGGCAAGAGTCAGATGATTTGAGAGAATAGCATTGAAACATGTTTATTACCATATGTGAAACAGATTGCCAGTCCAGGTTCAATGCATGAGGCAGGGTGCTCAGGGCTGGTGCTCTGGGATGATCATGAGGGATGGGATGGGGAGGGAGGTGGGAGGGGATTTCAGGATGGGGAACACATGTACACCCATGGCTGATTCATGTCAATGTATGGAAAAACCACTACAATATTGTAAAGTAACTGGCCTCCAATTAAAATCAATACATTAATTTTAAAAATGTGTAGGAGTGGAATCGTTATTTTAAGACTTGAAGCAGGATGATATTAGAAAATGAACAGTGTCTCTCATTTTGAGTGGGCTGGTAGGGGTGGTGAAAGTGAGAGTCACTCAGTCAGTGTCAGACTCTTTGCAACCCCACGGACTACACAGTCCATGGCATTCTCCAGGCCAGAACACCGGAGTGGGTAGCCTTTCCCTTCTCCAGGGGATCTTCCCAGCCCAGGGATCAAACCCAGGTCTCCCGCATTGTGGGTGGCTTCTTTACCAGCTGAGCCACCAGGGAAGAACGGACCATATTTGGCTTCAGGGACTGTGCTCTGACTCTCTGGCTCCTAATGGCGCCGGTGACAGTGGGACCGACTGGGGTTAGAGGTCAGGTCAAGTAGGACCCAGAGGAGCAGTCTCCATGGTGAAGGGGTGCAGTTTACTCTAAGGCTTTGAATGCTTTGTTGCTTTCGCTGAAACTTGTTTACCTTATAGGGCACAACTATTTCTCAGTTAGAGCTAATGCATGAATTGTTTCCATAGTTTTTCTAGGCTTCTCAGATATGCTTTTCTTATATTCATCACAGTGATAGTCGAAAAGCTTCAAAAAGAGAAGGGCTAAAAGACATCCTCAAACAAGGGATTGTAAATCCCAAAGACATTCTTTTAGACTCCTGTATAGATAATCTTTTAGACGAATCTATAGAGACAAATTGACTTAAAAAGTGTTAAGAATTCCAAGATTCCTGTTTAGATTGAGGTGGAAATAAATATCCTTTTCTTGCTTTCATCCAGTTAGGGTGAACAGAGATCCTTGAATATTCAATTAAAAATAAAAAATAATAAAAAGACATTATGGGGTAAAGAAAAACTACAAAGTTTGAATTTCACATCCATCTAAGTTTTCTTTCTTTACATTTTTCCAGTTGCTCTCTCTTTATTATGACTGCAAATCTTTTCAGGTGCCCCCAGTAGTCCAAATGAAAATTCAAGTGTGTGTAAGTTGAGGATACTTTGCCTGAACAAAATGTATAACAATGTGTCTAACCTCTGGCTTCACCTCATAAAATATAGCTAACTGGACAGCTCAACGACTGACAGATTTCACAGCTTCAGTCCAGTTCAGTTCAGTCACTCAGTCATCTCTGACTCTTTGCAACCTCATAAACCACAGCATGCCAGGCCTCCCTGTCCATCATCAACTCCGGGAGTTTACTCAGACTCATATGCATTGAGTTGGTGATGCCATCCAACCATCTCATCCTCGGTTGTCCCCTTTCCATCCCGCCTTCAATCCTTCCCAGCATCAGGGTCTTTTCAATGAGTCAGCGCTTGGCATGTGGTGGCCAAAGTATCAGAGTTTCAGCTTCAACTTCAGTCCTTCTAATGAACACCCAGGACTGATCTCCTTTAGGATAGACTGGTTGGATCTCCTTGCAGTCCAAGGGACTCTCAAGAGTCTTCTTCAACACCACAGTTCAAAAGTATCAATTCTTTGGCACTCACCTTTCTTTAAAGTCCAACTCTCACATCCATACATGACTACTGGGAAAACCATAGCCTTGGCTAGACAGACCTTTGTTAGCAAAGTAATGTCTCTGCTTTTTAATATGCTCTCTAGGTTGGTCATAACTTTCCTTCCAAGGAAATTTCATGGCTGCAATCCTCATCTGTAGTGATTTTGGAAAAATAAAATAAAGTCAGCCACTGTTTCCACTGTTCCCCCATGTATTTGCTATGAAGTGATGGGACCAGATGCCATGATCTTAGTATTCTGAATGTTGAGCCTTAAGCCAACTTTCTCACTCTCCTCTTTCACTTTCATCAAGAGTCTTTTAAGTTCTTCTTCACTTTCTGTTATAAATGTAGTGTCATCTGCATATCTGAGGTTATTGGTATTTCTCCTGGCAATCTTGATTCCAGCCTGTGCTTCATCCAGCCCAGTATTTCTCATGATATACTCTGCATACAAGTTAAATAAGCAGGGTAACAATATATAGCCTTGATGTACACCTTTTCCAATTTGGAACAAGTCTGTTGTTCCATGTCCAGTTCTAACTGTTGCTTCCTGACCTGCATACAGGTTTCTCAAGAGGCAGGTCAGGTGGTCTGGTATTCCTTTCTCTTTCAGAATTTTCCACAGTTTATTGTGATACACACAGTCAAAAGCTTTGGCATAGTCAATAAAGCAGAAGTAGACATTTTCCTGGAACTCTCTCACTTTTTCGATGATCCAGAAGATGTTAGCAATTTGATCTCTGGTTCCTCTGCCTTTTCTAAACCAGCTTGAACATCTGGAAGTTGACGGTTCACCTATTGCTGAAGCCTGGCTTGGAGAATTTTGAGCCTCACTTTACTAGCGTGCGAGATGAGTGCAATTGTGCAGTAGATTGAGCATTCTTTGGTGTTGCCTTTCTTTGGGATTGGAATGAAAACTGACCTTTTCCAGTCCTGTGGCCACTGCTGAATTTTCCCAATTTGCTGGCATATTGAGTGCAGCACTTTCACAGCATCATCTTTTAGGATTTGGCTCAACTAGAATTCTATCATCTCACTAGCTTCGTTTGTAGTGATGTATCCTAAGGTCCACTTGACTTCACATTCCAGGATATCTGGCTCTAGGTGAGTGATCACACCATCATGATTTTCTGGGTTGTGAAGATCTTTTTTGTACAGTTCTGTGTATTCTTGCTACCTCTTCTTTTTTTTTTTATTTTTTTTAATTGTTTTTGCCATACATTGTCATGATATCACCATGGGTTACCTCTTCTTAATATCTTCTGCTTCTGTTAGGTCCATACCATTTCTGTCCTTTATCGAGCCCATCTTGGCCTGAAATGTTCCCTTGATATCTCTAATTTTCTTAAAGAGGTCTGTAGTCTTTCCCATTCTATTGTTTTCCTCTATTTCTTTGCACTGATCACTGAGGAAGACTTTCTTATCTCTCCTTGCCATTCTTTGGAACTCTGCATTCAAATGGGTGTATCTTTCCTTTTCTCCTTTGCTTTTCACTTCTCTTCTTTTCACAGCTATTTGTAAGGCCTCCTCAGACAGCCATTTTCCTTTTTTGCTTTTGTTTTTCTTGGGGATGGTCTTGATCCCTGCCTCCTGTAAAATGTCACAAACCTCTGTCCATAGTTTATCAGGCACTCTATCAGATCTAGTCCCTTAAATCTATTTGTCACTTCCACTCTGTAATCATAAGGGATTTGATTTAGGTCATCCCTGAATGGTTTACAGCTTAGCATCTGGTTAATTCTGTGGGTTTCACAGCAGAGACTTTTGGTGTGACTGAATGTTGGGGTTGCTACAGCTTGTTTGGTGGTTTACACTTTCCATTCTCTTACATAAAGTGATCTGTTTATGGGGTTTTTCTCTCCTTTTAAACATTCTCATTACAGTGACATGGCAAGAAATGCAAAAGCCATGGGGACAAACGAGACAAAAATGAATGCAAAGCAGTGGTAAGGCAGCATAAAATATTTAGAACCCCTGTCTTTGTGGCTATCAGCAAACTGCAGCTGTTAGGAGCCCACTATTAATAAAAATTTAAACTTTTAAAAATAATTATTTTCATGGAAAACAAGAATAAATGGTCTCTGGAACTGTCCATAGCGTTGTAAAGTTTAGTCTTTCCTTCACACCATCAGGAAAATGACTGGGGAAGGGATGCCAGAGTTTCCTCAAGGACAGACTAGTTCTTAATGAGCCAAGTTATTCTGAGGTTAAGAAAAACTATGACGAAATACAAATGCATGCATTTGTTTGATGTCTTGTATCATTGGTCTTTACTGCTTTTCTCTTTCTTCACAGACCTGCCTCTCTGCCTACAGGTACTGGAGAAATGGATGTGCTCTTTTCATAAGCAAATCATACAAAAAAGGAAAGTGAAAGTCGCTCAGTCGCGTCAGACTCTCTGCGACCCCGTGGCCTTACCTAAAAGTCTGTCTGTGCTCTTTTACATTCACATAATCTACCAGTCAGCGTTCTTCAGTCTAAATGCAGAATACTATTCACATTGAAAAATATTTCTGATTGCTTTTGTCACACATAAGACTGTAAATACTTGGAGTTCTCCTTTTATTTTGACCAATAAAATAATTTTCTCCTTTGTCAGGAAAATCAACATAGTTTTATAGAATTTTAGATACACACATGTTCACTACAGCCTGGATAAGGGTCAACTACAAAGAACCAATATGATCAAACAGACACCCACACCCATTAGTTCGTAACTGTACACATTGCCTCATCTCTGTTACAGAAGTAACTCAGGAATTGGTAACAGGATGAGACAATCACAGAAATGTCATTCTTCTCATTAGAATACACTTGTTATCCATAAAACAAGGGACAACTAAGGATTTTATGGTCCCAGAAGTCAACTAATACTAAATTTGATAGATCCCAGATGACTTTTCATCACCTTTAGCTAAGAAACAAGGTTCTTAGATTTATTAAGTCCCTGCTCTGTGTCAGGTAATGACTATAGTACTTTTTCCCTCATTTCATTTCATTCTATCAGCAACCAGAGGAGATATGTATTTTATCCTTTCTTCTCCCAGTGAAGAAGAGGGGAAAAACCACACAGGCAGACACATCTGGATTTGAAGACTTGTTTGTTTACTTCCAAAGCATACTCTTGACTCTGTATGGAGGATGGGGGCATTGCTCTAGTTTATCTGATATAGTCACTCTTCTAAATATACTAATTAAGTCAATGGGATTTACTCTCAGTTTGTATTCAGAAATAACAGCTACCAGGACCTGCTGCTAATATTTCTGTTTAAACATATGGCATACTTTGATCTAAAAATATCTAGAAAATCTACATATGAGCAAATACATTTGAACACTAACGATGGAAGGCAGACATGGAAGGAAATAAATCAAGCTAAATAAAATCGCTGACCTCCTGATGCCCCTATCATTAATTCTAATACATCCATCCTAAAGTAAGTATTCAAAAGAAGAAGACAGGTATAAACGACAAGTTTTTCCTTTTTGGTAAGATCAGGTACAGGGCAGGGAAGGAGGAAAACAAACTAGCAAAAGAAGATTGACTGAGTGAGTAAATTACTTTTGACTTAATAAATATCTCTGAGCAATTAACATGTGAAAATTGAGAAGACTATGGAAACATGGGGTACTATTTAAACATAGGAATGAATTTGGACAAGGAAGGTCTTTAAAATTACATTGAAACAATAAAATGGGGAAAGTATTAATAGTGGTATGGAGTGGTAGGGTAAAATTTTTTTCTTTAATCATTTTCCTTGTTAAAAAATTTTTAAAGTATTGTTTGAAAAAAGTTATTGGCATTGAGCCTTCCATACTGCAAACACTACAAACACCACGTGAAAAATGCAAAGTGAGTTTGCACATGCTTGCATTGTACATTTATTCCATGTAGTCCTGCAAAATATTCTACAAAACATGAGGGAACTGGAGGCAATGTCTCTTGTATACTATATTCCATCTGCCATCTTGGGAGATGCACTAAACAAAAGCATTGTGAAAGGAGTTAAATGGTGAGAGAGATCACTTGCTCATTTACTAACGTGATCTGCCTTTCAGACCAAGAGACAAATACATGGATTCAAATAAACATGTTCTCTGCTATATATGTGTTTTTGAAACTGAAAATGAAAGCCCCTCAGTCGTGTCTGACTCTTTGCGACCCCGCGGACTTAGTACACGAACTTCTCCAGGCCAGACTACTGGAGTGGGTGGCCTTTGCCTTCTCCAGGGGATCCTCCCAGCCCAGGGATTGAACCCAGGTTTCCCACATGGTGTTTTTAAATGTATATAAATACATATGTGTATGTTTATATTAATATAAGCTAGGTTTCTGTTTATATCTCTCTGTATACACTTATGTTTATATCTCTCCCCTCTTCAAATCCACTTTTTCCTTCTCAACTCACAGAATTTCAGGTGTCTCTTTACAGCCTATTTCTTGCATTGTTGTAAAATCATTTGCTGTTGATTATTATTGTTTCCTTTATCATTTGATCCTTAAAATTGTATAGACATCAGTCTTGAAGAGCTAATCCAATAAAGTACTTAAGTTTTAGAGTCTTGGCAACAGAACAACTTAAAAATAGGATAAGACCACCATTATAGAATACCTGTATATGATGTCCATACAGTGGCCTAAGGGTAAGTCAAGGCAGCCCAAGGACATTGGAAGATTCTTGCTCTAGAAACACACTGTTAAGTTTCCCTAAGTGTCATGTAAAACCTCAGTTTTCTACAAGATGGTTTTATATACTAGGATGTCAGATTCAGCTAATACAAAAATGAAGAAGGTAACACCACATTTAATTTGTTGAGATATCCTGCTCTTAATATGTATTCCTTGTGATCTCGAAGCTACATGTCTTAAGAAATTATCATGATTGCTCTTATTTTTTTTTTAAAGTAAATCATTCCTCCTTCACTTTCTTGTCACTTACTCTCAGGCAGTTAGCATCAACTTGTAGAGATATCAGGTGCAGATATTTATGCCCCATGTACCCCCTCCCTCGGGGTCGCAGAGTCAGACACGACTGAGCTACTTTCACTTCAGACATTAATATGGAAACTATTTTAAATCTGTAGTTCCATTCTGAAAACAAATAATTAGATACATCTTTTCTTCTTTCTTCAAAGTACATGTTATCTGTGTGCTCTTTGAAGCATTATTTATTCTATTTATCTTTCACAAGAATACAAACTTTTCAACTGGAATAGCCAAAATTAGGATCAATGATCTCATTGCAATCTCAAAGTAAGCCACTGGATAAAACACATTATAAACTGAGCTCTTCTATTCTAAAAATATGACATAAGGGCATGCTGATATTCTTCTTTTCTTCTAAATAAGATGGCCTTAGAAAACCCTAAAGATCCACAGACTTACTGAAGGTAAATTCCAATGCACTCATTGATTTTGGAAAAACCACAAGTCATGAATTAGGAATGTAGCTTATCTTTCAGAATCGAACACATAGCTCATGTGGAAAATGAAAAGATTGCAGCCAGGAACCATAGGAGATTATATAGAAGCACAAAATCAACTCCTTCTTATTCTTTCCACTATCTGTCCAAAAATAGCCTCAGCCTCTGTGTGATGGCCCACATGTGCCTGCTGCTGTAGGACACTGAGCTTCATTTATCTACCTTTGCCTCATGGCCAGACATCCAACAGGGGCTGGAAAGTCTGATTTCTCAAGCAGAGAACTTACTTAACATGACCCAGAATGGGAGCAGATGATCCCAAATTATTCATGGCAGGGACACAGGTAAGTGTTATTACTGGGCAAGGTTCCCACTGAAGGATTTCTAGCCTTTGTTCATCAAAGATTAGTTGACATAAAGGAGCAGCTATGAGGTAAAGTGGTAAGGAACAAGTTTTATACTCCATTTTGAAATATTTTAATTTTTTCCTTATTTTGAGAAAGATTAACTTGATGACTCTCATACTCATTGCCTTTCCCATTTCTTTCATGAAAAGCTCCCTTTTCAGTTACCCTTAGCAGGTATGCTGCTTTTCTCTCACTGAGAGACATATGCTATAAATGAAATTCAAAACAGCTTTATATATTATTTTCCACCTTTTAAATCAGTCTTCAAAAGAAATATTTGATTTTTATTTATTTTCTAAGATTGGTTTTCAGTCGCTCAGTCATGTCCAACTCTTTGAAACCCCATGCACTGCAGCACACCAGGCGTCCCAGTCCTTCACCTTCTCCCAGAGTTCACCCAAACTCATGTCCACAGAGTTGGTGATGCCACCCAACCATCTCTTCCTCTGTTATCCCCTTCTCCTCCTGTCCTCAATCTTTCAAGCATCTGGATCTTTTCTAACGAGTCAGTTCTTCGCATCAGGTGGCCAAAGTATTGGCGCTTCAGATTCAGTATCAGTCCTTCAATGAATATTCAGGACTGATCTCCTTTAAGATGGACTGGTTGGATCTCCTTGAAGTCCAAGGGACTCTCAAGAGTCTTCTCCAACACCACGGTTCAAAAGCATCGATACTTCACCACTCAGCCTTATTTACAGTCCAACTTTCTCATTCATACCTGACTACTGGAAAAACCACGGCTTTGACTAGATGGACCTTTGTCAGCAAAGGAATGTCTCTGCTTTTTAATATGCTGTCTAGGTTGGTCATAGCTTTATTCCCAAGGAGCAAGGGTCTTTTAACTTCATGGCTGCAGTCACCATCTGCAGTGATTTTGGAGCCCCTCAAAATAAAGTCAGCCACTGTTTTCACTGTTTCCCCATCTACTTGCCATGAAGTGATGGTACCAGATGCCATGATCTTAGTTTTCTGAATGCTGAGTTTTAAGCCAACTTTTTCACACTCCTCTTTCACTTTCATCAAGAGGCTCTTTAGTTCTTCTTTGCTTTCTGCCATAAAGTTGGTGTCATCTGAGATTATTGCTATTTCTCCTGGCAATCTTGATTCCAACTTGTACTTCATCCAGCCCAGCATTTTGCATGATGTACTCTGCATATAAGTTAATAAACATAATGACAATATGACATACTCATTTCCTAGTTTGTAATCAGTCTGTTGTTTCATATCCAGTTCTAACTGTTGTTTCTTGACCTGCATACAGATTTCTCAGGAGGCAGGTAAGGTGGTCTGGTATTCCCATCTCTTTATGAGGAAATTATACATATCTTCATATCCCAGATTCACAATAGTTCACAACTAGAAAATCATGTGGTCCTTATTAAAAGCTCTCATTTTGTCAATGATGAGAGGCAATAGACTATAATAGCTGGGAGCATAGATTCTGTATCAGATTGAAGTAACATCAAATCCACTCTGCCTTTGTATCTTGGTCATTTAGTCATTAAACTTACTAACAGTATATACCTATATAGTTGACTTTACAGCAGTAAAGTTACTGGCACAGTGATAAAGAATCTGCCTGCCAATGCAAGAAATACAGGAGACACGAGTTCAGGCCGTGGGTCGGGAAGATCCCTTGGAGGAGGAAATGGCAACCCCCTTCTGTATTCTTGCCTGGGAAATCCATGGACAGAGGAGCCTGCTGAGCTACAGCCCGTGGGGTCACAAAGAGTCAGACATGACTGAGTGACTGAGATCCTATAGCTAACATCGATTGAATACTTGTATACCATTCAACACATTGAATATCATGTGTCAAAACCCTATACATATATTCATTTAATTTTCACAACTATATGAAGCAAATATTACTATTATAAACAAGTTACAGAAGAGGAAATGAGGCTTGACAATTTTAAATACATCACCTAAGCTGGTAGAATTCTGGTACTAAAATCATATTGGGTTGACCCTAAAGGCTACCGTTATGTGATACCCTATCTTATACTTTTTTATTTTAAATGTTCTGAGCCTCAGTTTTCCCAACTGTAATATTGTGCAATGATATCTTTTTGTGATAACCAAACAAAGTCCTCTTTCTCCATATCCAACCCAGTGATTTGTTCTTGTTAAGTAGTGTGTCATTTAAGTTTCATGGTTATTTTAAGCCAACTAGCTTATAATGATAATGAACTTTATCTCTTGACAGTGTATTGCTTCACAACTCTTCTACCTTATCTTATTTCTCAGGACACACAAAAGTAGTTTAAAAATAATTTCATTAATTTTTTTAAATGAGATCATTTGAACTATTCAGAAAGCAAGGAAACAGCTTTTGTCAAGTGGGCAAAATGAACTTCAAGAAAACTATAGTTTCTTGAACAAAATGTGAACAGTAACTTATCGGATCTGATTTGTTCATCTTATTTTCTGTTCTGAAGTCATAATTTGGAAATTTTAGTAGGAATTCTTGATAAAAGCTCCAGGTAGTGCATACAATTCTTGCTATCCATGCTTGCCTGCTATTGCTTTAAGTCGCGTCTGACTCTTTGTGACCCCATGGACTGTAGCCTGCCAGGCTCCTCTGTCCATGGGATTCTCCAGACAAGAGCACTTGAGTGGGTTGCCATGCCCTCTTCCCATGGACGAAGGATGATCCTCCCCAGCCATGGGGTTGAATCTGTATCTATTGTTGGCAGGTGGGTTCTTCACCACTAGTGCCACGGAGGAAGCCCAAATGTTGGTGTTGGTAGGTAGGTAGGTAGGTTAGTCTGTCAGTCAACTCTGACTCTGCGAGCATACAAACCTTGCTATCCATGAGTGCCTGCTAAGTTGCTTTAGTTGTGTCTGTAGCCTGCCAGGATCCTCTGTCCGTGGGATTTACCAGGCAAGAATACTGAAGTCGGGTTGCCATTTCCTTCTTCAGGAGATCTTCCCAAAGCAGGGATCAAACCTGGGTCTCCTGAATTTCAGGCAGACTCTTTATCGACTAAGCCACCAGAGAAGCTATATTATAGCAAAAGATTAAAAATTCCATAATCATACTTCTTAGTGGTATCCTATAAATAACTGCACTTGAACTTGCTCTTCTCCCAGTTTTTTCTAGGCAATGATACTGATGAAGCATCCTGATGAAGCAGTACGACTTGATGGGCTCATAGAACTGTGGGTGCAAAGGAGTGAGGACTGCTTAGGGCATGGTTTGGAGTGGTTTAGTATATTTAACATTTCTCTGTGAAGTAATACATGGGAAAGTTTTAAACTGCTGTTCAGCCAACAGTCATCATAGCTAATGTTAATCCAATTCTGTGTTTTCTGCTCTAAAATGAAGAGTATGATTTGGAATTGCTTTGTAAACATACAGTGACTTATGCATATATAATTATAAACCAATGAATTCTGCATTTAAAATTTTCAGTTCACAAATCGGCAAACATTGATTGAGTGTCTAAATGTTTTATGAAATGAATATATTTCATTGACATGTCAAATTATACATTTCAGAGAGAATAGGAATGACTGAGTACTTACTCTTGAGAGTCCCTTGGACTTCAAGAAGATCCAAGCAGTCCATCCTAAAGGAAATCAGTCCTGAATATTCATTGGAAGGACTGGTGCTGAAGCTGAAACTCCAATACTTCATCCATCTGATGCAAAGAACTGACTCATTAGAAAAGACCCTGATGCTGGGGAAGACTGAAGGCAGGCGAAGGGGATGACGGAGGAAGAGATGGCTGAATGGCATCACCAACTCAATGGACATGAGTTTGGGTGAACTCCGGGAGTTGGTGATGAACAGGGAGGCCTGGTGTGCTGCAATCCATGGAGTCGCAAAGAGTTGGACATGACTGAGCGATTGAACTGAGTGTTTACCCAATGTTTCTCTAACTGTGGAATTATTGTCTTAATTTGGTCCTGGCCTCATGCTTCAATTCTTCCTTAGAATTCTCAGAAAGCAAAGAATTATTACTCAACAACTAGCCTCATACAGTGTTTTGTTTTTTACTGCCAATTGTTTCTTGCAGACCTATTTTAGATTTATATTTAGAAATGGGTGACTAGATAGAGTTGGGAGAAGTATTTTTAAAATTACTCTCTATGAGATTAAAATGCAGCAACCATCCAAATAAAACAGGTTTTGAAATAAATTTTCAGAGCTACTTAGGACTATTCCCTGGTAAGGATCTAAGAATGGAAGGAAATGAAAGAGAAGTATGACTTGAATTTCACTTTTGTTACTTTCATATATCACAACAAATTTTATGAGAAATCTTTGACTAGCGTTTTATATAGGCTATCAAAGTCTCCAAAACTTATCTTTTTAAGTTTAGCACAAATCTCAGATACTCACAGTCTTTCCTTTTAGAATTTTCTTTTCATTGCCAGCCTTGAAAAGAATTAAAGTTTTGTTTAACTGCTTTGCAGAGTTATTATTAGCACAGCCCATTAAAGCCTGGTGTTTACCTTCTTGGAGAGACTGAAGCAACAGGGTCGAAGTGTTTGCTTGATTTGAATTGAAAGATTGCAAAGCAATTAGGACCTAGTGTATTTAGTTGGAGTCTGAAGCATCTGTCTGAGCATTCATTCTATAGATGCCATTCGTAACTGAAATTAGAACCATTTTGTTGTAATGCTTTTTTAGGGTCCATTACTGAAATTGTAACACTAATGTCAGTGTGTGAATAAGGCTTTGAAATACAGGATAGGAGAATCTACTTCCTAATTAGCGAAGTGTGGGACAGGAAGAGCCCTGACACATTCACATCCGGACATGAAGAGTGCAAATGACTTGTAATGCAGCCTTCTGCAATCTAAGAAAGTGGTGTTTGCTGACAATGGACTCATTAGAACGCTTCTCCTACTGCCAGCAGGCACAGGAAAAAAAAAAGTAAAATTTCTGGCAGTTCCCAGTGTTGATGGAGGAATTAAAATTGGCCTTCAATGGGCCTATGGTAAAGGAGAGCTTTGTTTTGTGTTCCAGTAGGCCTAAAAACGGGTCATTTTGTAACTCAATAAAGGTGTGTGTTCTAGGAAATCAGAGGAGTTGTTTGTTAATGCACTAGGCACCAACAGAGGAACCAAGTTAAATATGTCACTAGAAAATTTATGATGCTCGCAGAAGGCTTCCTGACTTTAGGTCCTGGAGGGAATCTATGCTAATAGGGAAAAATCAGAGGGAAAAGCTTTTCATGTGAGCCACAAAAAAAAAAAAAAAAAAAAAAAACCTCTGTGAGTTTTAGAATTAATTTTAGGTGAATTTTCTCAAAATAAAACGTAGTGTTTCTTTTTGAGAATGCTTTGATGATTCAGTCAAGTAGATCTTGAAAAAATATGAGTGTATGTTCATAAGTAATCTCATTATTAACACTGAACTTGACTAGTACCCTCTGCATTAGAGGAAGCTGTACATCTTCACCACTGCAGTATATATTTCTTCCATCATGTCACAAAATATTTCCCTTCAGTGCTTTCTAATCCCCATCACTGTATATCTTAGTTTTGCTTCTTTTAATTAAAAGTTGTTGATGCTTCAAGAAACCTAGAGAAAAAATCTGTAACATCACAACATAGCTGCCTTAGGTTTCAGAGATAAGAACTTTCCCTCTGGGTAATCATTCACACATCTACATTATTACAAGAAAGCTTTAAAGGTTGTTTTGGATGTTTTGAAGAAAGGCTAGAAATTTATTTGTTAAAGATTAAATTTATCAGAAGAATGCAAAGCGATATTATTGCAAAGTCTGAAGTTATTTATATAATTTCATTGGCTGCACTAATTTACAATAAGAATTAAAATTATTCATGTGCAAATTTCCAGCACTGAAAAATTGTATAAGTGGTATTTTCAAGCAGTTACCACTATGCAAATAAGAAGCAAATTCGGGTGAACAGTAATGAATCAAACATTGTCTTAACTGGGCTCACAAAGAGCACACCAGATAGGCACTGTCACAATACAACTGGAGATCTTAAGGGTACAGATGTGTGCATTGGCATCTGTGCCATAGTGTTAACCCTAGGGTCATCAAGACACCAAATCTGTTCCATTTTTCTACTGCAAAGTAAAGACTGATCCTTCCACTTTATAAGGGCCCAAATGCAAGGACTCCAAAGGCAGTGTTGCTTCTGAGTTCGAGAATGAAACAGCTCTCCACAGAGACATCCGTGACTATGCTGCTGTTGAGTTGCTGGGTGGTACCCGACTCTCTGTGCCACTATGCACTGCAGCACACCTGGCTCTTCTGTCCGTGGGATTTCCCAGGAAAGAACGCTGCAGCCAGGTCGCCATTTCCTTCTCCAGACGGTATTCCTGACCCAGGGGTGGAACCCACATCCCCTGCTTGGCAAGTGGCTTCTCTACCACGAAGCCACCTGGGAAGCCCATACGAGACTCTGTGGAATTAAAAATAAATTCATTCTGTTTTCTCATTATCCACCTTAATTCCTAAAATGGAGAATTTCAGAGGGTTTGTTTAAAGCATTTTCAGTAAATGTTGTTTTCTGCTTCACAAAGGAAACCTGTTTAAATATATGCAAGAAGAGTTTCATAATGTTCTTTTTACAACTTTTTCCCCAGTAGAACACCACGTATCCGTCTGTTTGCTTGGGGCAGAATCCTCCGAGTCGCCTTTGACTCAAGCTTTCCTCTCACAACATACCAGCATCTACTGTTGGCTCTATCCTCAAACTACACCAAATTTCCATGACATTTTTCTGCGCCACAGCTAACGCTCTTCTCCAAGCCATGGTGACCTAGTGTGGGTTATTGTCGCAGCCCCCTCTGTGCTGTACACTTGCCTCCATACTGCGCCTCCAGAATCAGGAGGAAGGAGCGATTGCCTTCATACAGAAATCAGATCTTGTCGTTCAAAATCGCCAACGGTTTTGCCTTTCGCTGAGATCAAACACTAGAGACTTTGTTTCCAGTATCCCATCTCTTCTTTCCCCTCCCCATAGGCATCTCCTACTCTCTTCCTCGAGGTCTTCACAGCACCCACCCTGGCCCTCTTTCAAGTTGTTGAAGAAGCCAATCTGTCTGCTCATCACCTGTTTTCATTGAGCCTCTCCCTAACCACCCTATCCTGCATACTCTCTTCCAGCAAACATTCTCTGTGCCATTAACCTGTTTCATTTATGTGTTTATGATGTCATTCACCAAACACTCACTGTGCTGCTATCATGCTCCAGGCACTATTCTAGGGAATAAGGACATAACGGTCAACAAAAATAGTCAAGAAGGCTGTTGTCATGGAAACCATATGTCGGCGGCACTTACATTTTCTATCGCCGTTATCAAAACGTGACACACATTTTAGGATTTAGCTTTTATTTAGTCTGTTTGTTTTTTCCCCATAAGAACAAAGCTCCATGAGAGAAAGAAGTTTGCTTAGTTCAATGCTAAGTCTTTATAGCTTAGATATCACTTGTTGCAAGGGAAGCATTAAATAAATGTTTTATGACTACATAGCAAGTGAATGAGGGCTTCCCTGGGGGCTCAGTCAGCAAAGAATCTCCCTGTAGTGCAGGAGATTCAGGAGACTTGGGTTCAATCCCTGGGTTCTGAAGATCCCCGGGAGAAAGAAATGACCCTCTAGTATTCTTGCCTGGGAAATCGCATGGACAGAGAAGCCTGGCGGGCTACTGTCCATGGAATCACAAGAGTCAGATACAACTTAGTGACTAAACCACCGCCATCACCACCACCAATAAATGAATGAATAGATAGATTTAAGCTAAAAATTAACTCTACCAACTCTTTTTCTACAGATCAGGATGGGTAAGCAGCCTTTTCATCCAACCTGCTTGCCAGATAACAGACAAGCTTGAATTTTCAACAACCATCTGTATTGGGGGGGGGTCTGAATTTAGAAAATGTTTCTCAGTAGAAGATAAATATCTAAAATATAAATTATAGCAACAATATTTTCATTTATAATATTAGCTGACATACATATTAAATAACAGTCTTGATTAGAAAGAACACCATAAATTGGCAATCATGAAAGGCTGTGGAAGAATGAATTGATATGAGCTTTCCAGAAATCAAATTTGGCTTTACACATTTGTTTCCCCCATATCAACATATAAGGATTTTTACCAAGTAAATAATAAGAGAAGTTTACAGGTTATGCCCAAAATTCACTATCTAGGTAGTGTTTACAATAGTGAAAACATTGAAGTAATATACACATCCAACAGAAAAGATAATATAACAGAAATCTTAAATAAACTGTGGTCTACTCATGCTGTTGAATATCATGCAAATATTAAAATCATATGTTATAAGAATATTTAGTAATACTGAAAAATATTTATCATCCAAAGGGAAAAAATCACTATATAGAATTGTATAAGCTACGGGATCTCAGTGTTCTAATCATCTCATAAGACAAACACTAAAATATTATAGGATTGTAGTTACATTTGGGTGGTGGGAAAACACCATAGCTTTTTATTTTTTTCCCCATCACCCATATGTAACTACAATCCTATGGTTTTTCCAGTGGTCATGTATAGATGTGACAGTTGGAACTATAAAGAAAGCTGAGCGCTGAAGAACTGATGCTTTTGAACTGTGGTGTTGGAGAAGACTCTTGAGAGTCCCTTGGACTGCAAGGAGATCCAACCAGTCCATCCTAAAGGAAATCAGTCCCGAGTGTTCACTGGAAGGACTGATGTTGAAGCTGAAACTCTAATACTTTGGCCACCTGATGCGAAGTACTGATTCATTTGAAAAGAACCTGATGCTGGGGAAGACTGAAGGTGGGAGAAGAAGGGGACGACAGAGGATGAGGTGGTTGAATGGCATCACCAACTCAATGGACATGAGTTTGAGTACACTCTGTGAGTTGGTGATGGACAGGGAGGCCTGGCATGCTGCAGTCCATGGGGTTGCAAAGAGTTGGACGTGACTGAGCGACTGAACTGAACTGAACTGATGGGTGGTGGAATAATGGATACTTTTCATTTTGGATTTTATTTGATGAGTTACTTTTTATTTTCTTTTATGTTTTTCACACTTTTAAATATTCCTTGATGAGCACACATTATTTTCTTGAGAAAAAGTGTTACAAACTTTGAACTAACTGAAAACAGTGTTTAAGCACCACTTCTTAAGATAGGTGATCCCTAACATCCCATAGAAACTCATATATATTCACCATCAGTCATTACCCCTGTGACTTTGTCTTGTTTTGGCCTTTTTTATCAAAGGTGATGACAGAGGATGAAATAGTTGGATGGCATCACCAGCTCAACGGACATGAGTTTGAGCAAGCTCCAGGAGTTAGTGATGAACAGGGAAGCCTGGCGTGCTGCAGTCCATGGGGTCGCAAAGAGTCAGACACGACTGAGCGACTGAGCTGAACTGAACTGAACACTTCAGTGCTTGCGGCCACAGTAGTAGGCTAAGTGGTGGCCTTTCTGGTACATATACACACACAGCTTGAATACCTATCACTATGTAGATTATAGTAAGCGATCAGTTCCTGCTGGTGGAGAAATGGTGAAAGCCGGCTCCTAAGTCAGTTGAGAGCTTGCAGATATGATGCACTGTCTAGTTAAATCCCTATTCCAGGGTGTGTACTTTAGGAACAGATAATTCGACAACTTTCAGTATGCTGTGTGGGGCTTCCTAGGTGCCTCAGTGGTAAAGAATCTGCCTTCCAACGCAGAAGACATGGGTTTGATCTCTGGGTCGGGACGATCCCCTGGAGGAGGAAATGGCAACCCACGCCAGGATTCTTGCCTGGGAAATCCTTGGGAGAGAGGAGCCTGGCTGGGCTACAATCCCTGAGTGGTAGTCCAGCAAGAGTTGGACATGACTTAGTGACTAAACCACTACCACCACCACGGCAGGCTGTATGAAAGGATGGGAAAATAGACAAGATGTGAAATTCAATATGTCAAGAATAATAATGCAGTTTTTAGATCTTACTTTACTACCTGATAAGTTTATTTCAGTCCCATGACTAGCTGACCGCATGCTGAGCTTTGAGAACTGGCTGCTATATTCTGACTTTTCGATAGCCAGCTCTCGTGCCCTGCTGAACTAACAAGAATCCCCGGTTCCGCACTCTCCGATTCTGGTTCTCTAACTGTATACCATTTCCCTTCTTTAAGGACAGTGCACTTGACTGTATGACTTGTGTGGGGCTGGGTCACCCTTGCTGTAGTAATAAAAAGCAAATGATTTTAACACCTCTGCTTGCATACAGCATAAAGCGCGGTCTAGTCCACAATGAAGCATCTTAGAGTTAGGTACTCATTTACCATCAGTGACAAGTTAATGATTCCGTAGTTAGTTGGTTGCCTCCTCATTTGGAATTCAAAGAACCTATCCAAAACCTCTTATGTCTCCTAAAGTCGAGTATGCTGGCTGTTTCGCTACTTTTGTTTTCCTTTTGAGAGATCGAGGAAAGAGCACAAATATTACATTTTCACTTTGTTGTGATTTTTCTTTAAACAGTTATTTTATTTTGCATAATATGTAGTTCTACTGACAGAACCAATCTTTACTATTTTCATTTATACTTTTGGCAAAGCTTATGAAAACACCAGGCTGTATTCTTTAGAGTCCATTCAAATAAGTTTTTTAAGCAGTTCTATTTTACTTCTTCTTCCACTTTTTCAACTCTGTTGACAAAGTCTATTCCACCAAAACTAAAAATATGCCATTCAGTACCTGGATCTCTTATCTGTTCCTAGCATTATGAGAGAAACTGTAAACCAAATGACATAAAATAGCATTTTACTATATGAGGCCAGCTCTTAATGCATTCTACTGATGAAAAGTAAAAATTTTATCCAAAGCAAGAACAGCTGGAACTAGTGCTGTTTTCTTTCTAAAAAAAATAAAATCCTATTATAAACAACTCTGGAGGACACCTGAGTTGTTCTGTTGTAGTGGGATTTTAGTAAAAATAATATGAGTCTATAAATCAGATTCTGATCTGCCCTAATATAATGTGAAAGCCACAGATGGAACACGCTTCAAACCCATTAAGGGTCGACACACACCCACTGTACTCTTTTCCCTCTGAGTATTTGCTTTCATGACTTTTAATTTTTATGGGGCTTTGGGAATTCCTTAGACTTTAGGTTGCTGGATTATCTAAGTGAGGAAGAAAGGTGGAGATGGTTGACACTTCATAGCAGAGGAAATGAAGAGCAGAAGCCTTGACTGTGAGAGACAAGCTCCCTGTCCTTTCCATTACTGAATGAAGCAATTTGGTACAACCGGGGTTATCAGTTAAAGAGGAAATCAGACAAAGTTCAGACTATTCTTTGCAAGGAAACAATTAGCTTAACAAAATGCTACTGTTTCCATGGGCAATCAGCCAGAACATAGGTCTGGTCTGGCTGAATAAAAAGGATTTTGTGTTGACTGTTGGCCTGACATCTTATCTGTAATTTCTCTGGTCTTGCCTGAAAAGCAATACTTTCTTATCTGCACAAAGCCTTAAAAAACAAAGAATGCAAATTCTTGATCAAGTATGATTACTTACCCAGGAATTGGTGTAATCTACGCTGATGCCAAATTTGTTTCCAACACCTTATTTATTCCACAGACATTAAGGAGAAGAAGAAGGTAAACACTTGTCTGTCCTATGTTCTTGAAATCAATTTGTTCATCTCTATCATTGTGCTTTCCAGCTTATGTGGAATTATTTGTCTTCTCTGAAAGTGCACACCCAGATAGCTATGCCTTGCAAAGTGCCTAGTGGGATATCTATATATATTTATTTATTAAGAGAGGAGGTTTTTGTATCAGTACACTTGTCAATTCTGTTGTCATATATATCTCACATTGATATAGGCTGACTAGCCTAAAAGTGTTTGCTTAAAATGGAATTTGAGGAGTGAGTTTCTTGAGACAACATACCCCAAAGACCGGGGATTTATTTTTGTTTTTAACCTGCTATTTATTGTGTAATAGATGGTCTTCATGCATGATCTCACGTAAAGGCTACAAAACTCTATTGAAGGGAGGATTATTGTTCCCATTCTAAAAAGAGGAAAATTGAGGCCCAGAGAACTATATGGCTTGCTTAACGTCTCTCCACTGGTAAATGACAGAGTCAGGACCACTAGAGATAAGAGAGAGAAGAGAATGTCTATGAGTACATAATCCAAAATCATGACATTTCAGTGTGCTTCAGGTCACACGTCAACAGGAAGTTTCTTAGGCCTGAGGAAAAAATATATTAGAAGATAGTATTAAATACATTTTTGAAGAATTAGGTGCAGGAGATTTGGAAAACTGATGCAACCTGGAGCCTTTTTGTTGCTTTGTTTTAATTTTCCTGTTCATTCATAAATTAGAAACTTGACTTGCTTGCTTATCCAGTACTTTATCAGATTAGATTAATACCAGATTAGAATTCAAATTTTCCTGTTACAAAGTCCCTGCTCTAACTAATCACATCATATTGCTTCCTTAGTTTTCCATTTCAGTTGAGATGTGTCCTCGGGGTTTAATTTTTTGAATCAGTAGACACTTGTGACCTCAGGATTTCTAATCAAAAGACTATAAAGAGAGGAGAGAGTGGATAACAGTTACCTTCCTCCATACCTACGTTTTGAGAGGTGCAGAAAGGTGAAAATTGGCCACCAAAAGATACTCACATTCTGAACCCTGGAGCTGTGAATATATTGCTTTATATAACAAAAACATATTTACAAATGTGATCATGTTAAGGATCTGTAGATGAAGGAGAATATCCTGAATTATCTCGGTGGACAAAATAATCACAAGAGTTTTTATGAGGGAGGAAGTAAGATTCGAGTCTCTGAAAGAGACCTGACCATGTCAAGATGCTGGCTTTGAAGATCAAGAGGAATGAGCCAAAAATGCAGGTGGCCTCCAGAAACCTGCAAAAACAAAGATGCGGATTCTGCCAGAGAACCTCTAGAAGGAACTAGCCCTTGATTTTCAAACTTATGACTTCCATAACTGTAAGGGAATAAATCTGATTTTTTTAAGCCACTGTTTGTGGTAAACTGTTATGTGTCCATAAGAAATTAATATAAGTGATTACTAGAAAATAACAGCTCCTTTCCTTCTTCTGTGAGCTGAGAAAGCTGATGAGGCCTAATGTCTTCACAGATGTCATCCTAACAACTGTCAAAAGATCTGAAGTTTCTTGTGATCAGTGAATGAAATATACTAGAAATGGTTCAAGGACCTAGGTGGAAGTTAAGATGTAGGGCTCTCTACTTTTCTTTGTTACTGTGATGCTTGAGATCTTGAGTTTTCTCTTCTATTTATCTCTCTGAAAATGAGGATAAAGCATTGGGCTTGCCCATCTCATAGAAAGCTTGTTTAGCTTCATTTGTTAAAGGTTGTAAAATTCAGTGATGATGATAAACACTAATCTTTATTTAACCAGCTACCCAAGAAGACAATTAAATGAAAAACCATGAGTGTGTATGGCAGCACAGTATCTGATAGAGTTCTTTTAGTTCAAGCCAATGGAGACCCATATTTAAAATACAATTTTTGTAATCTGTTCTATCGAAGTGATAAATTAAGGTTTACAGCTTCCATTTCCTTGTTTATCGCAACTGCTTACATTCAATTGCTTTAATTAAAATTACACTGAGAATGCACTTTCCCATTTATAGTTCCAAAGGCCACTGGGGTTTGTTCTATTGTATCCTTTTCAGGTTATAATGTTCTAAGAATCATCACTTATTTTTCTTAACCGTAAAAAGACATTTTCCTTCTTAATAAGGAATATCTATTGCTTCAGTTAATAAGTCATAGAGCAGGTCACAAAAATAGGCAGTTTCTAGGTTAGTTTTTGCTCTGAAATCTGCCTTTACCTAGATGTTGTTGAAACATCTGGAGACATTATATTACAACAAAAAGACACATTCCAATTCAATAAAGAGACTAGCAAATATTAAGTACACACCAACCAGATCAGTTTAACATTTCCTTGGTAAACCAAAAAAGTAACCTTTATGCTATGGTATTTTGATGGTCCTAAGTGAGGAATAGAACAGTCGCAGAGTACTGCTGAATCTGGTAACTTACTCAGAGAAATAAATTTGGATAGCTGGTCACGCAAAAGCCTCACCCATCCATCACTTACCTCTTCATTCTAAACAGTGCAAATCCTCAAGCCAGAGAAAACCTGTTCTGCCTCCAGGTCATGGCCAACGGCCTTCCTCTTTCCCTCCCACCCTTTCTTCCTTCCTTTTATATTTTGACATCATTTCAGGAGACAATGTCAAATATAACACAAAGAACTCTTGCATATATACCCTTTATCAAGATTCACAGATGTTCACATTTTGCTCCCTTTGCCTTGCCTTCAATTCGTTCATGCTTCTGATTCCCTCTTTTCCACTCTCTCTCTCTCTCTCTCTCTCTCTCTCTCTCTCCCTCCCTCACCATTTTGAGAGTTAGGTTGAAGCATCATACCCCTTTACTTCTAAGTACTTCATTAGGTATATATCTGAGTACAAGTATGTTTTCTTGGACAAGCTATCAAAATCAGAAGTTAACACTGATGCAAAATATTTCTCTAATCCATAGCTCATACTCAAGTTTTGTCAAATGCCCAATGAAATGCTTTATAACTGCTATTTTCTTAGTACAGGATCAAGTATTGAAATTAGTTGTCACGTCTACTTAGTCTCCTTTAATCGGAAATAATTCCTCAGATTTTTTTTTTTCCCAACCTCGACTTTATTGAAGAGTCCTGGCCAACTATTTTGTGGCAAATTCCCCCGTTTGGGATTTTTTGGTACATTCTCATAATTGCTTTCCGGTTATATATTTTAGGAAGAAATACAGTGATATTCTTCTTCCTTCGTGCATCCTATTGGAAGGCATGCCTTATGTTTCTGATGTTGGAAATGTTAACTTTGGGTTTCCCAGGAGGAGCTAGTGGCAAAGAACCCCCCTGCCAAAGCAGGTAGTTGTAAGAGACCCAGTTTCGATCCCTGAGTTGGCAAGATCCCCTGGAGGAGGGCATGGCAACCCACTCCAGTATTCATGGAAAATGGAAACTTTCCATGAATAAAATCCTATGAACAGAGGAGCCTGGCAGGCTACAGTCCATGGGATCACAGAGTCAGACTTGACTGAACAACACAGCACAAACACACCTTTTGTTATTGCATCTCCCAAATTTCTTCAAACCAAAGTTATTTTTTTCTATTTGTAATTAATAAGCAATTTGTGGGGTGATCATTTGAGACTATATAAATATGCTATACCTCATTAAACTTTATAATCAATGATGATCTTCTAATTTCACTATTCTTTCTATATTTACTGGCTAAGAGCCTACTGTAAGGAAGAGTGTTCCCTTCTCTTTCAATTACATTGATTTATACATTTATATATGTAGGAACGGGTCTTCTCCAGTGGCTTACCGATAAAGTGATAGAGATAAAGAACCCTCTTGCAGGAGACTCAGATTCGAGCCCTTGATCCGAAAGATTCCCTGAAAGAGGGCTTAGCAACCCACTCCAGTATATTTGCCAGGAATTATTCCACGGACAGAGGAGCCTGGTAGGCTACAGTTGATAGGGTCACAAAGATTTGGATATGAACGAAGTGACGGAGCACATATGTGGTAACGAATAGGTCTTTTAGTCAGTGAGATATGATACATCACTATCTTTTAATATTTGAATGGTTTCAAATTTGACTGCTTTGATGAAGTGAAGTCCTATCAAGATGATGCCTGTGCTCTTTTGAAGAAACTCATCCCTCTTGAACACTTCCTTACTTTCAGTCATAATAAGATTTTACAGGTTTTTTCTGTTGTTGCTGTTCAGTTGCTAAGTTGTGATTGATTCATTGCAACCTCATGCATTGCAGCATGCCAGAATTCCCTGTCCTTACTGTTTCCCAGAGCTTGCTTGAACTCATGTCCACTGAGTCAGTGGATGAGTGGATGAGTCAGTCAGGATGAGTCAGTCATCCAAAGATCTCATCCTCTGTTGCCCTCATATCCTCCTCGCTCAATCTTCCTCAGCACCAGAGTCTTTTCCAATGACACAGCACTTTGCATCAGGTGGCCAAAGTATTGGAGCTCAAGCTTTAGCATCAGTCCTTGCAATGAATTTTCAGGGTTGATTTCTGTTAGGATTGACTGGTTTTATCTCCTTGCTATCCAAGGGGCTTTCAAAAGTTCTTCTCCAGGACACAGTTGAAAAGATTCTTTCGTGCTCAACCTTCTTTATGGTCCAGCTCTCACATCTGCACACGATCACTGGAAAAACTACAGCTTTGACTAGACGGACCTTTGTGGGCAAAGTAATGTCTCTGCCCTTTAGTATTCTGTTTAGGTTTGTCATAGCTTTCCTTCCAAGGAGCAAGTATCTTTTAATTTAACAGCTGCAGTCACCATCTGCAGTGGTTTTGGAGCCCAGGAAACTAAAATTTGTCACTGTTTCCACTTTTCCCCCATCTATTTGCCATGAAGTGATGGGACCAGATGCCATGATGTTAGTTTTTTTAATGCTGAGTTTTAAGTCAGCTTTTTCACTCTCCTTTTCATCCTCATCAAGAGACTCTTTAGTTCCTCTTTGCTATCTCCCATAGAGGGGTATCATCTGCATACCTGAGGTGTTGACATTTTGTCTGAGAATCCTGATTCCAGCCTGTGATTCATCCAGTCTGGGATTTCACATTATGTATTCTGCATATAATTTATTGATAAGTAATCAAGGTAACAATATACACCCTTGATGTGCTCCTTTCCAAGTTATGAACCAGTCCATTGTTCCATGTATGGTTTTAACTTGACTTGCATATGGGTTTCTCAGGAGAAAGGTAAATTGGTCTGGTATTCCCATCTCTAAGAATTTTTCATCGTTTTTTGTGATCCATACAGCCAAATGCTTCAGTATAGTCACAAATCAAAAGTAGATTTTTTGGGAGGGGAGGGGGATTTCCTTGCTTTCTCTATGATCCAACAGATGTTAGTAGTTTGATCTCTGCTTCCTCTATCTTCTCTAAACCCAGCTCGTACATCTGGAAATTCCTAATTCACATACTGCTAAAGCCTAGTTTGAAGGATTTTGAGTATTACTTTGCTAGCATGAGAAATGAATGGTAGTTTGAACATTCCTTGGCATTTCCTTCTTTGGGATTGGAATAACAACTGACCTACTAGAGTCCTGTAGCCACTATTGAGTTCTCCAAATTTACTGGCATATTGAGTGCAGCACTTTAACAATATCATCTTTTAGGATTTAACATAGTTCAAGTGGAATTCCATCACCTCCATCAGCTTTATTCATATAAATGCTTCCTAAGGTCCACTTGACTTCACAGTCTAGGATGTCTGACTCTAGGTGAGGGACTATACCATCATGGTTATCTGCATCATTAAGACTATTTTTGGTCTTAAGATAAGAAAGGCTTCCTAAGAGAAAAGTGCAAAGAAATAGAGGAAAATAATAGAACGGGAACGACTAGAGATCTCTTCAAGAAAATTAGGGATACCAAGGGACTATTTCATGCAAAGATGGGCTCAATAAAGGACAGAAACCATATGGACCTGACAGAAGCAGAAGAGATTAAGAAGAGGTGGCAGGAATACAGCAGAATTATACAAAAAAGATCTTCGTGACCCAGATAACCATGATGATGTGATCACCCACCTAGAGCCATACATCTTGGAGTGTGAAGTCAAGTGGGCCTTAGGAAATATCACTATGAGCAAAGCTAGTGGAGGTGATGGAATTCCAGTTGAGCTATTTCAACTTCTAAAAGATGGTGATATTAAAGTGCAGTACTCAATTAGTCAGCAAATTTGGAAAACTCAGCAGTGGCCATAGAACTAGAAGAGGTCAGCTATCATTTCAAACCCAAAGAAAAGCAATGTCAAAGAATGTTCAGACTACTGCACAATTGTACTCATTTACATGCTAGCAAAGTAATTTCAAAATTCTCCAAGGTAGGCTTCAACAATACAAAAACAGAGAACTTCCAGATGTTCAAGCTGGTTTCATAAAAGGCAGAGGAACCAGAGAACAGACTGCCAACATCTGTTGGATCTTAGAAAAACCAAAAGAGTTCCAGAAAAAATGTCTACTTCTGCTTCATTGACTATGCTAAAGCCTTTTATTGTGTGGCTCACAACAAACTGGAAAATTCTGAAAGAGATAGGAATACCAGACCTTACCTGCCTCCTGATAAATCTGCATGCAGGTCAAGAGTCAACAGTTAGAACTGGACATGGAACAACAGGCTGGTTCCAAATAGAGAAGGGAGTACGTCAAGGCTGTATATTGCCACCCCGCTTATTTAACTTATATGCAGAGTACATCATGAGAAACACTGGGCTGGATGAAGGACAAGCTGGAATCAAAATTGCCGGGAGAAATATCAGTAACCTCAGTTATCAGATGATAGCACCCTTACGGCAGAAAGCAAAGAACTAAAGAGCCTCTTGATGAAGGTGCAAGAGAAGAATGAAAAAGCTGGCTGAAAACTCTGGTCCCATCACTTTATGGTAAATAGATGGGGAAACAATAGAAACAGTGACAAACTGTTTTCTTGGGCTCCAAAATTACTGCAGATGGTGACTGCAGCCATGAAATTAAAGGATGCTTGCTTCTTGGAAAAAAAGCTATGGCAAAACTAGACATATGTTTAAAAGCAGAGACATTACTTTGCCAACAGAGGTCTGTCTAGTCAAAGTTATGGGTTTTCCAGTAGTCATGTATGGATGTGAGAGTTGGACCATAGAGAAGGCTGAGCACCGAAGAACTGATGCTTTTGAACTGTGGTGTTAGAGAAGACTCTTGAGAGTCCTTTGAACTAAAAGGACATCAAATCAGTCAATCCTAAAGGAAATCAACCCTGAATATACATTGGAAAGACTGATGCTGAAGCTAAAGTTCCAGTATTTTGGCCACCTGATGTGAAGAATTGACTTCCTGGAAAACACCCTGATGCTGGGAAAGATTGAAGGTGGGAGGAGAAGGGGACAACAGACGATGAGATGGTTGGATGACATCACCGATTCAATGGACATGAGTTTGAGCAAGCTCCAGAAGATGGTGTATGTCCAGGAAGCCTGGCGTGCTGCAGTCCATGGGGTCTCAAATAGTCAGACACGACTGAGTGTCTGAACAGCAATGACACCATTTTTGTATAGTTCTTCTGTGTATTCATTCTTACCTCCTCTTCTTAATCTCTTCTGCCTCTGTCAGGTCCTTGCTGTTTCTGTCTTTTACTGAGTCCATCTTTGCATGAAGTATTTGTGGGTATCTCAGATTTTTTTTGAAGTGATCTCTAGTCTTTTTCATTCCATTTTTTCCCCCTCTATTTCTTTGCTTTGTTCACTTAAGGGTTTTTTTTTTTAATCTCTCCTTGCTATTCTCTTTAACTCTGCATTCAGTTGGGCGTATCTTTCCCTTTCTCCTTTACCTTTCACTTCTCTTCTTTTCTCAGCTATTTGTAAGGCCTCCTCGGACAACCACTTTGCCTTCTTGAATTTCTTTTCCTTTGGATGGTTTTGGTCACTGCCTTCTGTCCATAGTCTTCAGGCACTCTGTCTGCCACATCTAATCCCATAAGTCTAATACACCTCCACTGTACAATCATTAGGGATTTGACTTAAGTCATATCTGAACAGCCTGGTGGTTTTCCCTACTTTCTTCAATTTAAGACTGAATTTTGCAATAAGCAGTTCATGATCTGAGGCCCAGTCAGCTCCAGATTTTGGTTTTTGACTGTGTAATGATTCTCTATTTTCATCTGCAAAGAATTTAATCAATTTGATTTTGGTATGGATCATCTGGGAACATTCATGTGTGGAGTTGTCTGTTCTGCTGTTGGAAGAGTGTGTTTGCTGTGAACAGTGTGTTCTCATGACAAAATCTCTTAGCCTTCACCCTGCTTTACTTTGTACTTCAAGGCCATACTTTCCTGTTACTCCAGGTATCTCTTGACTTCCTACTATTGCGTTCCAATTCTCTATGATAAAAAAGAACATCTTTCTTTCATTTCAGTTCTAAAAGGAGTTGTAAGTCTTCACAGAATAGTTCCACTTCAGCTTCTTTGGTATTAGTGGTTCAGGTATAGACTTGAGTTACCATGATATTGAATGGTTTGTCTTGGAAACAAATGGAGATCATTCTGTCATTTTTGAGACTGCGTCCAAGTACTGCATTTCAGACTCTTTTATTGACTCAGAGGGCTATTCCATTCCTTCTAAGGGCTTCTTGGCCACAGTAGTAGATATACGGTCATTTGAATTAAATTTGCCCATTTCTGTCCATTTAAATTCACTGATTCCTAAGGTGTCAACATTCACTCTTGCAGTCTCTTGCTTGACCACATCTGATTTACCTTGATTTGTGGACCTAATATTTCAGGGTCCAGTGTAATATTGTTCTTTACATCATCAACCAGACACACCCACAACTGAGCATCATTTCTGCTTTGGCCCAGCCTCTTTATTTTCCTGGGTCTATTTCTTCTCTCTTTCCAAGCATAATATTGGACACTTACTGACCTGTGGGGCTCATTATTGTTTCATATCTTTTGCCTTTTCACACGATTCATGGGATTCTTTTTTTTTTTTTTAATTGGTTTTGCCATACAATGACATGAAATCGCCATGGGTTTACATATGCTCCCCCTCCAGAACCCCCCTCCCTCCTCCCTCCCGATTCCCTCCCCCTGGGACATCTCGGTGCACCAGCCCCGAGCATCAATCCTGGGCTGGCAATTGATTTCACATATGATAATTAACATGTTTCAATGTCATTCTCCCATATCATCCCACCCTTGCCCTCATCCACAGAGTCCATGAGTCTGTTCTATATGTCTGCGTTCCTTTTGCTGTCTCGCATGCTGGGTTCTCATTACCATCTTTCTAAATTCCATATATATGCGTTAGTATACTGTATTGTTGTTTTTCCTTCTGGCTTACTTCACTCTGGATAATAGGCTCCAGTTCCGTCCACCTGAGTACAACTGATTCAAATGAATTTTTTTTTTAATGCTGAGTAATATTCCATTGGGTATATGTACCACAGCTTTCTTATCCATTCGTCAGTTGATGGGCATCTAGGTTGCTTCCATGTCTTGGCTATTGTAAATAAAGCAGCGATGAACATTGGGGTACACGTGTCTCTTTCAATTCTGGTTTCCTCGGTGTATATGCCCAGCAGTGGGATTGCCGGGTCATATGGCAGGTCTATTTGCAGCTTTTTAAGGAACCTCCACACTGTTTTCCATAGTGGCTGTATTAGTTTGCATTCCCACCAACAGTGTAAGAGAGTTCCCTTTTCTCCACATCCTCTCCAGCATTTATTGCTTGTAGATTTTTGGATTGCAGCCATTCTGACTGGTGTAAAGTGGTACCTCATTGTGGTTTTGATTTGCATTTCTCTGATAATGAGTGATGTTGAGCATCTTTTCATGTGTTTGTTAGCCATTTTTATGTCTTCTTTGGAGAAATGTCTGTTAAGTTCTTTGACCCACTTTTTGATTGGGTCGTTTATTTTTCTAGAATGGAGCTGCAGGAGTTGCTTGTATATTTTTGAGATTAATTGTTTGTCCGTTGCTTCATTGGCTATTATATTCTCCCATTCTGAAGGCTGTCTTTTCACCTTGCTTATAGTTTCCTTTGTTGTGCAGAAGCTTTTAATTTTAATTAGGTCCCATTTGTTTATTCGTGCTTTTATTTCCGATATTCTGGGAGGTGGGTCATAGAGGATCCTGCTTTGGTTTATGTTGGAGAGTGTTTTGCCTATGTTATCCTCTAGGAGTTTTATAGTTTCTGGTCTTATGCTTTGATCTTTGATCCATTTTGAGTTTATTTTTGTGTATGGTGTTAGAAAGTGTTCTAGTTTCATTCTTTTACAAGTGGCTGTCCAGTTTTCCCAGCACCACGTGTTAAAGAGGTTATCTTTTCTCCATTGTATATTCTTGCCTCCTTTGTCATAGATAAGGTGTCCATAGATGCGTGGATTTATCTCTGGGCTTTCTATTCTGTTCCATTGATCTATATTTCTGTCTTTGTGCCAGTACCATACTGTCTTAATGACTGTGGATTTGTAGTATAGCCTAAAGTCAGGTAGGTTGATTCCGCCAGTTCCATTCTTCTTTCTCAAGATTGCTTTGGCTATACGAGGTTTTTTGTATTTCCATACAAATTGTGAAATTATTTGTTCTAATTCTCTGAAAAAGACCTCTGGTAGCTTGATAGGAATTGCATTGAATCTATAGATTGCTTTGGGTAGTATACTCATTTTCACCATATTGATTCTTCCAATCCACAAACACGGCACATTTCTCCATCTATTTGTGTCCTCTTTGATTTCTTTCATCAGTGTTTTATAGTTTTCTATATACAAGTCTTTTGTTTCTTTAGGTAGAAATACTCCTAAGCATTTTATTCTTTTTGTTTCCATGGTGAATGGAATTGTTTCCTTAATTCCTCTTTGTGTTTTCTCATTGTTAGTGTATAGGAATGCCAAGGATTTCTGTGTGTTGATTTTGTATCCTGAAAGTTTACTATATTCACTGATTAGCTCTAGTAATTTTATGGTAGAGTCTTTAGGGTTTTCAATGTAGAGGATCATGTCATCTGGAGTGGTTTGCCATTCCTCATTCCTTTCTCCAGTGGACCACATCCCTGTTTCAGTCCTGGAATCAGCTAAGAGGCCATGATTCATTTTAATAGATAATGGACTTTAGAAACCAAGATTTGAGTTCCTTATTTATTCTCAGTGTTCTAGTAGGTCATTGGTTATAAGCTCTCTTAGTTAACAGAGCTAGGATAACGTGTCCATGTATCTGCATATACATGCAGATCCCTTCCAATATTTAAAAGCATTTTTGTATCTGCCTATCTCTGAATATACTAAAAACCATGAATGCATACTGATAACTTAATATAACTACCTGCAGTACATTCTGCTTTTTCCAAAGTTGCTCAGCTATTAAGTAAAAGAACTTGAACTTGATTTCAGAATTTCTCTGATTCTGAAAGTCCACATTCAAAACCACTAAGGTTAAAACTTATTGTCCAAGCCCCAGCCACTCTCCAGATACTTGTTCTTCTTCAGTCGGTTGTACTAACTGAATGACCCTTATCACTATTCATTTTTTCTGAAGGTAAAGTAATGATTAAGACAAATGTTACTTTTTTATTATATCTGACAAAAGATTGTGGTTCATGTTGTTTTATAAGTCTTAAAAGCAAGGCTTTTGATACATTTTTTTAAAAAAATTGCTTCTTGGCCTTGATGAGAGGCACAGTTATCAGGCTCAGAAATGAAGTCACTCTCTAGTCTACTTCTAGGAAACCTGCAGTAAGGGCACCCCTTTCACACATTAATTTGATAACTTGCCTCACTGTTTGTAGAGCAAATGTGTTCTACTCTAAAAAAGTGAACCATATAACTCAGATAAGTATACATTGCATTACTTTTCCTGCTTTTATTTCATCTGCAACACACCAGAATTTTTTTCACACCTGTCTCAGTAAACTTTCACTGATAGTTGAATGAAGCAGCATCTGTGGCTTTCTATTTGTTTAAATCCTCGAAAGCCAGTGAGCACAGAATAACATTCACCATAGTTTTTCTGCAACACATGCAGATTATTTTTAGAACTTCCAGAGATTTTCTAAGACGTCTTGATTCCTTCCTTTGATATTGCTCTAATCATTCAAGTGATAAACAGAAGTCAGCTTTTAGATTCAGATTCCAGAAGCCTTCTGTGGCTATTAGCTTTATTTGCTTAGGAGCCTGTTCCTAGAGTGTGTTTGAGTATTTGATTCCAACACTGGCACAGTCTCTTAAGGGGACTCTGGGGAAATAGAGACTACGAGAAAATTCAAGGAGAAATTAAGAAACAAACAATTTTTTTTCCCCTTTCAGCTCAGAAGCTAAAGCACTAAATGAAAACCCTGACCTCTACCACAGTGAGCAACAGAGGGAACAATTATGCTGATATTTCTAATATTAGATAACAAAAGTATGGACATTTTTTGTTTTGATCAAAGTTAGTGAGATTGAAATATCAATAGCTCTTCCTATTAACATTAATTTACTTACTGTATAAAATGACACTGTGAAACTATAAGCCAAAACTACTTCTACTTTAGTGGTTTTTGTTTCTGTAGTTAAAAGCCTGCAAAATAAATCATCCCTTTTTAATACTAATCTGTTTCCTTTTTTCTCCTCTGATTGATATTTTACAATTATCTTAAAGACATCTTATTTAAAAATAAGAACTGTTTCTGAATGCAGGTAAGAGTTGGAGATCAGTATACATTTTCCTTAATTCGATGCTAGAAATATTCTGCTCTTCTATAGAATGTATTATTTTTCCTTAAAAAAAAAAATGCTTTTTCCTCAGGCAGTTGATAGGGTTAGAGAAGATAGAGCCTTGAAAAACTTTCATTAACATGGATTAACAGCGGTGTTTAATTTGTAAATATAACTCACATTAAGTGGTCTTGAAATGATTAAATTGAAAAACTCCAGAAAGAATGGGAAAACATCTGATTGTGAGACACAAAAATGTACCAAACAATGGTTTCGGTATGAAGAGTTTTGGTTGACAGACAACACTGGTATTATTGTCTTCCAATCCTAAAGCACTCTTAATATAAACCCTTCCCATTACCACAATAAGTAACAAAGAGAGAACTTATTCTGATAGCTGACTTGCAACAAGCATTTGCAGAGGTTGTGAATTTGTATTTCAATTTTTCCATGGAACTGTAGCATAGAAAATAAAAGAATAATTATAAACAGATAGGATATTTATGATTATAAACATTGGTCAAGAAAAAAGAGAGGTCCTAAAAATTCTAAGACCAAGAAAAGACTATTCAGTTACATCCATTGTGGCCACAAAAGGATCAGTAAATTACACAGAAACATAGTAATGAAGGGCAAGCGCCTTCAGGTCGGGATGGACAGAACAGATCGTTAGACAGTGTGACTCCTAGACCTGGGCAATCGCGCCTTTCCCCAGGCCTCTGCTTTTGCTCCTTTCGGCTGGATTCCTCTTCACGAGGTGTGGAGTCTGCAGTAGATGTGGACATCTGGAGATAATGCACCCATGTGCTCTGGCATCTGAGGTCTTGGAAATCTCTGTGCAAAAAACGCTGCACCTGTTTCCAGAGCTTGCGCGGGTCTGTCCTTCAGAGAGCAGACCATGCTGTCAGGGCTTGGGGAGTAACTTGGAGTTGCTGTGCTGGTGAAAGGAGCTTGGATATGTGGCTACTTGGGAGTCAGGATCAAGCCAGGGATGGAGAGAGGAACAGGGCAGTCATGGGCCGGGCCTGCACTCCCTTGTTGATTCTAGTCCATCGCAGTCTGGGACAGAAATCTGAGATCTTAAATTAAAGGTCAATTTTCAAGTTGCTATGAAGGCTTATGTATCAAGGTAGAGAAGTAGAATGCATTTTTTTCTTGGCTTGGCTCATAGCAATTAATATTTAGATATTTGTTATGTAGGCTTCCCAGGTGGCTCAGTGGTAAAGTATTCGCCTACAACACAATGGATTCAATTCCTGGGTGGGGAAGATCTGCTACAAGGAAATGGCAACCCACTCCTGTATTCTTGCCTGGGAAACCCCATGGACAGAGGAGCCTGGCAGGCTACAGGCTGTGGGGTTGCAAAAGGGTCAGACATGACATAGCGACTCAACAACAACAATTTTTGGCCTATGCCCCATAATAGCTGGGGATAGGGCATGATTAGCAAAATATGATTTTGTGATTTATTAATTCACTACAAGAAGAGATACTTTACTTACTGTAAAGACAAACTAAAAAGAATATATAATCTGGTATACGTGTATATCTTTTTGTTTGGTTTTAAGTGTTTGTTTGATTTGTTTATCACTTAAGTAACTTTTTAACTTTACATGCTTTCTGGCAGAAAGGGCTTTGTTCAATCTCACCTAAATTTTTTTTTCATTATAAACTCCTTCACCTACTGTACAAAAAGGATGCTAGAGCCAAAGAAATTCAAATGTCAAATGCCATCAAGATTCTGATGCTCAGGTTATACTAAACATTGTAAACATTGCCCACATATAATGTAGAGATGAGTAAGACCCAGTCCTGTGTGACCATGTCCCACACGAGCCATAAGGAATCAATCTGTATTCTTACGACTGAAATTTTGGAGCTGGAAGTGACTTTGAATAATCTACTTCAGTAATTTTATTTACAACTTAGAGAATTGAGACCTGGAAAGACATCAGTTAATACCAACTGATAACCTCTCCTGCTACCAAAAGAAAAGCAATTCAGCTAGCCTAAAAGATAGAAATCACTGACAGTCTTTAAAATGTGATTGATATTTAAATTTTTTTTAGCTCCATGAAGGTGTCCCCATTTTGCGGTTAGATGTGTATCGATTTTCAAGTCTGCTATCAACATGCAGATACCTCTAGGCAGCACATAGGTTTATGCATTTTAAGCTAAGCTAGTTGATAGCTGAAATCTTTGAAACTGAACACAAATTAGAAGCCTATTTAGTTTGAAAAGTAGGAAATAGGGCTTGTTAAGGAGGTGTCCTGACAAGTGATCTGGATGAGAGCCAAAAATGCTTTGCCTCCTACATGGTACAGCTTAAGGCCAGTCCTATAGGCAGGGAGATGCTGAGTAAAGAAAAAGTGGCTCAGCTGTTGAAACTGCTTTGTGGCAAACAGGAAGTGACAAAAATAACCACCTTTTCAACACAAGCAGAAGATTTAAATGGTGCACAATAAATTTTTGTCTGTCAATTAGATTGCAAACTAGAAAGTCATGGATAACAAGGATGCCTTCGCATGTCAACTCAGGGGACTATTTAAAAATAGAAGACTGTGGGAAAGCAGGAGAAGTATAATCAATACCATGATTAATGGCAGTAATTTCACACAAACATCTGGGCAATTAAATATGCTCTTTGGAAGGTGTTTTGTCTTGTGACTAGTGCAGGAATGAATGAGTTTCAAATTGAACATCACTGTCAGTATACTGGATAATTCACAGCCACAAACAAATTCAAGTTAGAACATTTCCAGCTGTCAACTATATAAAAAGTCTTTTCTTTAGAAGCAAATATACTCTGGATCACCTATTCAGTCTCTGTTCATTAATTTAGTTATATAATGACAATTATGCATATACACACAATATTATATCCCCAAATTTAAGTTTGGAATTATGGGAAATGATAGAGCTGTATCACGCATACTCAGTTGCTAAGTCGTGTCGGATTCTTTGCGACCCCGTGGACTGTAGCCCATCAGGCTACTGTGTCCATGGGATTTCTGCTAGAATATTGGAGTGAGTTGCCATCTTCTTCTCCAAGAACTCTATCACAAGACTCCTATTCTCAGGAAAGGAAAACTTTCTGTTGACTAAGCAAAGAATAGTCTCAGGAAAGAATTATCCAGAAATGGAAACTGGCTGTGTTTCCAAACCACAGTCAAACATTAAAAATATTCGCAGTGTTTGTAAAATTTAATTCAGCAAGTCTGAGGTGGAATTCAGGAATCTGTATGGCCATTTAATGCCTTGAAAGTTCTTGATCATTAGCCATCTTTGAGAAACACTGCAGTATTGTATTAAAAGTCCTATGATATAAAATAAAAATCTAAAATATATGATCCAAGAGATGGAACTCTTTTACCCCAAAATAGCTCCAAAATGAACTGTTATATTCACACCTTATCCACATTATCATATAATTGATCTTTTAAATAAAACCTTGTCATTATAATAATCTTCTCATTTCAATCATCTTTAGAATCCTGGAATAGAAAAAGACTAGTAAAAAATGATTTATATACATAGAAAATAAAAGAGTCAAGGACAGGACTGCTAGAGTCTCAAAATTTAGTTAGTGATTCACTGGACTCCTATGCAAGTCTAATCAACACATCATCATACAAGCCCTCTTGGTAAAAATGATACCATTAATGAAAATGTTTTAGGAAATTTGCATCTCTCTTAAATACTTGGATATCAGCTGACAGTGTTACATCTCATATCTTTTAGGAAAAAAAAATGTTCTTACATCTAAGTGTCATGAGATTTTATAGCCAATAAATGGAAATTCAAACCATAAGTAATGCCATCAGTTATGTAGATCATGATTTTAATTATAATAAATCAGTGTTGTGAAAAGAAACTATACTATTTCTGAAAACTGAGGCAATAAAGAAAATCCACTGGCAAATTGATCACTGTGATTCTAGTCTTGTCCCCTTCAACTCCTAGATCATTCATTGAAACTGTTACCGGCTGTCTCTGCATCGGTGTAGACACTTATTTCTGGCTATCTCTCCTCCTAGGCAAAGTGAAGATCCATCACTTAAATAATCTCCTTTCCTGCTTTCCTTCAGAGCCACTCCTGAGTTGAACTATTGCATCACAACAGTCCTCTCTTCTGTTGGTGTAAGCATCTTGAATGACCAAAAAACACAGGCTGGAAATGTTCCTTCCTCAGGCTACTGCTTGTGGCTTGGAGAGCGGGTGACCCTGCAGCAGCTATGGGTAATAGAAATGGGCATTACTTTTCCATGCCACATGTACCCTTGGGACCTGTCTGGACACCATCCAGTATATACCACTAATGGGCACATGTAACTTTGATTCAGTTCATATAAAGTGCAACAATCCTGTAGTTGGTGGTTCAGTATCTAACAAGCATAGTAGCAAGTCAAGGATTATTTTTCAAAGTGAGAATAGTTACTTGATATAAAGTACATGATTCTCATTTCAGAGCTCTGAACATTTCTCCTATTATGGGTTGTTGTATGCTGAATATGCTAAAAGCACTTTGAGCATTAGTAAATACACTGAGTAATAACAGAAACTCAATCCTTTAAACTACGAACAAATACATCTTTTTTGAACCCCATTCAAGTCAAGTAGCCTTTATTATTGAGTAAATGAGTTGAAGAGCACATTCAAAATAATACATGTGACTCTTTATTGATAGTAAAGCCTACAAGGTACAACAGATTATTAATACTTTTATTATTAATTATATTATTGATTTAGGAACTAGTCTAGCTTACTCTAAGTAATTAGGCACCTAGAAATCCCTGGTGGCTCAGAGGTTAAAGCATCTGCCCCACAATGTGGGAGACCCGGGCTCGATCCCTGGGTCAGGAAGATCCCCTGGGGAAGGAAATGTTAACCCACTCCAGTATTCTTGCTTGGAGAATCCCATGGAGAGAAGGGCCTGATAAGGCTACCGTCTACGGGGTCGCAAAGAGTCGGACATGACTGAGTGACTTAACGTTCAGTTACATTTAGAAATCTCTTTGGATTGTTCAAACCTCCTTTCACACTCACTTTCCATATGTTGACACGCATGCATCTGCATCTCTTAGCTCATTCTATCCAGATTTTATCAGCTTGCTGTCATCAGTGTAGATGGCAGACAAGAATTCTATATAAGGGTAAGAATGATTTATTTCCCTTCAAGCTCAATTCTAACACAGATCTGCCATAATATGGTACAATACGGCAAAGGTGTACTGCTGTCCTCGCAAATTGTGAAAACTGAGTAAGACAGTCTGTACTAATTGGAATAAATTAAAAACAAAATCATTCATCAGATCAGTAGCTGCAGATCAAATGACAGAGACTGTACAATTTAGTCCAGTAAAGAGATCACATCTGAAATACCCATGACAGCTTCAACCACCATCTGATCATCACTATGATTATCCATCATTATGCTCAAAACTCATTCATATTCTTAACTGGCTAAAGTGGGGAGTTAAATGGTTATGGAGTAGCAATAACAACCATGGAATTTTTAAAGCCTTTGACGATGGCCCTAAATTTTCTGTACATTATTCCAGGAACATCGTTTTACTTTCCATATGAAGAAGAGCCTTGACAGCGTCCTTGGGTCCCTATGTATTACTATCATGCTTCACTTAGGTGAATACTGAATATAAAGAATTTATAAGATGCTAATTGTGATATTCTCAATTCTTTAAGTAGATAACCATGGCATACATTAGGATCCTGTTCGGGCTGCACTGAATCAAAACCCTCTCCATAAGATATCTGCCTAGAAGACCAAAGTAGATACTTAGGTCCTTCTGAATTAGACCATGCGAAGTCAATATTAAAATATCTTTAGAAATGAGACAGGGGGAGTCAAGATGCTGGAGAAGTAAGAGGGCAGAGAGTTCACCCTTCCTCACAAATGAATCAAGAATGCATATGCAAATGCATAAATGTTAAGAGAACTGGCAGAGGATCTTGGAAACCTAAAAGAACAAGGAAGATCCCGGTGTAACCAGGAGGATGAAAGAAAGGAGAGGAGGTGAGATACGCTTGGTGCCCCTCGGGGGGATTTGAAGGAGAAGAGAGACTCCTGCGTCCTGGAAAGGCCCCTCACCGGCAGACAGATCCGCTGGGACAGGAGGGGCGCCTCAGGGGCTTCGGGAAGAGGGCGGCGGCCCGTCTCGGCAGGCAGGGCGGCGGACAGCTGCACGGAGGCCCTGAGCCCCAGTCCTGGGCCCCCGAGCCTGAGACGTGCTGACCAGGGAACACCGGCGCGGGGACTTGGGGTGTGGAGAGCGGGCTAGGAGAAGCTTGCTAGGGACCGTGGAGGCAGCCCGAGCGCGGGGGAGAGAGGGGCTGGGGCAGGAACGCTCCGGAGGCCGCCCGGGAGGTGGACGCCCTGCGGCCTTCCTCCCAACCCGCAGGCGTCTGCCCTGACACTGGCCCGGAGCGCCTGGGCCTGCTGGCGGGGACACGTCCCGCGGGGCGGCGTGGCGACCTCCTGGGCTGCAGCACACCCTCCGTGCAGCTGTCCTCTGTCCTGCCTGCCTCACGGTCGCTGCCCTCTTCCCCACGCCCCTGAAGCTCCGCTCCTGTCCCCCCAGATCTCTCTGCCCGTGAGGGCGCTTTCCGGGGTGCAGGAACCTCTCTTGTAGTCTGATGACCACCTTTAGTGTTGTGTTTGAGCTGCTTTTTCTTGCCCCAGACAAGAATGCTGGAGTGGGTTGCCATTTCCTTCTCCAGGGGTCTACAAAAGACCCACTTCAAATCTAGGGACACATACAGACCAAAAGTGAGGGAATGGAAAAAGATCTTCCGTATAAATGAAAGTCAAAAGAGCTGGACTAACAATACTCATCTCAGACAAAATATACTTTAATAAAGACTATTATAAGAGTCAAGGAAGGACACCACAAAATGATCAGTGAATCATTCTAAGATTATATAAAAAATTGTAAAACTATATCTACCCAACATAGCAGCACCTCTACATATAAGGCAAATATTAAAAACCATGAAAGGGGAAATCAACATTGACAAAATAGTAGTGTGGGATTTTAACACTCCATTTATACCTATGGACAGATCATCCAGGCAGAAAATTAACAAGCAAACCCCAGATTTAAATGATACATCAGACCTGATAGATTTGATTGATATTTATAGAATATTCCACCTGAAAGCAGCAGAATATACTTTCCTCTCATGCACACAAAGCATTCTCCAGGATAGATCACATCTTGAGTCACAAATCAAACCTCAGTGCATTTAAGAAAACTGAAATCATATCAAACATCTTTTTCCAACCAGAACATTATGAGATTAGAAATCAAATGGAGCAAAAAAACCTGTAAGAAACACATGGAGAGCAAACAATACATTACTAAATGACCAATGGGTCACTGAAGAAATTAAATTAAAATACCTAGAGACAAATGAAAACAAAATCACAATGATCCAAAACCTATGGAACAGAGCAAAAGCAAATCTAAGAGGGAAGTTTATAGCAATAAAATTTTATCCAAGGAAATAAGAAAAATCTCAAATAAACAGCCTAACCATATACCTATAGCAATTAGAAAAGGAAGAACAAATAAAATCCTAAGTTAGTAGGAGGAAAGAAATTATAAAGACCAGAACATAAATAAATGAAATAGAGACAAACAACTGTAAAGATCAATGAAACTAAAAGCTGCTTCTTTGAAAATATAAACAAAATTAAAAATCTTTTAGCCAAACTCAACAAGAAAAAAAAAAGGAGAGGACACAAATCAACAAAATTAGAAATGAAAAAGGAGTAGTTGTAAATGTTACCACAGAAATGCAAAGGGTCATGAGACCACTGCAAGGAACTATATGCCAATAAAATGTTCCACCTGGAAGAAATGGAGAGATGCTCCTAAATGTACAGTCACCTAAGACTGGACCAGGGAGAAAGAGAAGATATGAAAGGACCAATCACAAGTGCTGAAATTGAAAATGTGATATTAAATCTTCCAACAAACAGAAGTCCAGGACCAGACAGCTTTACAGGCAAATTCTAGCCAACATTTAGAGAAGAGGAACACCTGTCTTTCTGAAACTCTGCTAAAAATCTGCAGACAAAGGAACACTCCCAAGTTCATTCCATGAGGCCATCATCACTATGATACCAAATCCAGGCAAAGGTACCATGAGAAAGAAAATGATAGGCCAATATCACTGATGAACATACATGCAAAAATCCTCAAGAAAATGCTAACCAACTAAGTCCAACAACCCCTGAAAGGGATCGTACTTGATTATCAAGGGAGATTTAACCCAGGGGTACAAGGATTCTTGAATATATTCAGGTCAATCAATGTATTAGGTTATACAAACAAACTAAAGGATAAACACCCATATAAACATCTCAGTGGGTGCAGAAAAAGCTTTTGACTAAATTTACCACCCATTTATGTGATAAAACCTCTCCAGAAACTGGGAATAGAGGGAACCAACCTCAAGATAATATGGGCCATACATGGCAAACCCACAGCAAACATCATTCTCAATGTTGAAAAAATGAAAGCATTTCCTCTAAGACAGTAACAAGACAGGGAGCACACTCTCATTCCTTTTATTCAATACAGTTTTGAAAGTCTTAGCCCTGGCAATCAGAGAAGTAAAAGAAATAAAAGGAATGAGTCCAGATTGGAAAAGAAGAAGTTAAGCTGTCCATGTCTGCAGGCGATATGATACTATACATAAAAATCCCAAAGATGCCACCAGGAAACTACTGGAGCTCATGAATGAACTGGGTAAATTTGCAGATTACAAAATTAACACAAGAAATTTCTTATATTTCTATATACTTAAAATGAAAGATCAAAAATACAAGTTAAGGAAACAACCTCATTTACAATTGCATCAAAAGAATAAAGTACTTAGGAATAAACTTACCTCAGGAGGGAAAAATCTGTGCTCACAAAATACAAAGTTTTGTTGAAAAAAATCAAGGAGGGCATAAACAGAGAGATACCATGTTCTTGGTTGGAAGAATCAATATTGTGAAAATAACTATACACCTAAAGCAATCTACAGGCTCAGTGCAATCCCTATCAAATTAGCAATGGTATTTTTCACAGAATTAGAGCCAAAAAAAAATTTACATTTTAAAATGTAAACACAAAAGACCCAGAATAGCCAAAGCAATCTTAAGAAAAATGAAACTGAAGGAATCAGGCTCTCTGACTTTAGATGCTACTAAAAAGTTTCAGTCATCTTATCATCATGGTACTGGCACAAAAACAGAAATAGAGATCAATGGAGCAGCATACAAAATCCAGAGATAAGCCTGGGTACATATTGTCATCTAATGTATGACAAAGGTTGCAAGAGTCTGCAGTCAACAAAAGACAGTCTCTTCTATATGTGGTGTTTGGAAAAGCTGGACAGTTGGTGTGACAGAGTGAAATTAACACTCCCTAACACCAAACACAAAAATAAGCTAAAAATGGATTAAAGACCTAAATGTAAGGCTGGGTATTGTAAAACTCTTAGAGGGGAAAAAAAAGGTAGAACCCTCTTTGACATAAACCAGAGCACGGTCTTTGTTGATCCATCTCCTAGAGTAATACAAATAAAAACAAATAAATGGAGGACCTTCAAGATGGTGGAGCAGTAAGATCAGATCACCTCCCTCCCCGCCAATACATCAGAACCGCATCTACATGTGGAACAGCCCCTGCGGAACACCTTCTGAATGCTGGCAGAAGACCCCAGACTTCCAAAAGGCAAGCGAATCTCATCAGAATGACATCGGGCAAAAGGTAAAGATACATAAAAAGACAAAGGATCTGGGGTCGGGGTCCTGCGCCCCGAGGAGGGAGCTGTGATGGAGGAACAGTTTCTGCACACTTGGAAACCCCTTCACCGGTGGGGACGGGGGAGCTGCCTGGGAAGGCACAACAGAGATGCCTGAGCACAGAGGTGGTTGCCTAGAGCAGTCCCACCAAGAAGTGGCTCACACGCCCGCCGCAGCACGTGGGGGCTGCGTGCAGAGACCCAGGCTCCAGGAGTGGGCTCCAGAAAGAGATCCGGGGTGCGCGGCCGCAGAGATCCTCTGGGTGCGCTGAGCGCGACAGAGCTGACCGCGCCCAGGGAAAGGGGCGAGGGACCTGTGCTGTGGGGTCCCCCTGACTGCCCCTGAGCCCAGAACACAGGAACGGAAAGGCGACAGCCGCGAACTGCCCGAGCCCAGGGGGGCAGAGGCCGGGCCAGGGCTGCGGGCAGCGCCGGCTGGAGCCCCGAGGCAGAGCGAGGCGCGGCTCCGGGCGTGGTCCCGGAGTGGGCACCCCGAGCCGCTGCCCGCCGCCGAGCGGCGCGGGTGCGGAGCCGCCGCTTCCCGGCCTCTGGCAGCCTGGCTCTGCCGAGGGACTCAGGCCCGCGTCCAGCCCCCGGGGACGGGCCCGGCTGCCCTCAGCCGGCAGCAGCCGCTCGCGGGCCTCGGCCGCCGCGGGCACGCTCCAAAGGCCCCCGGCTGTGGCTGCCTCACCCCGTCCTCTCCCCAGCCTGGCTGGGCAAGGGAGCCCCAGGGAGCAAGCCCTTCTGCCCTCTCTGCTCCGGGCGGGGAGCAGACCCCGGGGGGCAGCGGACAGCGCAGGCGGCCCAGACCAAGGCGGAGCACCCGGGCTGCGTGAGCAAGGGGGAGCGAGGGGCTTCTCTGCGGTGCCCGCGGGGGCATCAGCTTCAGTCCCTGCCATCAGACCGGGGCCAACTGTGCGGGCAACTGTGGACTTCGGGAGCAAATACAAGCTGGAGTGACGCCAGACGTGAGTCTGAGCTGACCCCACAGCACCCGGAGCAGGTCCAGGGACATTCCAAGAAATACCGCAGGACTTCCTGAGTAGGCAGACGGTCGGTGCTCACTGTGTGGAGAGCACAGTGGAGGGATCAGGAGGACGCTCTTCCTGCTACCTCTGTGTGTGTGTGTGTGTGTGTGTGTGTGTGTGTGTGTGTGTGTGTATTCTTTCTTTGCATTGTTCTCATGTTCTTTATTCTTTTAATTTTTATTTTTTAAGCTTATTTTTTAAACATATTTTAAAATAAATTTATTTTATTCTTTTCCTATTTTTATAGCACTCTTTAGTTATATTGCATTTTTATCCATGTTTTTGATTTTGTAGTTTTGCTAGTCTAGTTTTTAGTATTCATTTTCATTTATGGGTGGGTTTATTGGCTTGATTGCTCTTTTTTTTTTTAATTCTTGCTTTTATTTTATTTCTTCCTCTTTTTTCTCTCTTCTCTTTGTAAGTGTGTGAGTTTCTTTGGGTGTCTTGGCTGTCGAGTGTTGCTTTCATCATTAGTCCTGGGGTTTTGTCTCCTGTGCTGTGCGGCCTGAGAAGTTTCGGTGCTGCAGTGAGGGCTCCGGCCTGAACCTCTGAGGTGGGAGGCCTGAGTCCAGGACTTTGGACCAGCAGAGAACTCCTGACCCCAAGGAACATTAGTCAGCAAGATGTTCCCCAAAGGTCTCCATCTCAACGCTAACACCAGGCCCTGCCTAAGCCACCAAGCTCCAGTGCCCGACGCCTCATGCCAGCCCTTCAGCAAAACAGAAACACAGCCCTACCCATCAGCAGATAGGGTGCCTCAAGTCACAACAAGCCGAAAGATGCCACAGGACATAGTACTGGACGTGGCACTGCCCTCCATAGATGGGATCTGCTACATCCACCAGAACACAGACAGGAGTCCCCTGACTAGGAAATATTCAAAAGGGTCCAGTCCCACCCTCTGGGCGGATTCCACAAATAAGAAGAACTACAGTTTTCTAGCCTGCAGAAAGGAGACCCTAAGCAGTGAATTAAACAAGATGAAAAGACAGCAGATGAAGGGACATGGGAAAAATCCACAAGACCAAACAAATGAAGAGGAAATAGGCAATTTACCTGAAAAAGAATCCAGAGATGATCTAAAGTGTTGGAAATAAAATGGAGGCACAGTTAAATAGAATGGAGGCACAGATCAAGAAGATACAAGAAATGTTTTACAAGGACCTAGAAGAAATAAAGAACAGACAATCAGCAATGAACAACACAACAATCGAGATTAAAAATACACTAGAGGGAGCCAACAGCAGAATAACTGAGGCAGAATGGATAAGTAAGCTGGAAGATAGAGCGATAGAAATAACTTAGGCAGAGCAGAACCAAGCAAGTGAATGAAGAGCAGTGAGAACAGTCTCAGAACCCTCTGGGGCAACATTAAAGCAGAGTAACATTTGATTTATAGGGGTCCCAGAAGAAGAAGAAATAAAGAAAAGGTATGAGAAAATATTTGAGGAGATTATAGGCAAAAATTCCCTTACATGGGAAAGGAAATAGCCACCCAAGTCCAGGAAGCCCAGGGAGTCCGATTTAGTTTAGGACAAACCCAAAGAGAGACATGCCCAGACACATATTAGCCACACTAATGAAAACTAAACACAAAAACAGAAAAAACATTAAAACATCAAGGGAAAAGCAACAAATAACATAGAAGGGGATCACAAAAGGCTAAAAGCTGATTTTTCAACAGAAACTCTGCAGGCCAGAAAGGAGAGCCAGGAGATATTAGCACTTAAAGTGATGAAAGGAAAAAAAATCTACAACCGAGACTACTCTATCCAGCAAGGATCTCATTCAGATTCGAAAGAGAAATCAAAATCATTACAGATAAGCAAAAGAGAATTCAGCACCACCAAAGCAGCTTTATGACAAATGCTGAAGAAATCTCTCTAAATAGAAAATATAAGAGAAAAAAAGGCCTACAAAAACACACTCAAAAATAATAAAGTAAATGGTAACAGGATAATACAATCAATGATTATCTTAAATGTAAATGGGTTCAATGCTCCAACCTAAAGACACAGATTGGCTGAATGTTTGCCAAAACAAGACTCCTATATATGCTGTCTGAACGAGACATAATTCAGACCTAGGAACACAAACAGACCAAAAGTGATGGACTGGAAAAAGATATTCCATGCAAATAGAAATCAAAAGAAAGTGGGAGTAACAATACTCATATCAAATAAAATAGACTTTACAATAAAGATTGTTGCAAGAGACAAGGAAGGGCATAATGATCAAAGGATCAATACAAGAAGATATAACAATTATAAATATATTATGAACTCAGCACAGGAGCACCTCAATACATAGGGCAAATGCTAATAACTATTAAAGTGGAAATTTACAGTAACACAATAAGAGAGCAGTACTTTAATACCCCATTCACACCAATGGACAAACCATCCAAACAGAAAAGTACATAAACATATATTCACACTTTTTTACACTATTTAGCATATATACATATACCAAATGCATCCACCTGCTAGAGCTATCCATTCTCTTTCAGTTTGGATCTGCTCTCTAGACCTGTTACCCTAGGATTTAGGCTGTAGAACCCTGGCAATCCTCAACTCAGGGACCATTTTTACCCCTTCGGCAGAATAAAACTTGAATTTTGGGCCGGGGAGAGAAAGCAGGAGGCCTGCCCATGACTTGGAGCATTAAACTGTTTCTCATGAATGATTTTTGGTCCTCCCTAATTTGGTCAGTTCTGTCCACCCTATTCCAGGTGCTTGTTGCTTTCCCTCTATTAGATTTCACCGTCCTAGTGATACACTGTGCTGGTTCTCTGTTCCTGCCAGCTTATAGTTTGATTTCCCTGGGTCTGTCAGGGAAGTCACCAGATAACCACCTGCTTCCAGATTCCCGAATATTGCTATTGTTTTCTCTCTTGTCCTCCCTTTTCCTAAGTCTTAGAAAAGAAAAATTGTTTTCTATAGTTTTAGTAGGGCTTTGGAAGGAGTGAAATTATATGCCCTCATTTGACCTGAAAGTGCCCATAGCTTTCAGACACACATCACAAGCCAAGTAAAATCTTTAGAATTCTAAAGTGAACGTTAGGTAAACGTAAAGGTCCATTGATATTGTTTTAAGCAAAAATAACTTTTTTTCTTAAAACTGTGTCTTGAACAATTCATCTGTGTCTCTTCCGCCCTTGACTGGGCTCACTCCCTTTTGAATCTGTCACCAATCTTGGTTACCTCCCAGATCGATCATTATGTTGACATCCTGCCCTAGTGACCCAAGCTAGACCCCAGCTGTTTGGATTGCAGTTCCCTCTGAACAGGCAAAATGACTGTGGTTTGAAGATTTTATCATAATTTCTCATTTGTAAGATGATCTTCCCTACCAATTCATAGTAAACCAGCAAATATTTCTTTAGTGTCTGTGCACACATTTGAGAAAGTAGACTCTGATGTTTTGAATATTTTAAAATCAGATAACTGCTATATGCTAGTGACTCCAAAACGCAGGTCTTCCCACTCACTCAGCTACTGTCGCTGAAGGATTCTCTGGTTCAAAAGTGATTATCAGAGGTAAAGGATGAATATTAAAAAAAAAAAAATTATCCTTCACTTGACGTTTTCTTTATTAGTTGATGAGAAACATTTAAAGAGCGTTGAGGGCTTCCCTGGTGGTTCAGTGATGAAAGGATCTGCCTGTCAATACAGAGGACATAGGTCCGATCCCTGATCCTGGAAGAACCCACATGCTGAGGGTAACTAAGCCATGCGCCTCAGCTGAGCCTGTTCTCACGGGCATGGGAGCCACAGCTGCTGAGCCCATTGTAGCAACTACTCAAGCCTGCGCGCCGAGAGCCGGTGCCCCACCGCGAGAGACGCCACCACCGTGAGAAGCCCGCACACTGCAGCCTCCGCTTCCTGCAGCTGGAAAAGCCTGAGCAGCGACGAAGACCCGCCGCAGTCAAAAATAAATAAGACTATTAAAAAAAAATACTAATAGCGAGCTTTGAAAAAAGAACGATTTGGAACAAATCAAGGTCAACAGCCTGAAATACCGTATTTTGCAAGCTAATGCTTTTACTCAATGTTTTTCTTCCTAAGACTCCTAGAAAGTGGATTTGAGAATGCGTAACAATAATACTGTAGAAATGGGACTGAGAGACTTAGCAAATGTCTAATGGGGGCATGTGAAGAAAGGGAGAAGGAGACAGAAAAAAGACTGGTGTTTTCTTGGATAGATAAGCAAGAAAATTTCATGCCATTATCATTCAAGGTGAAGTATGTTTACTTTGATGGGAGACAAAGGATGGTAATGGGTTTTATATTCAGTGGCTTGCATCTGGGAAACTAAAGAAAAACCCAGAGTAATTTGTCCAGCCTGTGGGTGGAAACGGTGAATCTGTGTTTCCCGAGATAGCCCATCCACAAAGCTGAAGCCATGCTGTGACTGAGGGTCCATGAGACGGTTAGAGGAAAAGAGGTCAAGAACATTCAGGGACCGAATCCAGTCTTCCTTTCTCAGCCCTCTTTTGTTTCTGGAACCATCAGCAACCATTTGCATAGTTACTTCATTTTAGGGGCTTTGTTTTCAGTCTTTAACACAGAGTAAAATGCATACTTCTTATGTGTGCAGATCAATAATCCTTGCATATGTCTTTACCCATCGAGTCATCACCCACATCATGAATGAGACTCTTTCTAACAGGACAGAAAGGTGTCCAGCATGGGATTCTATCCCTCCCAGACCAGTTCTGTTTGCAGGAACCTCTTCCTGGCTCTCTCTCCTAATTCTCAGCTTGTCCAACAGCCTGCTCTCTGTGCCAGCAGAGTCCGTCCGTAAGGCATCCACGTTTGCCATCATCCTGGCTCCCAGCCTGGCCCAAGTTCCCATCTTTGCCTGCTGCTGACTTCAGCGGCTCCCTTCCCAGTCGGTCTGCCTGCTCCCACCCTTGCCACAGTACACTTCTTTGCTTATAACCCTCCCTGCCTGCCCATCCCATCATAAACCCTGAGGCACAGCCCAATCTCTGCCCCGCGAGCACCACTGTCTGCCTTGCTCTCTTCACTGTGCCCACAAAGGCTTCTTCTGTTCTTTGCAGCATCTGAGCTTGTTCCTGCCTCCGGGCCTTGGCGCCGGCTCTCCCTTCAGATGTGTGCCTGGCTCACTCCCTCCGTTTTTCCTTTCCTCCACTCAGATGGCACATGATTGCTGTTCCAAATATCTCCATCTCATCCCTTTATTTCCTTCATCAAACCTGTAATGACATACTATTTGTTTCTAATTGTCTTAAATGTCTAATTGTCTCATATCTTAAATGACTCTAGTTACTGATTCACCCCAGTACCTACAATGCCCCGGATGTAGTTGGGTCTCAATATTGTTGAGTGAACAAATAAATGGATGGTGGATGCATATACAGATAGATGAGGACTATTTCTAGCTTTCTGCCTACTCTATGGTGACTGTGTCAGCTCCATTAGGTATTACACTGCACCCAAAAAAAGAGCATATGGGGACATACGTAAACTCGTAAGAACTAGCTTAAAAAGTTACATATGGTGAGGGAAAAAAAAAATATCTCTAAGCCAATGTCTAGAAGCCAACAATTTACAGAGGGCTGACTATGAGCTTGGGGCTGTATCAGACTCTGGGCAATGAAAAATAAATCCAGCCCTCAAGGAGATTTCCAGAAAAAGTATGAATAACATACTTTTGCTAGGAGTAACTATCAGTATTAAGTACTGCTAAGAAGCCAAGTAAGAGAGAAGTAGAAAGAGTAGATTAAAGTAATAAATACGTGATTTAAATGGAAGAAATTTTACACAGAGTGGTGAGAAGGGCAAATTATAAGACGTAAAAGCACATTAGGAAGATGTGAAGGAGTGACAGAAATTTTTCTTTCAAGGAATAGGGAAATGAAAGGAGCGAGAGTGAGGAAGTAGAGAGAAGGTATGGGGAGGAGAGGAGGAAATGGAGGCGGAGGAGAGGGAAGGGGAGCTGGTGCTGCATCCAGGAAATGGCTGAACTGAAGATGGCGCATCAGACTGGGTTGAAGCTCTGCCCATTGGATGCTTTTTATAAAAAATATAAAATATGCAAACATCACTCACTGCAATATGTCTACATTTCTATAGTGTGTTAGGTGTCTTAGAGTTCTCAATCCCTTATTTTGATTTTGATTTTTCTCCAAAATACAGTATTTTAATTTGGTCTTGGATTGAAAGATAAGTGATATCATGATGTGCTTTAATATTATATAAATTAATGATTCAGATCTTTAAACAAATCTGTTAGGTAAGATTTATGTTTATAACATTTTTTCTTTGATAGTAAAAGCAAGGGAGATTCATTCTTGTATTCACCTTGATATTTATGGTTACATATCCTAATAGCCTTATAAAAATAAAGGTAATCTTTTTTTGAAAGCCTTCTACAAATAAACTATATTGTTGGCTGACTAAATCTTGTAGGTTTTTATATGTTGACATATTCCAAAAGCACAACAACCCTTACCTGCAAGTATTTCTTTAAACTCTTTGAGAAAGATCTCCAAAATTCCAGAGATTCATCCTAGATGAAGATTTCAAAGACAACACAAACAGTTCTCTGTCTTTCTGGTCTGTTTCTTATTTCAGATAATTAAACTCCTGGGATTACCTTAGTGCACTGCTTCAGAGCTCCTCTTTTCTGTATGTATCAAAGTTTATAACAGTAACTTATTGGTGCACAGATGCACCTTGATTTCTGAGTGACAGAACACATTTTCCTTTATTCCCAATATGCTTTCCTAATTCTTAAAATTCAGATGACCTTTTAGAACTAATGATACATATTAGATTTGCTCCTTAGGAAACACTTGTTTAGACATTTGGTTACATGTACCTATAGGATATTCTAAGAAAAGCAAGTTATTCAAATATTAATATGAAAATGCTTATCTTTACTCTTGCTTTCTCTCTGTGAGTCTATTCATGGTCACTATTTTGTTTGTTGTTTAGTTACTAAGTCATGTCGGAATCTTTTGCAACCCCCTGGACTCTCTACTGTAGCCCTATCATTTAAAGAAAAAGGAAGAAAAAAAAATCCTTAAATGGGATTCTGCCAAAGACTTTTGATATAAATATTAACTTGTTTGATTAAATTACCTAGACAGTCATGATGTATGACTTTAATCAATAAATTATGCTCACTTATCCAAAACATAATTTTATTTTTGTCAAGTGGTAGTGAAATCCTAGCATATTCTGTGTACATGGCTACTTGCCTGAAATACATCTGATGCAGTAAGACTTCCTGCCTTTGTTCTTGGTCACAGTCACAGGCATGTAGTTAGTGGTTCAACAGCGCTCTACTTGACATGGCCAGTGTAAAATACTTACTATTTCAAGCAAACACACAGGCGATTTTGGCCTAAATTTCTTTAGAGTTCTTACTTTATGTTTTATATCAACTAGGAAGACATAGATAGCTGCTATACATCACCATAAACATGTGCAAATCATTCATTGAGTAAAACCACAGTGTCTGTGAACCATTTTCTGTTCTCTTATTTATTGACAGTTTTGTTTTAAATTACAACACAATGAATTGATGGCAAACACAGAAGAGGCAATAGTATAAAAAGCCATATAACCCTTCCCTAGGTTAAGACGCGTACAGCAGACAAAAACTGCCCCACCCAAAACCCCCTTCTTGAATGGAAACAAAATAAATATAAATTAATAAATACAAAACAAATCACTGCACAGCCCTTAACTCTTTGATTGCCATGGCAAGAACCATGGTGATGATTCCCGCTCGTGACATTGGCGTGGTTAAAGGTTTGCCGCAGCAGTCAAAGGGTTGTAGCGTTGTAAACGTAAGGATTTCGTGGAAAAGCTCAGTCATGTTAATGGTCTACAGCAATGAGATTAATTATGATCCCTTGACCTTTAATGGTGCAACATTATTAAGGAGTTAAAGAGATAGTAGCTTGGTGAGCTGTTACATAGACTAGTCAACCATTTTATTTAACAGTGTGCTGTGAGGCCTGATTTACCAGTAAAAGACAGCTTGTGAATAATGAACATTGTTCAATGCATTGATCAAGAAATCAATGAAAAAATTAATGTAAGCACCACAAAAGTTTGCCTGATTATATCTGACAGTCATAATACACTTTAGCACCATTTATTTAGCCTTATATTTGCACACAAACGAGCTTTGTGTTTGTCAGTAGAAGCTATCTGAAATATATATATGTATCTATACATATATATATATGCCAGATTTAAGATGGTCTAAATGTATAGAATCCTGTGTGGGCAAAAAATCACTAACAACTTGCAAACCTTATAACTCATTCAGCAAATAAATGTGTTACTTATTTCTTTCCTTGCACATAGAAGACTACATATTATCAAAAACTTAACGAAACAGTGTTGACTGAAAATATCATGGGGACTGAAAATAAGGGTAAAGTAGTGTCAGAAACCAAAACAAAATGACCTAAATGTTTCATTTTGTAGTTTCTCTCTGTTTCACAATTTAATTCTATTTAAATAAAATCTGAAATAATTCTATGTGTTAAATCCTTTTAATTTCCCATCACCACAATATAGAAATAAATGATTTTTATAAACTATAAAATGTGTATTGTTTACCCAAGAGACAAGTCTTCTTTGCAATTGCTTGCATATAATTTTGACTCTGAAAGATAAATGTCTGTGCAATTTTTTAAAATATATATGGTATTTACTTGACAAACTAAATATATGGGCATTTACCCTCTGTAATCTACCTAGTAAATATATATATATATATTTACTAATTATATATAGTAATTTACTAATATATATATATTTACATAATATTTACTAATTATGCCATATAGTTCCAAATCTTTATTACCACATAGCTCATATGGATGGCATAAATTGCATTCACTATCATACTGATCCACTGTTAGAATCAAATAATATAGATTACAAGTTTTAAAATATCTTGAAGATAGGTTACTACACTGACAAAGTAGACGATTTTCTCTATGTCAATAGTTGATTCTTTTAAAAAACCATCAGTGGACTATGGACTAGTTAGATTTTATGTTTTACTAAAAAATTAAGTTCATTAAAAGCTATATCGGCACAAAATTGAAATAGCTAATTTCATTTATTTATTTCCCTCCTATAAAAGAAGATATATTGCTTTAAAATTCTATATCTAAAAAAAATATCTCAGTTGTTTCCAACTCTTTACAACGCCCTGGACTGTCGCCCACCAGGCCCCTCTGTCCATGGGATTCTGCCGGCCAGAATCCTGGAGTGGGTAGCCTTTCCCTTCTCCAGGGGATCCTCCCCACCCAGGGATCGAGCCCAGGTGTCTCACAGTGCAGGCAGGTTCTTTGCCAGCGGAGTCACCAGGGAAGCCCCATACTTCTACACTTGAAGCAAAATTTTATGGGTGAGTCTTAAAACTCTTGAAAATGGAGGTCCGCAATAGAAATGCTGATGCAGTCAAAACCAAGGAAGCAGCCAGCTGCCACTCTAACACCTCTCAATATCTCATTTTCTCTCTTTTTAATATGTATGTCATTTATGCGTAAGGGGATATAGACCGAAGAATTGAAGTTTTAGGCATTCATGTGCTCATTATGTACCTTAAAAGGAACGCTGCATTATGCTATTTGTTTCCTACATATTTAAATACAGTCACCAGAAGCAAACTTCCTTGGCTGGCTTATCAACAGACAACAGCCTTCATACTCAGCATTTTGCTTTTCTCAGGGGAATAACTTGAAAATTTAGAATCCAATGCAAGAGATGGGGAGATGTGTGACATTTACTGGGACTAAGTTTTTGCATGGAACTTGTGCAGGACAAACATATTTTCAGGGCACCATATATGATGTACAGTCCTGTTCATTTCTGGTTTTCACAAAGGGAAGGGAAAATCAAATTTGTTTAAAAAGAGGGTGGGCAAGGTAGAAGTAGAAAGAAGCAAATATATGCACAGATTGTACAGAACAGTGCAACATAGTATATCCCTCCCAGCCATCTGCATTTTGGAGTGACAAACAGAGAGCAAACAAACATTTCAAAATTGAAGGAAGAGAACGATCAGGCACACATACTTGTTTGGAAATCATGTTCTTTTTTTTTTTTGTGAATTAAAAAAGGAACTGAATTGTCAAATTTTGTATTCAGGAATATATAAAGGAATAATCAGGTACAAAAGAAGTGACAAAAATAATTAAAAACCGACTTATACCCAAGCAATATTATATACTAAAGAGCTGTGAAAAGACAGTCAAAAATGTGGCCTCTGTGATATTTCAGTGGTAGCAAAATTATGACACTGATTTAAAGGTTGAATGATTCATTCAAGAAAAGTATGTTTTCACAACTGGGTTGTCAGTATATAGAGTGGGAACAAGATAAAATTGACATTACATAGGAGCAAATGAAACATGCATTCTAGTGACTTGTCAAATTAACAGCTCACACCAGGCTTTATTCATCTATATCTTGGCAAGACAGGCCAATGCAGAAACATACATTCAGATAAAGGTGGCAAGTTCACGCAGCACCATAGCCTACCCAAGGAAGAAGCATCCCACCATGCAGTCGTATCTCACTGAAGCTCTTCATATGTGAGACATGTATAAAGAGGCCTGTGTCCAGAAGGATTTCTCCTGGGGTCCAATCTAACTACAGATAAAGCGCTACAGAAATGTCTGAGTTGTGAATGACATTTGTTCATGGATATGACAAGTGGGCAAGACACTCAAGAAACATCTTTGTAAGTCTAAAAGTGAATTATTTCATTCATGTTCACCATTCTCTCCTTTGAGTGTTTCTCTACGAAATAAGAGTTACTGACATCTTGCTCTGAAGCGACATGATCTAACATAATACAATTATCATATTTATATTTAACTGATTTTCTTCTCCCTTCTTAAGGGCACATAAATCTAGTTCTGTAGCAGAGGACATGGCAAAGTCATGTGCATCAACGAAACATTCTAGTTTATGATGTGTTTGCCCTACACTGTCCAATGTGCTCTTGAATGTAAAGGACTTGTTGGGTGCAAACTTGAACATTATTCCCAGCCCAAAGCTAGCAAGACACATTTTAAGACCTGCTGCTCTTTAAAATGAAAAAAAAAAAAAAACCACATAGAGTCTTCATAAATCTTCAGAATTATCTTCATAAAACTTCAGAATATGCGCCTTTTTATACTTATGTACAAAACATGAATTACTGGTTACGCCTTCATTTTCTTTAAAGAGCTTTAGTTACAGGTGCCTGCGGCACTGCCCCAGAGCACTCACGGTCATATACCCTTACTGTAAAGAATTAGCTTTGTTCTAAAACGTAATACGTGTCACATCCAGTTATAAGCTCACAATTGTGTTTAAAAATTGAAGGCTTCTATCCACTGTTATACCAGAAAACTGACAGAAATTTTGCAACATCACATCTGTTTTATACTCCCATTTCTCTGAATTTGTCAAACCAATGTTCATTCTTAGGCTTTATATACTATTGGTTTAAATTTCAAAGTAGATAGATGTATAAAATGTTGGAAGAGATATTTGCAACTGGGTGTTATTAATTTGACCTGAAACATATCAGAATCATTTCAAAATTACACCAAAGGAAACAAATCAAAAGTGATTTGAGTAGAACATGAAAGACAAAGCTTACAATCAGATGAGACTAGAACACTGAGGCAACGTCTTTGCTACTGTGCCAAGTGTTTCGTGTTATATGATTATTGAGGTAAATTTCTATCCTAGGGACATGGCTTTTCTTAGGAAATTCTAATATTATATAGATCTTTCCGATTGAGTTTACTGAACATCTAATGTTGACATTTTTAGCCTAGAAGGCAATGCATGAGTACCAGATGTGTTTATGCAGGGTAACAGCTAATAACCAATGTCTAGTTATATACATTGATAGATCACATGCTCCTCGCTTCTGTGAAGAGCTTGAAGTTGCATGGTTCTACCAGTTTTACACTGGCTAAAGTAAAATTTCCAGTTGTATTAAAGAATGCGATAGGATGTTTTGAATATTTTACAAAAACTCATTTTCCCTCTTCTTTCACTTCTATATTAAGAAATTTAACATTTAGCATTCATATAGTGTGGTGTAATGCCTGGTTGCTGCAGTCTTTATTATGAAGTTTTTCTTTTCTTTAGGAAGCTCTAACTTTTTAATTATAACTTCTTTGATGAAGCTATGGTTCTCTACTAGGCAACATAGACTTTGTAACATAGATATATATGCTCTGGCAGTTATACACTGTGATCATAAATCACATCATAAATAAATCAGTCATGAAGGTGTGTGAGATGCAATGTAATGGTTAGATTCTATTGACATGAAATTTTTTGTGATATCATAAGACTGGACTCACAGCTATTTGTAATGGCTCATCTGAATCCAACATTTTTGGTTTAGAAAGTATCTTCTGGTTCAACATCTGATATTTTGGAATGTGTTCTTGAATCAAAAGTTAAATGAATTCTCTGCTATGTTTGCTGAAAAAGATTTCACCACCAGCTATAAGGTTTTCTCAGTTTATGTTACAGTCTCACAGATTCAATACTATCATAAATCACTGCTTTATTAGTTTCTGGAAATAATTCCAAAACTTAAAAAAATATTATTTTCATGACTTTTATGTTAAAAGATTATTTTCAGTCTATTTGATTATAATATCCATTTCTCTTCGGGTAGCACATTGAGTTTAGCCAATATGGACACACTGCATATTCTACTATAAGATCCACAAAGCATGGATGTGTGTTTGTAGCATACTAGAGATACCAGCCTATATGTAGAAGTGAAAAGTATTCTATTACTATCCCTAGGAACCAGTATATACACATCACCCAGGTATTGGAATTATCAGCGAAGTTGGGCAATGTTCTCATCTACCACACTGTATTTTTTAGATCACCCATAGAAAGTGAATAAAAGCAAGTATATCGTATATGACAAACTATATGCCAATAGAAAAAGATTAAAAGCAATTTGAAATATTAGAAGTAAAATTTTCTTGTTTCAGTAAATCAGTCTCTATCCTTTATTACTTAGTAATTATTTTGTAAAGTATTACTTAGTAATTTATTACAACCTAACTCAGAAAAGCCTTGCCCTCTGATTTATAACAGAATTTGTCTTAGGAGTATCACATGATGGTCTCTAACTTCTCCATATTATCTTTGTGATTGTAAAGAGCGTCCGCAATCACCCGTTCTGATGCCATGTCAAAGACAACTTTGTTGACAGGTCAACAGTTAAATTCACAACCTCCTCCACCTGTCTGATGTGGATTTACTGCTTTATAGAGAATACAGACTGATTGGCTACTTTAATATTTCATTCAGTCCAGGTAATAATATATAGAAAAATAATATTTGGCTAAAATTGTAAACTCTATAGTTAAATTTATGTAAAAACATTGCTTTGTTTACATTTATATTTATGATAAAGTAATGAGAAATAACGAAACAGAAGGAGAATTAGTTTTTGTGATTGTGAATATGCTTTCATTTCAACTTCGGAAACCCTAGGTCTGAAATTTCCATATTATCAGTGACAGAATGTTGAAAAATATTTGTTGGGTGTGTACCTCTATTGATACTAAACTGTTTTTTATTTATTATTCACATTGGTTTTGAATCAGCGTGCTAGACCAATTACTCACTCTCCCTTCCACTGTTCCATTAGGATTGACATTTTCTCCAAACCCCAAGTGAAAGAGCAGTTAGCAACCATACAAAGTGCCTGGTGTACAATAAGCAAATCGAATCCCAATGCTTGTGATTACATCGTACTTAATGTTTTCTTATCTCCTGTAATCTCACAACCTGAAAATCAAAGTTCTAATAAAGAGATTAGCTATATATGCCTTTTCTTATCACATAAATCTCATTTCATATTGAAAAAAAATATGACCCAACATTTTTCCATGATGTTTCCAGAATGCAAGCATAATGATAGAGTCTTTCTCTTCTTAATGCTATGGTTATTTTCTAGCCCTTATATATTTATAGTCTTATGATGAATTTGGATATTGTGACAAATGAGTAAAGAGGCCAAAGATTGCTTCTTTAGTTTCTTTCTCATTTTAGAGGACCAAAAAAAAAAAAAAAAAATCAATTTTCAATGCAAGTTGATGGAATTCCTCAATGATTTACATATATCCTCAAATGACATAGTTCCTCATTTCAGTCTTTAGCAAAATACAATTTCCAGTCTTTTTTTTTTTCTTTCTTGGCATCAAGGTCCAAAAAATATTAAACCCACCCACAAGCAAATATCATTTAAATGAGCTTATCTGTCCTCCCTCCAAGCTCAGTGACAGTGACTGACTAATACCAGCATCCTCTAGAAGGGAAGCGCTAAAGGAAAGCCACAGGGCTCATGCTGGTCCTCTGCCCTTGCTACCTTGTCCCTCACTACATAATCTCCATTGGAATCTCGTCAAAACACAGTCTGTGTTTGTATCATGTTTTGCTGTAAAGCCATTAGCAATTCTTCTTTCTTTAAACTCTCCTTTTTCCGTAGTTTCATTTTACATTTAGGTTGTAGGAAATAACAGTCTGCAAGGCTTTGCAGCATGCCATCCATGATTACAAAATATTTTCCCCAACCAAATTATAAACACGTAGTTTAACTGAAAGGCATTCTAATTTTCATGCTATGTTGAGTATAAATACAAATTCAAGGCAGCCAAACTATCCATTTCCAAATAAGAATATATACCTACACTCATTAAAATCATCTGGAAATGTGTATCATTAGTAAATGAGTAAGAAATTTTCACTAGTATAAAATTCCTGCTTTATATAAAAGCCACACTGGCCATTCAAGTAGTTTGAGGTTTTTTTTTTTAACCCCATAGTTTTATATTTGTACTAAAATGATGAATTTAGACTTGAAATTATGTTAAAGGAAAATTAAAAGTCACTTCTACCTTTAGGGCATTTTTAAAGTGTGCATGTAAAGAGCCAAGTGTCCACCTGCGGATCCATCAAGCGCCTTTCTCTCTAAGGAAACAGCTCATGCTTACTAGGTTTTTAGAGGTCAATTAACACTCCAATGGAGAAGCAACACCAAATTTCCTCAGTTTGTGCCAGTTTGCAAGTTAAAGGTCAAAGGGCAAAGACACAGAACAGGACCCTTCAAGGAAAATTTTGACAGAAGACAATGTTGTTAATGACAGTCAACAGGTCAGTAATCAAGTTCAAGGCAAGCTGTTCATTGTTTCAAAAGCCAATCCCCTCAAAAGCTGGCTTCCACACAAAGCCAGTGTCTGACTCATGGGCGCATTCCTTCTGACCATCTCTAATAAGTTCACAGCCCAGGGGCTGTAAAGCCTTTCACTGCAAGAAGCAGCTCCTAAAAAAAATCAATTAAGAGGTCTGTCAGTTGCTGACTTTTCTCTAGGAAAAAAATATTGATACAGACCTGCTCTGCAGGTCACATGAAAATGACAATACTGCTGTTTGGACATACTACACTCAACAATGAGATGCTTTGGTGGTCTCCTGGCTCTGCCAGCGATCAAATGGATGGCTAAATGCCAGAAGCCACACTAACCCTTTGAGAACTATGGTTAACATGCAACAGCTAATACACTGGCGTATATTCATGCAATCTCAGAGTCATCATTTTAATTCATTCGTAAGATGGCAATGCTAACGGCATGTTCCATGGCAAAACTGATTTTTCATGCAATGGATTTTAAAACAGAAATTCAGTGTGTCCAACAACAACGACAACGACAACAGAAAAGACAGGCTGTTATAATCAGTTGTTCAAATAAAATTTCACTCTTACAAGATATTTAATAAAATACTTTTTTATTTGCCAGAAAATGTTTGGCAAGTAACATCATTTCTGTTTGTTATAAATGCATTTATGTAGTACTGTAAATCACTTAAAATTACATGGGGCTATAGGATATCTGTTTTAAAAACCTGAACTCCTTGAACCTATGCCTGTTTTTACCATTGCCCACTTCTATAATTTACCAGATCCTAAGACTCTGAAAGCTGATTTGATAGTTCTCAAAGGGTTACACCAATAGAGTACTAGCGTTTCACGTACCCTTAGAAAATGACTGTCACTTTAAACCATTTTTAAAGACATACTGCTTCTTGCTCCCCTTATAATGAATATTCCTGACAGACCCAAGGAAGGCCTGGGGCAATGGCCTAGTACAACTTGGGGAGATTATCACAATGATGTCGGGGTGAGGTGGCAGGAAGGGGCTTGGAAACACTTCAAAACAACCAAAAGGTCCCATCTGAATGTAGCTGTGAATATAAATGTGATGACACATTGAAGACGTAGCTGAGAACAGCTGTATAAAACGAAAAATGGATGTAGTATTAAGGCTGTTACTATATTGCAGAGATTTTGGCCCCTTGTTTGTTGGAAAATGGCTGTCCCAACAGTCTAAAGTCCTGCGTGTGTATCCCGGGTCTCCCACCTGACAAAAAGGAAGCATAGGAGACTATCCATAGCAGTCAGAGAGCTATCTTCTTTGGAGACGAAGCTGTTTTGGGTCTTCACACTTTCCTGAAAGTTCAATGGTGGGTTTTTTGTTTAGCCTTTTCTTTTTCCTTGCTATGAAGCAAAAATTCGTGGGTTTTCCATTAAGCTTTTCTCCCCCCAGAAATGGGCTCAGACGTCAGAAAACAAAACAAACAAACAAACAAAAAAAAAACCCATAATATTAGAAACCTTTAAGAAGAATATTTTCTTCTCTTTCCTCTTTAGGTAATCCTGAAAATTAACTGGGCATTGAGCGTGCAGAGAAAAGGCCTAGAACTGAATGACAAAGAAAGACAAAGGACTGAAGAACAGCAGATACTGCGCATCATGGAAGCCTCCCCATGAGTGCATCCCCACTCGTGTGCAGGGCCAGCGACCCTCTGGGTTTGAAAGGTCAGCCCCAGTCAGGCTGCCACCAGCCTGCTCCTAGCTAGGAAACCGCATAACAGCTCTTGTCTTGAATCTCAAGTTACCACAAACTCCTAGAAAAAAAAGAAAGGAATAAACCCTCCATCACACCCACTCTTGCATAGAGCGTTTACAGTACAGTATGTGGCGGGGTGTTCCTTTCCTCTTGAACTGGAACACAGTGTAAACCAAGACAAGCAGGCATAAGGCCAAGATGCAGGGAATGACAATAGCTATGGCTTTCACAGTGCTGGCTGTGTTGTCCAGTTTGATGACAATGTCTACATCATCTGGTGGGCTGTGTCCTTCTTTATCTCTGTCTGTTGGTCCATCACAGCCCATAAAATCCTTGAGGATGGATCTGGGATATCCAGGTTCTACCTTGAGTATCTGGTTGTTGAATTTCCAGTACTCCTTTCCTTTGTAGAAATATGTAAAGCCTGGTTGGGGGGAAACACACAGGAATCACTTATTTGTAAAAGGGTAGATGTATAGAAATTTAATTAAATAGGCTACTTAAAAGATGTATGGTAAGGCCACTCAATTTTTATAGGAAGAAAACCCTATTCCCAGCTCAGCAGTCTGTTGATATGGTTCTGGCTGTTGTGGTCCAGAAATTGGGCCCTCAAAGGCCTAGTGACGGCTCAACAGGGAGAAAGCAGTACTATTTATACAGAGTTGTTGAAAGCCCATGCTATACACATCTACTCTGCTGCTGGCTTATGAAATTTCTGGTGCAGAATTACACATTAGTGTGAGTGTACCAACCTGTATTAAAAGATACCAAAGCAGCCTTATAAACAGAAGCCCTGTTAGCCCTAATGCAGCTACTGAGGACATTGCATAATACATTAAAAGGAGGCATCTCTGTAAAATAGTTCAAGGGAAATTTCTAATCATTTTAAGATTGGGAATAGTTGTACTTCTCTTAAGAAACGAGTTAGGTTTGTCATTTGGGAAAGAAGTCATAAGAAGTCATGAAACTGGAGATGATTTCCTTGGTCTGCTAGGAATTTTAATAATTAAATAGATATTTATTGTATTTTGTGCAGTAATCTCATTTTCAGCTCTAGGTCATGCCCATTTTGTCTCTTCTTTTGTTCTCGTTATTGAACTTCATTATAGATTAGGTTAAATTTTTATCATCTAGCTATATTTTACAGAACTTCAAAAGCCATTATCAATCCTTTTAGAGTAGAGGATTAATAGAGCGTAAATAAATCTATAATTCTACCTTTATCACTTCCAGCTAACCTATATTTCATGGAGGAGGACGTGGTAGTATGTAGAAGGCTCAGATAACTTAGCAACACGTATGATTTGTGTTTCAAAATATTATGGATGCAGATAACAGACTTGTAAACTTGTGACAGTTAAGCTACAAATACATCTGTTTTTCAGAGGACTATTCTCTCCTAATTTTTGTTGTTTTTCCAGGGAACAAGTCCAGGTTTTTCTTTCTGTCCATAGTTCCTTCATGTCAAGTTTCTTTGTGACTTCACTTTAATTCTTACTTTGTGATAAAATTCAACAAACTAAAAAGAAAGGTTTTAATGTTATAATCACTTAAAAACTATATTTTTGGAGCTATCTAATTTTGAATAGTATGCCTACATTCTGAGTTAATAATCATTAATGAGAGTTTTTTCTTTTATTAATAATCACTTACTATGAAAGAATCGTGTGTCAAAAGCTTAATAAATGATATCTTTTAATCCTCATAAACATTCTGTCAGGTAGAATTAACTACTTATATTTTTCAGGCAAAGATACTGAAGCTCAGAGATAAAATGATATGCCCAATACTGCTGGAAAAAGGATTTAAATCTTGGTCTAGCTTTAGAGCTTGAATCTTAATGATTTTTCTAAGACTAGGTCCCTTAGAGATTTCTGTCTTTTCACAAATACTCCTTGGTTCAACATCACAGTTTGTGATAGATCTCACTCCTAAAATAATAACAACAATAATGACCAAAAAAAACCCACCTCTGACATCTCTTCAAAAAATGTCAGCTAGGATTGATCATCACTTCAGGTCACTTCACTCTAGAAATCATTCTGTTCAATGCCATGAAAATTATCTGTTGCTTTTAGATTTGAAGGGCAGTTTTGTAATCAGAATAAGTTGCCAAATGAAAACTGGTATATATAGATTCAAACTTTTCTGCAGGGAGCTGGTATTTGATCATGTTAATGAAGGCCAATGTAATTACTCAAAAACCTGGATAAAGAAATGTTGAGGGCCTGCCAAATAACAGTAACTTTGGTGATCATGGTTCAATAATAGCATCGATCTAGAATTAAACAGACCTTCAAAACAGGTGAACACACTTCTTACATTTGCAAATCGGAAACCCACAGGCGAGAGTGGCCTTATCTTTAAATTTTAGTCAAAGCTAATTACTGTGAAAACTGCTGGGTGTTATACAAAACTTAAGAAGTTTGCATTTTCATATTTATTTTTTGGTCTGTGGGCCAAATTTTACAATATTAATAACACACTCCATATACAGTAGAATTGTAGTTTGCTCAATACACATATCAGAGACAAGAAGTCTCATCAGCAGAATAATAGAAATCTGTCCAGCCTTGATCCTGAAAAATTCATCTCATTCAATGTTTTGTTTTGTTTTTTACCCTTTAAGAAATGTCAGTGGGTTGAAGAAAATTTATGTACTCATTTTTTCTTCTTTTGTGAGTAACTTTGATGTTATAATCTTGTAGATATTATGCTTACTAAGAGTAGAAATTTGAGATGAAGTCTTACCTGAATTATCATTTTTGAGAAACTCTGAGAAAGAAGCCAGTGAGGTTGTAATGAATGACTTGATGGCCTTTTTTCTCCTGTATTTGATTGGCTTTCACTGGTGACTGTCCTACTGCTTAACCCTAAAATGTAAGGAGAGATGGTCTACCGCAGCAGTCTGCTTACAGCTTCATAGAGGATCCTGAACGGCAGTACCTATGTGTTCTCTCTGCTTTCCACTCACATATTGATTAGTAAGAGAATAATTAATGTTTAATAAATATGAATAAATTAACTGAATGCTGTGAAAATGTTTGCTGGAGTCCCACTGACAGATTTTAACAGAGAGTGAGAGTGGGTTAGAGAATTAATATACTAACAGAATCAAGTCAAAACTTTTAATAGGCTAAAAGTGGGGCTGTTATCATTAAATACAATGAAACAATGTTAAAAGCAGAATTTTGTATTAACCTTAAAATTGCATTTTATAAGGAGAGAATATAGAATACCTAGGAGGTGGGGCTTGATAGCAATTAGAGATTTGAAGGTGGGTAATGGCAGTGATTATTCACTATAATTTTAGTATGTGATAAAAAAGTCATGTCACTGCTTCAAACACTGTCAAAAGCAAGAAGTAATTCCACTATATTTTGCATAGGTCAAATATCCTTTGGATTATTGTAGCTATTTTCAGGGGCAGGCTAAAAATAAAGTGGAAAATAAGAAAATTGTTAAACTAAGAATCGTTACAGGTGAAAATTGGGATGCTGATGGCTTAGGAAGCTACATTCTGAGAAAGCCTAAGGTACGTCAAATATGACAAAATGAAAAATTTAGCCTGACATGGCAGATTGTCAATTACCTTAATGACAAAATGCAGGGGAAGATGTTTTAGCTTTTCCTCTTTGGAAAGAGTGTATTACAGCAGTTCAGTGAGGCTAGAATGTTCTAGTTTCAACCCTTGGATATATAATATTACCACTTTCATGGTCACGCGTAAGTACTTAAACTAGCTGATGATGGTTTTCTCATTTATAAGTAATTATAAATGAGGCAAGGAGGTATTTGTGTTGGACAATTAAGTTACATAACTAATTTATGTAGCACAGCTGATAGATGGTGGGAACTCAGTAAACAGGACCACATATTCACATTTCATTGGCCAAGGTGGCAGAATTAATATCAATAGGTATTGGTATTATAGGAAAGCATATTCCACCTTAATATGAGAATATACTTCAAAACTCTATAGCTCAAGATTAAGCTTTTGGGAATTTTTTTTTTTTCTTTGAAAACTACCATAAGGAGATGACCCTAGGAAGAAATTCCTGCCTTGGTGGAAGGGTGAAGAACTAGAGGAAACATTTCATTAGTGTATCATTTCTGATTTTATGAAGTACATTATTTCGAGTCTAAATGTAAATATAAATGTGCTTACTCAATAATTTGAGCTTGCTCTCTTCTACAAGAAACATAAGGGAAGAAGTTGTGTAAAATTTGACTTCAAGGTTAAAAACACAAGCATGAGATTTGAGTAGAGAATTAAAATTGGAGAATTTGCTATTGGTAAACTATCTAGGCTAAGACCTTCCAGACTGATTAATATCGCTATCCTACAGAACAAGAGTTTCAAATAGGAGATCCCCTTCACTTTATGGGATGAATGTGTAGGGGTCAAATTAATTTCAACAACATTTATTGAATGGTTACTGTGCAACTGTGCTTGAAGAATTTAAAATAGAGGTGATAACAAATGGGCATATAAATTGATGGCTGTAATATAAGATTTTGAGTGCAAGGGTGAGTGTACCAGAAAGAATATGCAAGCATTCCTAAAAGATCAAAACTGAGCTCAGTGTTTAAAGATATTAGAGGAAGGGCTGGACTAGATAAGGTACAGGACATAGATGTGTTGAAGTTTCATCTGTAGTTTTTGTCATTTGGAAGCATTGCTTTTTCCAATATGCTTTGTTTTTTTTTGCCAGTATTTCACAAAGTTATTCTTTGCTATGTGGAATGAAAACATGAAACTCTGAATGTAAAGAAACTATTTATCTTAAACAAATATTATTTTCAGATGGACAAGAATGTTAAAAAACCATGGGGCAAGATTCAGCAAGAATATTTCTTTGCTATTTTTATACAATTATGGTTTATTTCCAGAAAACCTTTACCAAATCTCAGTTTTCAGTGGCCTTGTGAATAGGAACAGGGAAAATAAAAACAGTTAATATGCTAGGAATTAAGATTATGTGTACTTCTTCAGTCTTCTGAAATAATTGTTAAAGTAGTCTTTATTAGAAAAGTTATACTTATTTTAGAATATTAATAAAGGGAAGAAACTTTAGAAACTATTATCAAACTTGCTATACTTAATCACTGGTAAGATCTTGGTATAATTTTCCTTGCATGTATTTCTGTGTAGTGTATGATAACTTTTATTGAGGGCAGACTAGAACAGTGCTAGGTATTCTGTAAATGTCAGCTGGAGTCAGTTTTATCTGGTCTGAAACAACCCTCTTTAACCTCAAGAAGTCTCCTTTCTCTACTAGATTCCTTGTGACAGCTGTAATTTGGGGGGCATGATCTCAGTTTTCTGCCTTCCATGTGATCATCTTTCAAATTTTTTCACTTCTTTGTCCTTTGCATCTGCATAGTCTGTCAATTTTTTTTGCCATATCATTGACATGATTTTGCTGCCTCCGATTTGACTGCATTGTGACTTCCTTTATTTTCTTAGTGATTTCCTTTCTATCTTAAACAGACATGTTTCAGCTCAATTTGTCCTCGCATGCGGATTTTTGCTTTTGTCACATACAGGCTGTATTTAACTTGGTCCTTTGATGCTCTGAACCAATAGAATACTCAGGACACTGCAGTTCCAGTCAGCGCTATAATCAGGCTTCACGGTTCTTTTTGCCTTAGCCTCTGCCTATATCAAGTGTTTTACCTGTGGGACAGCATTACACAGAGTGTAGTATAACTCACATATATGATGATCAACACAGTTCGCGTCTGACTTTTCTGATTGGCACCACCCTGGGGCTCAGCGCCTTCAAGCGTGCGTTCAGCGGAAAGCTTATTTTTACTCTGGCAGTTTGCTGATGGTCAGCCATTGCTTCCAGCGGATGGCACTGATTTTTTTATACCCCCCTGAGTCTTCCTTAAAATTTTCTGGTTTCTCCTCCCCCTGGATGCATTTAATTTTGCTTTTGCAAATGATGTTTATTTGGTTATTGTTACATATACATTACAGACTTTACATGCTATTTAGTACCCACACAATGTAGCTTTTTCTTCTTCCTATTATAAATCATTTGAGAAGATATGTTTTGTTTTTCCCCTCTATATCTCAGTTTCATGTCACTTTGCTTTTCCTGTAATATTATGAATGATTTTATTTTGAATTATTATTATGGTTCATTCATACTAATCTCTGAGTGAGGAGAGAAACATTCAAGCTCAACCAACAGATAAAGGAGTCTCAATTATCTAAAGGTACACATGAAAAATGATAATCGTCAACATGCTGTATTCCTAGGTGTCTGTGACTCCGCCCAATTTAAAACATTTCTTGTGATCACTTCCTGTCCCACATATGTCTGTTATTATTATCTCTACATGAATTTTAGTAGAAAATAGGTGAGGTTACTTCAAAGGTCTTAACACTCTTCATTTTTTAAAAATAGTTTTTTTAATAAACTAAAATAGGTTGAGGCTAAAAAACATCTTGAATACTATATTAAATACAAAGTCAGGAAGGAAAGTTTATATAAATATGATATAGCCCCAGTATGGCTCTTTCTAAGCTTTTAACGCAGTGAACAAGTAGGATAAATTACTCAGTTACTCAGCAAACTCATGAAATATACAGTGCATGTGTTGCATACCATTTTCTTTGTGAACAAAGGCTCCCTGAGGAGATTCAGGGATACCTTTCCAGACTGTGATTGGTTTGGGATAGCCGGGATCCATGGTTTTCATTTCTTCACTATATCTCCAATACCTAAAAAGGATAAATAAACAACAACAGATGCACAGGAAAGACAATTATGTATACATAGAATAACATCCATTAAATCCTTTCTGTCCACTACTGGTATCCCTGTTAGTAAGTTACAGAATTGATTCAAATCATGCAAAGACGCTGGACACAAATTATTGTTTCTTTTTCTGAATATGTTAAAGATGGGTATGTTATTGTATATTTATGGTCTGCTAAAATTAATTTTAAAACACTAGCTAAGTATCATTATAGTTCAAAAGGGTATACCAACCCATGTAGAAATCAGGGATTTTCATGATTTTTAAAACGAAGGCAGCAGAATACTTCTTTTGGGAAATAAGCATAATTTTGATTCATTTACCCACTCATTTATTTAACAGATACTTATTGAACACCTACTATGTTTCTAGCATTACTGTCGGTGCTAGAGATGCAACCTTAACACAACAGGCATGCCTCAGTTCTTATCTTATATTTTAGGATATGTGGGGATTACAGGAAAAAAAAAACAATTTATCAGTAAATGCATAGTATCATAAGAGCTGGGAAGATCTATTTAAGAACATAAAGCAGAACAAGTTATCTAGGAATATGTATCAGTCATTTAAAATCACTAGATTGAGAGGTCCTCGAAATAAGCTGATATTTTGAGCGGACTGCAGGAAGAAGTAAGAAGCAACATACACAGTTTTGGAGAGTACACCATCCCAGATAGCGTAACTAGTTGCCAAGAGTTCCCGTGGCAGCCGCAAGCCTGGAGTGCTTGAGCGTCCGGTGAGGCTGGAGGGACTGGAACCCACTAGCAAAGCGGAGACTAGCTCAGAGTGGGAACCGCACCTCTGATTAGAGAGACCCTCCGGCTGTGGCAAAACCTGCGGTTTTCCTCTAAGAGAGATGCGAAGCCAACGTAGACTGTGAGCAGAGGAGCTTGAAGACAGGGCTTATTTTTGAAAGGAACACTCTGCAGCTCTGAGTGAAACAGACTGCAGGAGGTAAAGAAGCACAGATACCAGGAATGATGTCATTTCAGCAACCCTTGAGCCACAGTGTGTACTGGAAAGCTGATAATAATTCAAGGGATTGGGAGATGGCTTTGCAGGAAAGCCCCGAGCGCTTACAAATGCAGTGCATGCAGGATGTGAGGTAACAAAGATGAGCATAATTCCAGAATTCGGGGCCTGAACATCCGGAGGAACAGCCCTGCCATTCAGTGAGATCAGGAAGCGTGGAAAGGTAAGGGAGGCTGGTTTGAGGAAGCACGCATTCGGTTTTAGATATGCTAAATTCAGATGCCTGCTAGCAAAGTAGAGTTTTGATGAGACAATGGGTATATGAATATAGACTTTAGGGCAAGTCTCCACTAGAGTCCTTGGTGTGTAGACAGATAAGCAGAGAAAAGCAAAGCTTCCAAAGTCAGAACTCTCGGACTCTCATGCCTTCACAGGGTGGTTGTTGGGCCACTTTCACAGACCTGCTAGACCGCTAAGGAACAAACTGTGAACATCTCTACTTTGGATTGCTCCTTATTTTATGTATGTTCTAAGAGTCAAATATTTTCTATCTATATATTCAAAAGGACTGACAAAACTGGAGTGAAACCATTGGTAATTCACAGCGATATCGCATATTTTGAAGCAGGCATAAAACGTTCTGTGCATTAAATTGTTTCATCACAATAAACCCATGAAAGAGCTGTCATTGACCCCATTTAGGAGGAGAATGTTTGGAGGACAATGAATGACATGTAGACTTATAACCAATTCTCTTTGGTTTCAAAACTTTCTACTCTTTCCTCTACACATACCAAATATGTTTGATAACATCTCCCTCCACTACCATCCCTAGATGTGTCTCCGTACATGCTAAAAGGTAGCGTTACACCAAAAGATTTGTGGAGTATCACACAATGCATTTATATTGAGATTAGGTACTTGGTTCAAACCAGAAAAAGAAAAAAAAAAAAAATCCAGTCTTTTCTGACATGCTCCTGTTTCAGGTCTGTGGGGAATCCTTTATCTATTGCACTGTGGGCTCTTGTAAAGACTGTTTTGCTACAGATTCCTAGATACCTTAGATAAGTAACATGCAGAACATTAGCATGCCCTGCATCTCCAGTGTTCTCAGGGAAAGTAGAAGTAGATTGTTTCAGGATGTCTCCCCATAAATAAGCCCCAAGGCAGATTTTATCCAAAAAGGGAAACGCACGTGCAGGGGTTTGTCTTGGGAGATGCGGGCAGATCTGATAGAGAGGTCAGGAAAGGCTTCAGGAAGAAACACTGAGCTGAAATCACGGTCGCCGGGCCCACCTTGTTGAAGAAGACAAGTAGGGAGCGCAAAGCTACACCAAAACTAAAGCGCATTTTCATTCACATTTTTTCCACGGAAACGTCAGATTTAAGTTATTTTTGAATATCTCATCACAGAACACACTGTGATGAATATAGCATGTTTAAGGAGGCTGAGATTGCACTCAAAATCTCCAGATCTTTTCTCTCAAGTAAATATTTCAATGATATTTACAACAGTCATATATACTAACTAGTTCCTGAGTTGACCATAAAGAAAAGTTTTTGCAGAGAAATCATCAATACCTTATTTCATGGATTCTAAGACGTATCTCCACATTTTGCATCTGTGGTATATTTCACATCTCAATACTATGTCAAAGTATACTTGGCAGTTTTTTCCTCAATGATAGATTAAATAATGATGTCATTTACAATAAGTGAAATTTTTAGTTAGCATAAACCATAACTGAAAGCAAATTTAAAAATTTTCCTAACCAAGGAATAATTTAACATCCTAGTGACAATGGGACCACATTCCATACATGATTTAAGGAAGATTCCTACATACTCAGACACCAAGTTTATTCTCCAAGGTTTAGTTACAACAATGTTCATGTTACAGGACCTATTCCTCATGTAGCATTTTGTAGATATACATAATTTTAATCTTATTTCACCAAAATCCCTCACCAGTCTTTTATATTGCAGATTAAAATGTACTTATGCTGATGTCCTAACTAAAGATTCAGTATATATGATCACTAAATTCAGTCAATAACAAAGCACTGGGCATCATACTATTCAGAGGTAATGTCTTAATCATCTTTGCTCTTCTTGAATGTTACAGAGTTGATACTTAAGCTAATGCTTTCTGATTCATAGTTTAGTACAATTTTATACCACATTACTGCTAGTGTTTTCCTTGACATAGCATTTCTACATTAATCTCCATGCCATCTCACCCTCTTGGGGCCCTCACTGAAATTCATAATGTTCATTGTGTCCATATAATTTTTCTTCATCCCTCACTCTACTCGCTCATATATATATTTACCTATCAATACTTTTTTGAGCACTGATATGCAAGGCACATAAACTTTACTGAGATCACACTTCAAGAAAATATTAATGGAATGTGGATTTCATTGTAATCCTTCATTGGAACATAATCCTGGTATGAATTTGTTAGGATAAAAGCAATTTTCCCCTCTTTTTGCTAGCTGATAATGCAAAACTATAATTTTTTTTTATTGTAACAAATTCAAGAAAGACTTTTTTATTTACTTTATTGTGTTGGTTTTGAATCGGGAGGGAGGTGGGAGGGGGGTTCTGGAAGAGGAACACATGTATATCCATGGCAGATTCATGTCAATGTATGGCAAAACTATAATTTCATTTCAGTTTTTGAAAAACTCATCATAGGTAGCTTGGACCCTCAGGTTATCTGCTGTGTCAGCTTTGATACATACTCAGTAAACTTAAATGTGGTTAAAATCATCTAACAATATTCAACCATAATATTATTCAGTCTGTTATATTATTATATAAAGATATTACATTCAGCTACTTTATAAAAAAGCTGAGGCTTATGAGATTTGTATTTTAATTTCTAATGTATGTAACATATTTCAACATGAACAAAAGAGTTCAACCTGCTGATTTTTTTCTCCTGAAAAATAAACTTACAGGTTCATTGAGAAGAATATTAATGTATTCAGATGTAACATTATGTAAATAAATTGGAGGGGTTTAAAATTTAGACATTATAATGGAAAAGTTTTGGAGAGCTGTTGCAAATAAACATTATAGTTTTTTCTTCTAACATATCTACAATCTTTGAGGTAGAATTTTGACTTTAAATTGCTGATTCTTTGAGAAACACATTGTAAATGAATCTTCTAAAATAAATTATGAATAGAAATGGGATTTATTCCTCATATTTAGACTGATTATGAGTCATAATCATAAGAGAAAACAGTTGTCCATGTAAGAAGATACAGTAATTTCTTAAATTCCTTCTGTGTGAACAAATAAATAGTATAGAATATTCTGAAATAGTATAGAATATTCTGGATACTGAACTCAAACTGAACAGAAAATTTGATTTCACATGACCTGGTCATTTCTTCACCCACTTTGTCTCATTTTGTTTTTACTTCAGAGCCAGGATGTCTTTCCCTCTGTTATCACAGAACCAAGGGCCACTTTTTTCATGCCCAAATAATCCTACAAAATTTCTTTCTTCAGAAGCATTATTAAAAATGGAAAATAATTGAAAACAGCAATTTGTACTCTGCTAGATAATTTTAAAAACACAAAAGGAAATACTTCATAAACACATAACTTAAGCTACAAGAAATAGATGTATTTTTTTGTTTGGCCACTGGTGGTAATAATAATAAAACAAACCAAAATAGATTTAAATTTTGTCTTCTTTGAAAATGTCTTAAAATCCTCAATGGTTCAGCCTAGAATAAAGTATAGCAATAGAGTCTTGGATATATTTGTGATAAGATGCTACGAGACAATTTAGGATGACAGCATTTTAGAGCTAAATGTTATGAAGATCAAAATGTATCCAAGTATCAATTTATAGTATATTAAGAAAAGGGCAAGTAGGAGTCTGAAGGACTGAGTTCCATGCTGTTTGCGAAAAAGTGAAACTGGACATTTTAATCTGAATTACAGATCTGTTTAAAGAACCATCGTTTCATCTACGCTTTTGCACTTAGGAGATGTCATGTGGACCCCTCCATGCAATGCAACTTATATGTCAATTACACTCAGATCTGGGCCTCCAACCCACCTTTCCGTGAGAACTCAGGTATCCAGCTACCTCCTTGATCATCTACTTACCCAAAGCGAGCATTTCAATCTCTTGACCCCCTTTCCCCGGTATCCCTCCCCTTGTATGCCTCATCTTCAGAAATGGCACAGTCTATTCAATCCAGTGATAACACCTCTAAAACCCAGGCCTTAGAGCAACGTGCTAGGAGTACGTAAAAAGCACATACTGTACTCTTTGCTCCAGGTACGCCACTGCCATTGTGCCAACCTGTACTGCTTCAACAGCCTACCGAGGAACTTCCTTGCTTCCACATTTGAAACCCATTAGTCATACAGAAGTCATAATGATGATTTTGAATACACCTCAGAACATGTACTTTCCTGCTGAAAACCCTCCAAAGCCTTTCTATTGCCCTTAAAATGCCTCATAATCTGGTCCTAACCTACCTATGGGACCCCTTCAACCCCGGACTCACTATGCTCTTGCGACAATGTTTGTTCTGATTTGCACATTCTAACATTACTGCTTTTGTGCTGCTGTTTCATGTGCCTACACTACACTGGCCTGAATAATTTCATGTGACTGAAATTTCTCCCCTCTTGAGTCCCTGCATCAGTGCAGTCCTTCACAGTTTAGGCCTTTCTTGATTTACACACCTATCTCCCCCACCACTCTTTACCACCCATGAGTCTCTATCACATCAGCACCCGTTTTTATTTCTTTGGAGTATTTCTCAATGTTAAAATATCAGGGTCATTTTTTTCTTCTCTCTTTACAGCTAAATCCCTGATGGAGTCTAAGGACAATAGGGGAAGAAGCCTTGTCCTCTTCTTTCCTACTCCATCTTTATTACCCAGCACATGTCAATAGTATTGCTCAAAATATGTTTTAAATAGATGGGTGAGGGATATGCCAAGACAGGTACAGAAATCTTAAGGAAGCAGGAATCAGAGCTATTGAGAACGGAATGGGCTGTCTCTTGTTTATCCTGTCACCACAGGTAGTCAGGTACAGAAGGATGCGTGCCTGTGGAATGGAATTGAGGCCGTCTGGACGTGGGTAGGAAGTGAATAAGATGCGGGGCTGACATATGGCAGTGTTTAGACCAAAGCTAATTTAAAGGTGTGCTTTGTTTGTCGAGCAGATTATAGATTTTTTTCCCTGATTTTGAATGCTCTTCTAGATAGGCATAGTTTCCAGCTCACCACAGCAGCCAACACCCCCTACTGCCTTAAACATCACTGCTGCACCTAGGACAGTACTGGCCTGACCCTTTAAATCAATCGGGGCTTCCCAGGTGCTCAGCCGGTAGAGAATCCGCCTGCAGTGTGGGAGACTGGGGTTCGATCCCTGGGTTGGGAAGATCCCCTGGAGAAGGGAAGGGCTACCCACTCCAGTATTCTGGCCTGGAGGATTCCATGGACTGCATAGTCCATGGGGCTGCAAAGAGTCGGACACAACTAAAGGACTTTCACTTAAAGTGACTGAGGTTTTCACACCTAGACTAGCTAGGTTAGCTCTAAAATGCTTTTCTGATCTTATACTTAGAGAAATAGAAGTCTGTTAATACATTTTTTAAACAGAAAAATGTCAATAAAATAAGAGGAAGAAATAAGTTAAGGATAAATGAATTTTCAATACATTTTCTCTCAAAATACACATGAGGAATACATAAAATGTTAAAGTTGATAAGTATTGTAAATAAATAACATCTATAAGGAAGAAATACACTGCATTTTCATATAAAATGACAACCGGATTGCTTTTTACGTTTGAGTTAGTTTAATGTCTCTTCCATCTACTTTTAATCTAGAAAGAATATATTAATAAATGTTGTGACTTTGAAATTAAATATACAAATATGAAATAGTCTTCTTATAAAACATGCATGACAAATGAACTCATATAAAATCACACACATGAAAATTAATTGGGACCTTGCTTTAAATATTTTTAAAATCTATAAAAGCAGTTACTTAAGCAGAACTTAAAATCAAAGTATTTCTATATGTTTTATATATTCTGCATGCACCTTATCAAGTAGGGCATAAATTAACCAAAACTCTTTTTCTGATTTACTATAATCTTTATTATAAATTTGGTGTCTAACCTTCATTGATTTCACTGACTTGAGACAGCCAACATTTAATTTCTAAACAATTTTTTGAAGAAGCACTAAGTTTTTAGAATGGAAACATTTTTATAAGTAAGGCTCACTGATAATAAAACAACAGCTTTAATTATCATCCCTGAAACGCTCATTCAAACTGTAATACGAAAGCTAAGCTTTCACGCTCTGTCCTGTAGAAGTGACTTTCTCCAGGGTATTTTCTCAGCCTTGTGTTTCTACCCCTTTCTGGGGGGAAAAAAAAAACCCAACACAATTCAATATTGAGCATAGTCCTCAAAGAGTACATTCAAGCAATTAAAACCAGCTGAAGAATTAATCTCTAACACCCTTGAGGGTCCTTCATTTAAACAGTCTGCTGTAAGTCCACTGGTTTATTTCCAATAGTGGTCACCATGCTATATGGCAATCAATTTCTTCACTCCTCTCTCTTCAGACTCTCACCACATTTATATCTTGCTGAAAGTCATATACTTTTTGTGGTAAGTAATATCTTCTACTATGATCGAGTTTTTTGATGAACTTGTGATTTAGTAGAAACATCTAGCAAAACTTTAGCATCTTGATAGTGAATTAAAATCTATGACTATTTTGCTATAGAAATATTTGCAAATTTAATGCATAAAAAGTACATAACAAATAAATGTAAAACTATACATTTTTATCCATGAATACAAATGATAGAATCTTTTTGATCACAGATAAAGCTCAACATTTCAAACCACTTGGTATCAAATATTACAAAGTGCAAAATAAACAAGGTTTATATCCTTACTTTTCTCAAGTAGTTGGAGACATTTTATAGGGTTACATTATGTTAAGATTATAAGGCAAATTCAACACTAACTTGTTGGTCATTAAAACCTGTTGTTTTTTATGAGTGTTTGTGAGTTGCATGTGCTGTAACTACTTGTAAAATGACATACTTAAGTTCTACCTATCAATAGAGTTTACTTATGACTGTCACATTTTGATCCAGCTAGTAATAGTGCAATTAAAATTTGATTTTTCATCTTTATTTTTAACCTGTTGCTCATTTAAAATAATAAAATTTTAGCCTTCAACTTTGATTTTCTATGTGATATCTGTCCACAGGTGGGCAGGGGTAACCAGCATCCTCGTGGCTTCTGTACGTCATGAGACTACCCATTCACTCTAAATGTTACAAACTCTGTTAGTAATGTTACGAAAGTAAAAGATGTGACAGAACATAACAAGAGACACCATACTTCGAACTAAAAGCACTCGGTCTGGGGATCGTTTGGTTAGTTCATAGCACCCATCTGCTGGTACCCAAATAACAGTGTCTGAAGAAACGGAACTCATGATGAAACTGAAGGTATTTGAAAATGTTAAAAATTAACTGTGTGCAAAGTATAAAGCCTTAACTTTAAATATAAAAGCAAAAAAAAGACCGGTATTAAAAAGCACTTTTAAGTAAAGTAAGTAAAATTACAGAAAATGAATTCCAAGGATAAATATATGCTGCCTATACAGCTTTATAGGCATGTTATGAGTATGGAGAAGAGAAAGAATATATACTCCATATATACATTCATCATAAAGCCATATTATTTTGGAATATTAAAGGAAGACTTATCTTCACTATTATTTTAAAATATGTTTAAAAGATTTTCAGTTCTATTAATTCTTGTGTTTATATCCACATAGATTCTATCATCAAATGTACATTCCTGTATAGACTAGAAATATTGACTTCTCTAAACATCAGTTAACTGTTTTCCTGTGAAGTGTGTACTGACCTGTCCCCCTTGAAGAAATAGGTTTTCCCAACGTCCTCCCACCAAATGGCCGAATCAATACCATGAGGGGGAATTCCGCTTCCAAGAGTAATCAAGTCATGAGGGTAACCAGGTTGAAGAGTCGTGTCCTTGAACACCCAATATTTGTTACCTGTATGAAATAAGTGCAAATGCAGAATATACTAATTTAATGTCAGAAATTATAATATATATACTAACACAATGCATTTAAAATTCTTTTACATGAAAGCCATGAAATAACTTAGCAGCAGTCAACATCTGGAATACTGATGCCATTTTTGAAACATCAATGCTGTTTCCGAAAGTGGACATAATGAAAAACTATTTAATAATGCAATCAGAATTTGCGAATTAATTTAAGAAATAAAAAAGATCTACAATTTGCCATATGGGAACAATTTTGAATTAAAGGTCAAGAATGTTTTCTTCTAGCCTTATTTTCATTCAAGGCTAAAATCATTCCTATGTCTTATGCATTCTATATGACCTCAGATTGCCATGCTGATTACAACCTCTACTCTGTTAAAACACTTCCTCTAGGCTGGTCCTTTCCTTTTATTATATAAACATTCCCAAGTCTCTCTAGTCCTGTAAAGTCATCTTTTGCCCCAATGTCCTCTTTTAGCTGTTACACTATCCTTCTCTTTAAGAGTGGTGACTGAAGGGAGCAAAATTTTAATCCTCATCTTGCTCAGAATTGTCAGAGTATGGCAATACTAAAAAATGATGAATTACAGTCAGCTTTATTGCTGTTTTGAAATAACTACAGACAACGCACTTCCTCATGCCCCCCACCCTTGGTGGACTGTGTAAACACTCCCCTCTTTGGTATGCACTTAGGTAGTCTGCAACAATTTCTCTTTCCACTAAAAGTTGATTTAATACATATTGCTCCTGATACTTTTCTTCATGAAGGCACCGATTCCTACACTTTTCCACCCCTATCTGTTGACACAGCTGGCCACTTAAAGAACTTTCCCCACTGAGCTGCTGGAAAACCGTTTTGCTGTGGTTGTTTCTCTTTCCTCTCTAGCTGCTCCCTCTCTGGTCTTCATTGACTTTATTCAGTCCGTGAACGGTGGCATGCCCTATGCTTCTGTTCTCTGCACCTTCTCCTCTCATTTCATGCAGGGGAGGGGCCGAGAGGTGTCACAAACTCAAGGGGCAGGCTAGAGAGGACACGAGAGAGTGGCAATGATACAAAAATATTCTGAGACACAGCCACAAAGTCAGCAAATGCCTGCTGCCTTAAAGGCGGTCCACGTTCCTCCGCCCAAGTCCTTGCCTCCTGGTCCTTTGGATCTTTTTATAATTGAGCAACTCCTTGACTCACTAACTCCTCTTGAGGTTAATGTCTGGTGAAGTGAAATAATATCTTATTATCTGACAAAGTATCTTGTGTCTTTCCTAATAGATGAAAGGAGTTCCTTGCTGTTAAAATATTTCAATACTGTTCTAGATGAGGACTATAATAAACTAGAATTCATGTTACATCTAAAGGAATCTTAAAAAAAAAAAAAAAACTATCAAAACCAGTACTGGCCTAATAGTTCTGGCTAGTTAGGAGTCTCTAGTTTGTAAACAGACTTATCTTATTTACCAAGAGCTTCAGCTACCATTTGCTATCATTTTAAGTCAAAACAGCTTTTTTTGAGTACCTTTAGTGTCCCAAGTATCTTGTTAGAAATTAAGGATACTAAAGAGAACAAGACATACTATTATCATCCTACATTCAAGTGAATTTGACAAATGAAAATTAAGAACACAAAAATGTAATTTCAGTATTTGAAAAACTAGTAAATGCTATGAAGGAAACACATCAGGGGCTGGGAAAAAGAAAACATAGAGGGGACTTACTTCAAGTAAGGAGATTAGGAAAGCATCTCTAAAGAAGTAACACTTGAGCCAAACTTTAAAGAAAGAGAAGATGACACCTATGCAAAGAATACTGAGAAGAGCATCCCAGCAAAAAGAGTTACATATGATAAAAACAAAACAAAACGAAACTGAAAGAAGACCCATGGAATGTAATAAGCAAGAACAGAGTGGCACTCAGACCTACATGATGCGCTTGGATCTCAGTCTGAGTGCACTAGTAAGCCTCAAAGAGATTAAATTAGCAAAGGGCTGTGATCCATTTCCTATTTTCAAAAGATGATCTTTGGCATACCTGGCATGTGTACTAACTTTTTGATGAATGACTCAATTCATTAATTCTGGCCAAAGATCCTTGATAGAGCTCATTTTCATTCTTCTAAGATTCATTTTCAATAAAAAACCAAAGTTGTCTTTTGAGAATAGAAGCAGAGCATACTCCTTTGTTAACTTAATCACTTTGATGGCTTACCATTGCACTCAAGCTAAGATCCAAGCCCATCATATAGATTTTCAGTGCTACTATGGGAGTGAATAAGAAAAACAACATCTCCACTCATGGAGATTAGATCACAGTGAATGGGTATGAAGAAAATTGACCATAAATAAGCATAAGAATAGAACATTCTAAGAAGAAAAGTGCTATAAAATACAAAAGACAACCAATAATATCACAGTGCTTGGGTGGACTGGGGCTTATTTTTAGTGGAGATAAGAAAGATCTCTTTTTTGGGTGACAGGTGAATTGTGACTTGTATAACTGAAAAGAGCCAACTCACTGAAGATAGTTAGAAAGGGAAACATCTTGTTAAATAGCTAGAACATTTCTAAGTGAAACAGGAAGCCACTGAACAATTCAATTATTTTTTATTAGTAGTATGGATTAAGATTGCATCAGTAGAGATGGAAAGGAATCAGGATATATTGCAGTCACAAGCATGAACATGACATTTATTAATTTATGGTTCACGAGATAATACAGTGGAATATATAGAGAGAATGACAAATAACCAGGACTGGCCTTCTAGAAACACACGACCCCCAAAGAGATCACATAAGGGAAGAGGGAAGAGTAGGCAAATAGGAAAGAAGTAGAGAAGACAAGGAAGGCAGGCTAAAGTAAAAGAACCAAAGAATCCAAAGAAGACAGTGGTCGTTAATGGCTCTCTCTAGCCCAAATATGTTTTGAAAGCTAAAAATGCATGTAGTTACCCACTCAGATTTTCTACAAAGTTGATACAAAGTTGACCTACATGCTCAAATTTGAACTCATCAGAGGACGTTTCTTCTTGTTTCCTCCGTTTCTAGAGATGACACACTGGTTAGTGGCTCACACCTGAAACCTCCCTGTTCATAGTCTTTTCTGTCTATTGGATCATTACATGTAGCTGCTCTGATTTCATAATTCTTCCTTGAGTCTTCCCCTTGCAGGTCATCCGTGATACAGGTACTTGGTATGCTTTTCCATCACCCCTTTTAAAGTCAGCTGTCTTTTCCACAAGCCCACAAGCTCCAAGGTGGGTCTCATAGCCTCCCTCTGTATCACCACTCCAATTCTAGAACCAGTTAAACGCTGAAGAATTATGGAAATATGATTTAAGCAAATGAGAAGAGAGGAGCATAGCCACCATGCCTTTATTTTTATCAGTATGATCCAGGGTATATTGAGAGACTTTGCCACTCAGCAGAAGGTGGGGCTTCCCTGCTGGCTCAGACGATAAAGCCTCTGCCTGCAGTGTGGGACACCCAGGTTCGATCCCTGGGTCGGGAAGATCCCCTGGAGAAGGCAATGGCAACCCACTCCAGTACTCTTGCCTGGAAAATCCCATGGACAGAGGAGCCTGGTGGACTACAGTCCATGGGGTCGCAAAGAGGTGCACATGATTGAGCGACTTCACTTTCTTTTCTTTTAGGTAGTAAAAGGCCTACAGGGTCAAGAAGCCCCTAGATCCGCACACACTTGTGAGGAAGAAGACACTGGGGAATCAGAGAGATAGACTGAGAGAGAAAGAAGGATGGGGTAGATGCAAAAGCAAACAAACAGGAGAGAAAGAAGGAGGCCTCTTAGAGAGATGGCATGGGTAACTAGTTTCATCAAGTTCCTGACATACCCAGTCTTAAACTCAGTGGACTTGTTGGGTTTATTTTTCTTGTTACTGGATGAGAATGTTCAGTGTAATTTTTGACTGTCCAGATGTCACCCAGATATTAGGTGCATAAGTCCAAGTCGGCTGGTGAAAGTCTTAGCTTTTAGCCCCTGTATCACCCTGTCTTCCTGCCTGTGCCTAAGGAGGAATGCTTTTATTTTATAGCTTGAATTATTCCAAAAATCCCCTTCCTTCTTCCCTGCTTCTAGTCTGCCTCTCTTTTACTTATCTTCTACAAGGTCTTTCTGGAATGTTGCCTTCTACATCTTCCTGGAATGTATTCCTAGTTTTATCCCTCTTTTGTTCAAGTTTTTCAGAGGTTTCCCACTGCATTTGAGATAAACCCAAACCCAACTATAAGTCATTTCAAGATTCTTCTTAATATGGGTCCCTTAGTATGCACTACATTACATTCTGCTTGGCTCCCTTTCTAGAAAACTGGTTTGGCTCTTTCAAGACTAAGCTTGACATCATTTGGTGGGCCTCTTACTTTGCCAGAGCACTCAGCCTTCACTTCTATCATCTTACTTAGTATTATGCATGTCAATGAATCATAAGCCTGCCACCTATCCTATGCTGTGAATAACTTGAGGACAAACAGATGCAATGCCGTTTTCCTGCAGCACCTTGTACATAATGCCTGGAAAGTAGTAGGTGCTTAATAAATGGTTATTGATTGAAATAATCATGTTTAATATTATACACATATTGAATACAATATCTAAAATCTTACATAAAGGGGCAATAATGATTACATAAATAATATCTTGGGCTTTAGTCTTGATTCTTGCTGAGAGAATAAGAAAAATTAATTTTATAACTATCAGAAAGTCTGAGAAACTTTAAAAGCATGACCCAGTACTATGGTGGAGGACCACTTAAATGATTATATTTAACTGTTTGTTGGGAAATATTATCATAAACACATCCATCTCTCCTGAGCCATTGTTTAATCTGAATACTTTATTTAAAAAAAACAAAAAACTCCTTGCCAGAGTTCGTGAGACAGAAAATCCACAGAGCTGTTTTCCAGTTTGTTCTCTATTTTAGTTATATGTCTATGGCATGTAAAATAGAAAGCCTTACAATAATAGAAGAAAGAGAATGAAAATCCTGTTCCTTACCTCAATGACTTATGGGATCCATTCCTTTCATCTCACCTTTAGTTAGGGAAGAGTATATGATTTCAATGCCTCCCAAGAGAGCTACACAGAGTAAAACGTTTACCAGCTAGGCTCCGTGGGTTGTCTTTTCTTTCCAGCAGAAGCATTCTAGAATGCTTTAGAGCACTTCCTTTTGCTGTTCCTAACCTCTATGCCTTCCATGAAATCTCTTAACACTCTTTCCAGGCCTTCTGGTGATGCTGCTAGGCTCAAGGACATCCAGATGTCCTGGTGATTGCAGCAAAAGAAAATGTTCACAGATCAATCGCCAGCCCAGGATTGATGCTCGGGGCTGGTGCATCGAGATTTCCCGGGGGGAGGAGGGAGGGAGGGGGGAGGGAGGGGCTTCTGGAGGGGGAGCTTATGTACACCCATGGCGATATCATGACATTGTATGGCAAAAACAATAAAAGGGAGAAAAAGAAAAAAAAAAAAAAGAAATGCAGCTTACGTGTTGTCCAGTGTGAGTTAAACGTTTAATTATCCAAGTGTTTATTAAGGAAATACAATTGCATGATTTATTTTGTATCTTGAGGCAAGATTTGAACAAAATTGAAATTACTTTGTTCCTATTTTTCAGATTTTGAGTAAGTAGGAGAGATTCATATTCAACTATTTTTTTTTAAAACAGGAGAAGAGAATTTTTAAACTACCTTAGAACCAGATGGTCTGGTTCTGTAGGAAAATATTGGCAAAAAGAAGGCATTTACTGGATTTCATGTGAGGGTGATTTCTGGAGCAAATGGAAAAAACTGGTCCTTACTGACATTGTATTTGGCAGGATGCAGAGGAAAATATCAACAAGTCCGAATTAAAGACAGAGAAGCTTTATAAATAAAATGGACAACCTCAAAGGATGTTTGGAGCCTGAGGATACTTCACAGAACTCCTATTCCAATAATTTCTCAATGAGATTCACCCAGTGGCTGGTCCATCCATCCATACATCCATCCATGCATCTATCCACCCAGCCAATGTCCGCTTGTTAAAGGCCTAGTATAGCCAGTTACTGAACTAGGAGGTGCAGATACAAAATTACAGGAAATATACTAGGCTCTTGCTTCTCTGGAGCTGAAAGGCTAGCACAGGAAACAAACACTAAGCAAATAACACCATGATGCATTTTTAAATCATATGCTTGTTCCTACAAGAAAAAGCATAGCATCTAATTACTTTAAAAGATTTTTATTAGAAGGACGTGCCAACTCGGGAGGCTGAGACTCTTATCTGCTTTTCTAACACCCTTTAACTGAGTAAGCCCCTGTTAATGAGAGGTGGGTACTCTATTTTTCACATGCCCTGGGTCAAAAGGAATGGTTGAGAATTCGGCCTAACACGTTTATTTTATAAGTCAAAGAGTGCTCTGCATAAAATCACACAACCGTTTGCTAATAGATTCGTACTACAATCCACGTCTCTTAATCCAGTGCTTAATTTACTAATGCAAATTGACTTTCAAAACGGAATATGTTTACACTCTGTCTGGCTTTCAGAACTCCTGAGGATTTCCTTCCCTCTTTATCAACGAATCACTCTGATTTATTATTGGGAAGTGTTTATTAATTAATCCACTGTATTGTGCTCATGCCTTGCTCACTGTATCCTCAGTAATCAGATACACTTTCTAAGTTATTAATTTTTAAGAGTCTCCTCAGAGTCTCCTAAACTCATTTATATATTTATATTTTGTATCCTCTATTGCAACAGCGGTCAGTACACTAGAGCTACCTGATGCTGTCTCTTTTTGTAAATAAAATGTTATCTAAACTCAGAAACACTAATTCATTAACAAACTATCTGATCTGCGCTTACCCTACAATGATAGCATTTAGTAACTATGATAGAGACCATATGATCCACAAAGCCAAAAGCATTTGCTATGTGGCCTTTTACAGAAAAGATTAGAGCAGAAATTTCACACTGGCTGGCTTTTCTTCATACAAATAAGCCTGTACTTGGACTACCCAACAATTATGCTTATTTGGCTGATCACTGTTCAACGCTGATATATTCCTTGAGAACACTATACTTTTTTAATTTTCATAAATAATGCATTCTTTATTAGACTCTGTGTGACTAATACACTTTCACTGTGACTTAGTGAAACATTCAGTAGCTTTGAAATCAGATAGAACTAGGGGGTGATTGCTCTACCAATTATTAGCTGTGAGATCTTGGGCAAGTCACTAAATTTGAGCCTTCCTTTCCTAATTTACACATAAAATACTGACACCGCTCATTCAGAGTTCTGGAAACAGTGATAGATCAAATGTATAACATATCCACACTCACAGCACCCAGTAAACGGTACTTCTTATTATATAACACAATGGTTTGCTGAACACATTTGCTTCCTACTTACTCATGTAAGTAACATTAATAATCAATGATTACTGATTGATATCAGGGCCTAATCATTTGAATGAGGTTTTAATTTTTCTATTGTTTATAGGTAGGTTATTCAATAAATTTGAATAAATGCTGGAGGTCATATGTTACCAGCATTTATTATCAAGCAATCGGAGAATTTTGCATACTTAAGCAAATGCAGCAGAGGGTGAGGTATGTTGCTTAGGCCTGCCTTGAAGAAAGAACCGGCCATTCAGCTGAATACCTCTGGGTCTGACAGGTGGGCCAAGCAGCCAGCTGAGAGCCTTTGATCAGGTAATGCTCTGCTTGGCAGCTTTCAGGCAATGCCTTAGCATTAAAGCAGGTACTAAATTCTGGCCATTTTTGCCCTACGGGGACTCCTCCAGTGCACAGGTTTTGCTTGGAGCTCCTTACTGGGTTTGCCAAGACTCTGCCAGATCTCTCTACTCCCCCTTTACCTTTAACAGGTTTACCTCTCTCCTTTTGAGTTTATCTGAGTGTTGGCTTCCCAGGGAACTCAAACTCAAACATAATAAAGAAAAGGATGTGACAGACGTGTTTGAAAATGAGGAACATTTAGACACACAAACACTGTTGATGAAAAATATTGCAGTGGGAAGTAAAAATCAAAACAGCTGTAAGAAAAGCATAAAACAGTGATCCTACACGCAGGGCAGCAAAGCAGACCCAGATGTGAGGGACAGAATTTTGGACTCTGTGGCGGAAGGCGAGGGTGGCATGATTTGAGAGATTAGCATGGAAACACGTCCATCCCCACACGTAAAACGATGACCAGCACCAGCTCCATGCACAAAGCAGGGCACCCGAAGCTGGTGCTCTGGACAACCCAGAGGGATGGGGTGGGGAGGGAAGTGGGAGGGGCGTTCAGGACGGGGGGACACGTGTACACCTGCGGCTGATTCATGTTGGTGTATGGAAAAAACCGTCACTTGGTTGTAAATCAATTATCCTCCAATTAAAATAAATCAATGAAAACAAAGAAAAGAATACCACAGACTTTTTGAAGAATTATACATTAGTAGAGGAAATATATCACAGGAGATTTTCAAATATTAAACATTTAGCCCCTTGCTTCATATCAATATAAAATATAAACCTTAATATTAAAATTCTCTGAATATTTTAAATATTTTAATTTAAAAAATAACACAGTTTCCATGTTATAAATCTATTATTGTGTACACCAAGGCCACTGAATGTAAAATTTCCTAATCTAGTGTAACTTTTCAAGCATCAATTTTCCATTATTTCCTATAGAGAAATAAGTAATCTTTATATTCACCTATTTATTAAAAGATCTTTTAGATTATGCATTTACTATGTAAGAAACAACATATTTCTACCATAAATGAACTTCATTGGTACTTCCAAACCCTTTCAAGAGTGAAAGAGGCATAAAGAAATCTCAGCTTATGAGCATCTGAAATAAAGTAATAATGCAAGTCACATAAACCATTTCTTAAGCAAATAGTGTTCTTTTTTGTCATCTTCCAGTACCATGCATGTTAGACAACTCTTCGCTTTTGATACGGGCTTCCCTTGTGGCTCAGTTGTAAAGAATCCACCTGCCATGAGGGAGACCTGGGTTCGATCCCTGGGTTGGGAAGATCCCCTGCAGAAGGAAAAGGCTGCCCATCCAGTATTCTGGCCTGGAGCAGTCCATGGGCTGTATAGTCCGTGGGGTCGCAAAGTCGGCCACGACTGAGCGACTTTCACTCCACTTCACTACTTCGCTTGTGATACACGTCCTTTGCATGTCTTTCTTATTCCCAAACTTTATTCCCTTCCTGTTTTCTGCCTCAGATAGTTTAGTTCCTATTCTATAAGTGATTTTTGCCTTTCAAAATGAAATTGTCCAAAAGGGTGATAAGTTCTGCTTAAAGGTTATTGATTGATGACACCGAGACAACTTTTGAGACAACTATTGAACCACTTAATTTTGATTACTACTGATCTGGACAACACCAAAGGTGTTTTTAAAATTTATGTCTGACTCTCGAAGGACATTGTACCAGTTCAGTTTCTAACATCGATTTTTGGTATTATCAACTCATAACCATTCAGTCTGAACATGACTAATAATTGAGAATATAAACATGTGGTTTCATCATCCTTACAAAACATTACTATATTTTACTGATCTTTGGTTCCTCTGCCTTTTCTAAACCCAGCTGGACTGGAAGTTCTCGGATCACTAAGTGCTGAAGCCTAGCTTGAAGGATTCTGAGCGTAACCTTAGTAGCGTGTGAACTGAGCACAACTGTACAGCCTGAGCACTCTTTGGCACTGCTCTTCTTTGGGACTGGAATGGAAGCCGACCTTTCTAGCCTTACACTCAACTATATGCAGCTACACTGAATAGCTTGCTGACCAGTGAAGGGAGATATTAAGAACTGGCTTCTAACAAAAAACTAAAACTACATATGTCAGGCTGAAAAGAAAATTCCTTAATACGTAAATATTTAGATACATATACCTTGCTTCATTATGCAAAATGTGATAAAATGGTAAAATATAAATAGAAAATAAAATTAAGACTAAAGAAATTAGAACAGAGATAAAAATAGAACAGAGATAATACTATAAAATAACAAAGATGAAATTATTCATAATGTTGGCATCAATATATTTTACATAGTCATTTCTAATAGAAACACTTATTGGAAAATACATTATAATCAGTGTAAATTGTAACATTGAAATTACATTATTATATAAAGTTTTAAATATGATATCTGCAGTAAATGGATTAATTCTATATTCATATTTAGTTAATTTCTCATGTTACTGTTCTCAGTAGCCCAAGAACTTTAACTATGAATAGAGGTTGTTGGGACTAAGTCATCCATACCGTCAGGGACAGACTGCTTGATTATCACTGGGTTTAAGTAAGTGACTGAATCATCAAAGCAAATTTGGATGCTCATAATTAATATGTTATAGAACAATAAAGGAATAAAATTTTACCACCCACGGTCACCAATATTTTTCAATTAATGAAATATTTGCTGAAACTATGTCAACATAAAACTCAGGCAACAAGCAATAAACAGCACATGTTTGCAACATACAAGTTAAGTTTCAGTATAGGTCTCTCCAATGTGTGCATGTATTGGATATGTCAACATCTCCAGTGTACCTATACAATCAAAGTAATGAAAACACTCATCATCCTGAAATGTTTTGTCCCCATGCCCCTCTTTATTTGTTACTGCCCAAATCTATCTCATTGGCCCTCAGGCACCATTGAGGTACTTATCACCAGAGATTAGTTTGCCCTTTCCATAATTTTATGTTAATGTACCAGTACAACATGTATTCTTTTTGTCTGAATTTTTAAACTCCGCATAATTATTTGAGCTTCATTCATTTATAGTATGAATCAGTACTTCAGCCTTTTTTATTGCCTAGAAGTATTCTGTTATATAGATATACCATGGCTTGTTTATCCATTCACCTATTTAGGATATATAAGTAGTTCCTAGTTTTTATCACAAATGTGTCTGCTTTGAGTATTAGTGTATGTTTTTGTACAAATGTTTTCATTTATCTTGGGAAAGTTTCTGATTGCAATGGTATCTATATGCTTAACTTTTAAATGAATTGTCAACTTGGCATGGTAACTTTGGCCTGGTCAGTCTTTTAAAATTTAGTCATTGTAACAAATATGCATCTCATAGAGGTTCTAATTTATGTTTCCCTAATGGAAGGGCTGATGTTGAAGCTGAAACTCCAATATTTTGGCCACCTGATGAGAAGAACTGGCTCACTGGAAAAGACCCTGATGTTGGGAAAGATTGAAGGCAGAAGGAGAAGGGGACAACAGAGGATGAGATGGTTGGATGGCATCACTGACTCAACTCTGGGAGTCAGTGATGGACAGGGAGGCCTGGCGTGCTGCGGTCCTGGGGTCGCAGCGAGTCGGACACGACCGAGCGACTGAGATGAACTGAACTGAATGACTAGCACTGCGCAGCATCTTTGCATGTGCTTTCTTGACATCCATATACCATCCTTGTCAAAGTTCCTGTTCAAATCCTTTGCTCATTTCTGACTTGCTTGTTTTCTTTTTATTGAATTTTGAGAGTTCCTTACGTATGCTGAATACAGATCTTTCATAACATACGTGGTTTTCAAATACTGTCTCCTCACTGATGGCCTGTCTTTTTATACTCTTTATGTCATTGAGAAGTAAATTTTAAAAGTGTTGATGTCATCCAATTTACCATTTCCTTTTATGAATTGAGATTTTGGTGCCAAATATAAGAAATCTTGGCTTCAGTCAAAGTCATGCACACTTTAGCCCTGCTTTTCCCTCGTTGTTTCATAGTCACATTTAGGCCTGGACCACTCAGAAATCATTCTTACATATGGCACAAGGTGTGGATTAGAGTTTTTTTTTTTCTTTTTGCATGTGAACATCCCATGCTTTCAACATCATTTGTTGAAAAATTATGTTTTCCCCACTAAATTTCCTTTGTACTATTGTGAGAAATTACTTGTTCATATATGTTTTTAGTTTATTTCTGGTTCTCTATATTATATATATGTATTTTAGTAAATATGTATGATTTATTCTATTATATCTATATATTTTCTATCTTTACACCAATGTCATGCTCTTTTGACTAATATCACTTTAATAAAGTAAGACTTGAGGGAATATCCTGGCGGTCCAGTGGTTAGGAATCCGATACATTTGGCAAGATTCAACTTCTCAAACCAAGGAATAAGGCATATTTGTCCATTTATTTGTCTTCTTTAGTTTAATTTAGTGATTTTTTTTGTAGTTTTCAGTGTATAGGAGATCCACATGTTATTTGGCTTTATCCCTAAATATCTGGTAGTTTGATGCCTTTGTAATTTGTGATTTTTGTAAAATTTCAGTTATTGATTATTATATTCTTATAATTGTTCTTGACCTTAGTTTTAGGACTGTTACTTCAAAATGATTTGATTACTTCAGGTGTTTTAAGATTTGTTAGGGAGCAGTGAAACAGTGCTCCTTCCAGGATAAACATTCCCCACTACTGAGGCAAGACTGCTCAGGACTCCATTCAGTTTCATGGACAGCCTGTCACTGGTGGCAACAAGTACTTACGTCAGCCCTATGTAAGCGTCAGGCTTTGTTCCTTTTGTGTCCATTGCATGATTCGTACTCTAGACTTGAGTTGCAACCTTACACATGTAAATGGACCAATTCTCTCTCTCATACCTTAGGGGTTTCCGCTGCAAAACTCTGCATCTTCAGTCTGTGCAGCTCTTTGCTCTGCATTGCTTTGTCTTGTTAACTGTAGTCACCTGTTCTCCTTGACTCTCAGCTCTGTCTCCTCAACTGAGAACATCTTTTGAGCTCTACCTGGATTCTTAGATGTTGGTCCATAGCCTAGAATTCTTTCAAGACAGGAAATTGGGGCAATTTCTGGGCTTACTTCTCTTTGTTTTTAACTCCCAAGATTTACTGCCTTTCTTGATGTCCAATGTCATGAAAATTATTGTTTTATATACTTTGTCCAATTTTTAGTGGTTTTAGATGGAAGGTCAAATCTGATCTCTGTTGTTACATATTAGCTGGAAGCAAAGACAACCCTTATACTACATCTTTACATATCAAAAAGCAATAAAATTCTATTAAGAATATAAAATTGACCACGTCTATAGATGTTTTTATAACTGTGTACTGACAATTTCCACTGCATAAGGCAGGAGATGCAGATTAGATCCTTGGGTCAAGAAGATCCCCTAGAGGTAGAAATGGTAACTCACTTCAGTATTCTTGCCTAAAAAATCCCATGGACAGAGGACCCTGGGTGGCTACAGTCTATAGGGTTGCAAAGAGTCAGCAACCGAGCATGCATACACATAGTACATATTAGAGGAAGAGAAAAACACAAAGGAAAAACAAAGAGAAAGAGGGCCAAGAAAAGAACAACTTGCAGAAAAGTAATGCTTAACTACACTATGACCGCCATCCAGGGTGACTGGTACAGGCTGAGACCAACTTGTATAGAGCTGTGAATACAAACACAGATTAGGACTTGCATCGGATACTTCACCCATTCAGTAATTATTTGGCTAGTGTTTATTACGTCCCAGACATTGGTTATAACAGGGTTCAGCAAACTTGGACAAGCATCCTGGTTTTGTACAGCCCACAATCTAAGAAGAGTATTTACATTATTGAAAGGTTGAAAATAATAAAAGGATACGTAATCGAGATGGGACAGGCTTCAGAGGCTAACACATTGGCTATTTGGTCATTATAGAGAAAAGTTTGTCAACTCCTGGTTTGAGGTATTGGAGGCAACAGTATTAAAATGAAATAAAATAAAATAAAAGAACTAGAGATCTGAACCTTATGAGCCGATATTCCAGTGAGAAGGATACAGATGAGCAATAAGCAAGTGAAGCATATCGTCTGCCAAATGACATGCAAAAAATTAAACAGGGAGGGAAGTTGGATCGCTAGACATGAATCGGTCTCATTATCCACAGAGCGAGTTGGTGATGATGGTCTCAAGATGAAAGACGATCTGATGACCTACACTTTGAGGTGATAGATCCATTAAGAGACGGTGCAAGCTGGGGCAGGGATTTTGGACTGTGGTTGCTGCAAGAAAGATGAGAAAGGGGGTGGTGTGTCACCCAAAGCCCAGAGTTCTGGGACTCTTAGTTCTTGTGACAGTGATGAGATAGATACAGGAAAAGGAACAGTCTTATTGGAAGCAACCAGAGCTTCCGGCTCCCTCTGGATAAGCACTGGCATTTGGAATAAAGGAGCTGCATGTTCACAACTTTATTTGAAGGTAATGTGAGAAGGAAGCATCATAGCAGGGTCCTTGGAGTGGCAAAGTTTTAAGACCAGACATTTCTTTATACTGACAGTACATCCAGAGGCACCACTGACAAGCTAAACAGTCAAAAGTATGTATGTGACAAGAGACACAGTTGTTCCTGTTGTTAGCATCTCAACATAAGAAACACCCTACCGAGTCAAACCAGTCTTTAACCGTATCACTTTTATTAAAATGTTTGTTGAGCACCTACTATACACATAGCACTGCTCTGGGCAGTGAAAACCGGTTCCATCTGTCTTGAAATTTACATTTGAATGCTACAGGTAATTTCACATTTCTGCAAGGGCTGGCGCAAGCCGGAAGACACTGCTTTAAATGGAGTGGACAGGAGTGCACTCTGAAGAGGTCCCTTTTATGCCAGCTGTTGGAAGATGAAAAGGAGCTGGCCATTGCAGAGTGAGGGAGTGAGGAGCGGCCACAGGGATAAAGGCTGAGAAGGCCCTGCGGCAATAAAGCACTGGAGGAACACTGGTTTGGGACTGTGACAGCCTCTCCTCAGGCAGTTTTGTCAGAGAGCGCTATTGATCCTGTGATGAGACCGGACCCCCTGGGACAGCCCGGCAGCCAGAGGCCACCTACCGCTTCCTCTTCCTCTTTTTTTGCTGCTAACACACACAGGACCAAAGAAAAGTGCAGGGGAGGATCCTTTTTCTCCAAATATCGGGGCTCTAAGATTCAGACCCTTCAGATGTATCTTTTCTTCATCTGCAACGGTACAGTACCTGTCTACTGCCTTTATACATTTATTATAGAGAGCAGGGGGGCAATGATATTAGTAGTGATCATCCCACCAGCAGCAATAGTTGGCATTCATTGAGGGCTTACTTGTACCAAGCACTTCACATGTACTCTTAATTTAGTCCTCAATTCTGAGATGCAGAACACTAGTACCACCATTTTCCAGGTGGAGAAACTGAGGCACACGGGCTCGAGTAGCTGTGTAGTTCACAGAGCTAAGTGGTTGCTCAGAACTAGCAATATGTCTTCAGGACCATGGGATTCTTATAATTAACATACTATACTACCTCTTTCTCAAGTTATAATTTGTAGAGATAAAATAAATTCTGAATATACACCTTGATTTTATATGGGTGGTTTGGACATCCCTTAAAATATGACAAGTATCTCGCAAATCCTGTATTATCGTTACTCTCATCCCCACTACAAATTCTTCTAGTTTGGTCCTGAGAATAACTGCTTTATTCGGTTAAGATTCCTTTTTCTTTCCCCTCAGTCTCAATCCTTATTTAAGCCTATTCTCAGTCCTTCAGACTCTCGAGTAATCCGTTCAGTCACATCCATTCTGTAGTCTACTGTTGCTCAGGTCAACTTAAACTTCTCTTCACAGTTCTTTTAATCCTTCAACTCAGTCTCTTTCTCCTGGGCTCCCTGCCCCTAACAGACTTAAGATCTTCAGATTTATTGTTTTGAATATTTGCAAAAGACTCCGTCCCCAATGTGGGAAACCTGGGTTTGATCCCTGGGTTGGGAAGATCCCCCGAAGGAGGGCATGGTAACCCACTCCAGTACTCTCGCCTGGAAAATCCCCATGGACGGAGGAGCCTGGCGGGCTACAGTCCATGGGGTCACAAAGAGTCAGACACGACTGAGCGACTAAGCATGGCACAACTTTAGAAGAAGGGAGGACCAGTCACTTGACTTAAATTCAGCTTAAATTAATTCAAATAATCTCACTTTTGCATGCTAGACATTACTACTTGTGCAATTGAAATTTGTCACTCAGATAAATAACAAACAACAAATTTTATTGGGTAAAATGATTGGGTGACTTTTTCTATTCATAAGTTTTCCTTATATTTACGAGTAATTTCTTAGTTTATTGAAAACTATTTAACATAAATTGACTAAATCAAGTAAAGAGATTAAGTTGACTAAATTACAGTGAAGAGATTATATATGAAAATAAGTGAAATGAATTTCACTGTGTAAAAACAGCAAGTAATTCCAAATACTCTTAAAAAAAACCCAAATCCCTTAGTTGATAAAAAATTACTTTTAATTTATTAATTTATTTATTTGTGTATTTATTTATCTGGTGCCTTTAGGCCAAATCTAACTATTCTAAATGATCACAATGCCTCCTAAATTTTACTTACAAATGGGAGTATTGTAAGAGAAAACATAAATCAGAGAATTAAAAATTATCTTTGATCTTGCATTTAAATTTGTAGCTAACATATGTGGTTCATTTTATAGAATGAATTAGCTACCTAAACTCATACAATAGGTTTTATTTATTCCTCCCTATGTGTACAACAAGGCCCTGGACAATGTGACCAGTATATAAGAGAGCAAGACACGGGAAATATTGCTTACCTTTAAAGAAGACAAAATTTCCATCACTGTTTTCATAGACTGCGTCAATACTGGGGGGCAAGCCCCGCCAGAAGTAAGTGATCTGCATGGGGTATCCGTCCATCACCCTGTTGTTTCTCACGCGCCAAAACCACTGGTCCTGCGAAGCAGACAGAAGCAACTGTCAAAAAGAGAGAGGCCACCAGGAATCTCCCTGTACAATGGTTTGATGCTTTTACAGTAAGCTAGTGCGGTTATCCCTGTCCTATATCAAAAAAGTCAAATAAACAAAAACTTGCCCACAATGATCACAAGGATTCTTGTAGTTGACTACTCAAAGTCTCATCTATACATTGTGGTTAAAAAGAGGATGTAAAAATACTTGATCTTAGCGGTTTACATTATCTCTAGATGGCAAAACAGAGGTAGCCTAGATAAGACTCTGCCAGATTTGTGGATTAAGTGAGCTTTCCAAGGCAGCATAGCAATACACACGCACCTTTGCATTTATAGACACATGCCAGGTCTCTGCACCCAAACTGCTGGGATAAACAGGGAGGCCACACCTCCTAGTATGCCCATGTCATACCCACAGTCTCACGTAATTATGAATAGAGTCCCCTTTCACCTTCAAATGTATCCCGGTTTGGACAATTAATTACACTGTCACCTAAAGTGAACAAAGGGATCTTGAAAGAAGATCATTACAGTGGATTCCAGTATAGGTCAATTGTTTCTCTTATTTGCTGTCATAATAACCTTCATTTCACTGAGTCATACCACAGGTCATTTGATATTAAATGTGTTTACTATTATCTCCAGTGAATTACGTACCTGTCTTTGCCCCAAAGCAGATATTTATGAATATTTTTGACTTTTTAGACAAAACACAATACATTTTTCACCATAAATTCTTACTAAGGGCAAAAACTATAATGTATATCTGATGATATCAAATTGTTTTCTATTGAAAATTTTGGAGTAATTTAGAGACTATCCAAAGTGCTTTAATATTAGAAAAACAGGTATATTTTAAAAATTAGTGTCCAAGAAACTAAAATTAAATATTTCATTATATTTCAGTATTTACAAGCAAGGACTCATTGGAAATTATGTGGTTGTTAAGTTGCTGAGTCATGCATTACTTCCTGTGACCTCACAGGGTACAGCGTGTCAGGTTCTTTGGGCCTCCACCACCTCCCAAAGCGTGCTCAATTTCATGTTCACTGAGTTGGTGATACTATCTAACCATACTATCCTCAGCCGTCGCCTCCGCCTTTTGGCTTCAATGGTTCCAGCATGAAGGTCTTTCCCAATGAGTCAGCTCTTCGCATCAGATGGCCAAAGTATCAGCTTCAGCATCAGCCTTTCCAACACATATTCAGGGTCAATTTCCTTTAGGACTGACTGGTTGGATCTCCTTGCAGTCCAAGGGATGCTCAAGAGTCTTCTCCAACACCACAATTCAAAAGCATCAATTCTTCAGTCCTCAACCTTCTTTCAGAATAAATTCTCATAATCCATACCTGACTATTGGAATAGCCATAGCTTTTACTATATAGACCTTTGTCAGCCAAGTGATGTCTCTGCTTTTTAATATGCTTTCTAGGTTTATCATAGCTTTCCTTCCAAGGAGAAAGTTTCCCTTAATTTCATGGATACAGTCACCATCCACAGTGATTTTGGAGCCCAAGAAGATAAAATCTGTCATTGCCTCCAGTTTTCCCCCTTATATTTGCCATGAAGCGATGAGATGGGATGCCGTGATCTCAGTTTTCTAATGCTGAGTTTCAAGCCAATTTTTTCACTCTTCTCTTTCAACCTCAAGAGGCTCTTTCTTCCTCTTCACTTTCTGCAATTAGAGTAGTATGATCTACATATCTCAGGTTGTTGATACTTCTCCCAGGAAACTTGATTCATCTAGCCCAGCATTTAGCATGATGTACTCTGCATATTACTAGAGATCTCTTCAAGAAAATTAGAGATGCCAAGGGAACATTTCATGTGAAGATGGACACAATAAAGGACAGAAATGGCATGCTATTAACCTTCTGTTGATAATTTCCATACTACTAGACAGCTTGAATTAATAAATGTTTTGATCAACATGCAGGAGCTATGTTAATGTGAATTTTAAGTACAAATTATTTCATGAAAAGATTGATCTAATAAAATATATATGGGCATTAAGGTCCAGACTTTAATGTCCGTAGTATGTGGACACATGATATTCTGATAATTTAAAACAACAACAAAAAAAGCATTTTGGTCTATCTGTAACAGGGGTTTTGTTTTTTTTTTTTTAATCTGAGTGTTAAAGTCATTCCAATCACCACATAAAACATGTTAAAATTCCGGTAATATACACCTTAAAATAAATGAAAATGGCTGCAAACTACTGGATTCTAACAAAGAAATAACAGACTATAATTATTTATGGAACAATTAAACAAAACAAAAAGCTCTCTAAGCCAAAGACCTGGAAGAAATTGGATGAACTATCCTGGGCACATCGTCCAACGTCTCTCAGAGAAGCACTTCACGCTGCGAGCATCTCCTCACAGTTGAGACAGGCCAGTGGCTCTTCGGGACAAACAGCCTGAAGATAAGATGCAACCCACCACGCCACTGACGAAGGGAGAAACGGACTTTCTGCCTCGGGATAAGCAGAGACAATCTGCAGATCTTTTCAAGGTGATGCAGAAGCACAGGTGAAGTCATGACTATTTTTCATTGACAGGAGCCTTGGCAGAGAGTCATATATATTGTAGATGCTCCAGTTGTGACTCTACTCAATATATCTACAACTGCTCTGCTTAGCAGGATTCAGTGGTGCAAATAATTAGGCAAGCTGTCTGTCACAGAGGATGTAAATGCACACCACGATCACTATAGATGACCTTTTCACAAAAAGGGGCTTGTGACTAGTTTGTAGAGAGAACATATTCAAAATGAGATTTAGGTGTCTGTGCAAATCTTCCTTGCAGAGGAAACCTTCTCTGACCACTTTATCTAAAACTGAAACCCCTCACTCCACCCACTGCACTAGCATTTACTCCCCTCCTCCTATTTTTTCATCACTGATTACATTTACCCCTGTTTTGCACAATACAGGTTTTACTTATTTTTCTTTCATTCTCTCTCATCTGGAATGCAAGCTCAATGATGGAAAACTGGTCTCTCTCTTGTTTTCTTATGGCTCCCTATATCTGCCCCTCCCCACCAAAAAAAATAATGTCTCACACATGGTAAATATTTCTTGAAAGAAAATAGAAATTAAGGAGGAAAGGGCAAAGTAAAAGTAAGTGAATTTCCTAAGACAAAAACTATATAAAAGAGCATAAAGGTGCTGTGAATGGACAGACAATTAGTGCACATTCCATTTTCTACACGGGTATGATATATAAAGAACTTTGAACCATGAGCAGATGGGAAAACATGTTTTCACCTTTCTAACAAACGTAGACTTTGTTTTGGCCTATGACGCAAAGGAAGGGACAAGGAATCACCTCTCTAGAGCCCTAGATTGTTTGTTTGTATCTTGCCTCTGACCTCTTGTTGGCCAGACTTCTTACAGAAAAGGGAGGAAGGGGGTAGGATACACTAAAAACAGTCACAGCTAGCACATTTGCGAAGTCAACTTATGGAAAAGCATCATGCTTAAAAATTACCAGAGGAATCCCTACTTAAAACAGCAATATTTTACTTCCGATACAGATATTTTGGAGCTTACACACAGATTTTTCTGTCCGTGTCATACGGGACTCAGACACACCACGCTGCTCACCATTAACAAAAAGAATACTAATTTTTAAAACTGAAAAAATAATAATTATCCATACATAATATAAGGCTATAACGGTCTGGTTTTGCTCCACTTGCATATGCAAAGAATGCTGGTTATTGAGTACTCCTATACTACGTGTGGTTAAACTCTAAACCGCAAAGACGTGAGAGCACGTGAAAGATAACGTGTGTGTTGGCACTGTTTTCTTTTTAGGTCCTGATTTTTTTTTTTTTTCCTGTTTCTTTTTGCATCGCCTCTTGTTCAGAAACCTGTTTGCAATGATTGTGATGAAGAAAAGGAGAGTTTACTAAAAAAATGCTTCAGCAGTACACTGCCTTTAGGGAAAGGAGCCACCAAGTGTAGATTCAAATGTGCCAAACACTACTACGACATGTCGCTTCGCCCCTGTCCTTTGGGATCTGAAGATCATGAATACTGGAAAGGTGATCTAAATTTTAATTCACATTATCATGCAACGGAGTCGAAAAAAAAAGAAAAGATTTTATTCCTCCCACTGAACTAGCAATTCTGGAGTTCCAAAAATATGAACTCTTTAAGAATGTACATTCATCCTAGAAGGGAACAGAGACAAACAATAATTTCAAAAGGCTGTATGAAATGCTATTATTGCTGCTGCTATAAAATGGGAACTACCATTTAGTGAATATAATAAGCTAGAAAACAGCTATGCCATTAGCACACCTATCAAGAATTACCATCCCCTTGTTTCTGACCTGAAGAAAGATGTCTCATTTACAATAAAAACTATGCTCCTGCTGAAGAAAGTATAGACTGCTTTCTTTACTCAAGGTAATTGAGAGGGCAGTGTATTCAATTTAGTTTTTTAACCAGCGAATCTAAAATTGTCTCTTCAGTCTTTTTCTATCAACTCATCGTGGTTTTTTTTTTCTTCATAATACTTATTGTTCTCTGAAATTATCTTGTTTATATGCTCACCTGTGTCTCATCATAGCTTGAACATCATCTATTGTATTCAAACACTGCACTTCTCAGCTCTGGAACAATGCCCAGCACTGTGTTAAATAAGTGCTCAAAGACAGAGAGAAGCAGAGAGACATAAAATCAAACCTTCTCCTTGGCCTGGGTGCAGAGTCTTGATTTGTCAACATTTAACTCAAGTGCCCCCACAGCAGGTTTGTATAGGCCCTCCTGACTGCCTTTATAGTACTCATACCTACCAAAGTACTCGGATCACTGTCCTCAGTTCAGTTGCTCAGTCCTGTCCATCTGTTTGCGACCCCATGGACTGCAGCATGCCAGGCCTCCCTGTCGATCACCAACTCCTGGCGTTTAAACAAACTCATGTCCATTGAGTCAGTGATGCCATCCAACCGTCTCATCCTCTGTCGTCCCCTTCTCCTCCCGCCTTCAATCTTTTCCAGCATCAGGGTCTTTTCGAATAAGTCAGCTCTTCACGTCAGGTGGCCAGAGTATTGGAGTTTCAGCTTCAGCATCAGTCCTTCCAATGAATATTCAGGACTGATCTCCTTTAGGATGGACTGGTTGGGTCTCCTTGCAGTCCAAGGGACTCTCAAGAATCTTCTCCAACACCACAGTTTAAAAGCATCAGTTCTTCGGCACTCAGCTTTCTTTATAGTCCAACTCTCACATCCATACACTACCACTGGAAAAACCATAGCCTTGACTAGATGGACCTTTGTTGGCAAAGTAATGTTTCTACTTTTCAATATGCTGTCTAGGTTTGTCATAGCTTTTCTCCCAAGGATCAAGCGTCCTTTAATTTCATGGCTGCAGTCACCATCTGCAGTGATTTTGGAGCCCACAGTTTCCACTGTTTCCGCATCAATTTGCTACTTGGTAAATAGATGGCAAATAGATCACTGTATGGCCATTATCTATTTGCCAGCCCATTTCTACATGTTCTAAATGAGCATTTTATCATTTGCTAACTTTCTCCCTCCCTTCCTCCCTCCTTTCCTTTCCTCTTTCTTTCTTTATGACTTCAGCTCCTCCAGGGATATTCACTCAAAAATCTGCCTCTATTCCCCAGGGCTCATCCTGCCCTGGAGGTGATCCTTCTGTTTTCACCTTGTAGTACAGTATTGGCCAAAGCGCCATGACACAGTCAGGATGTGCAGAGTGGGAAGGCAAGATAGGTCATGAAGAAGAGCTACTTTACGAAGTGACATAAGACAAAGCAAGAGTTGAGCTACAGCTATGGAGTATTATTTTTATGACTTCCTCTTCAATCAGTCATATTTTCCCCCCAGTACTAAGCTTACTAAAAGCAGGATCTTCATTGAGCTGAGAGAATGTGGAATGTAGAGCAGACAATTAGCAATAAGAAATATATACTGGACAGAAATAAAGAGTTATCTATAGACTCCATGTGAAAGCTCTAAGCAAGTGCAGAAGCTTAAGGGGAAAGGGAGGAAAACAGGCTAGATGCCCAGGAGAAAATGTGCTAAAGGGAATTTTTTTTTTCTTTTCTTTCAAAGGGATACATAGTTATTTATCAACAAATTAGGTGTTAAATGCCTATGTTGAATTAAAGGTTTGCTCGTAAGAGATAAGGGTAGATGCAGTGGAGAATTCCCAAGAAATTAGGAAGCAAAAAACCCTGAAAGATTCCTAAGGGAGTTTGTTTCAGAGTTCAGGAGCAGTTGTTGCCATAACGGGAGGGACTAACCCTCATTGCCAACACCTAATTGCTTTAGCTAATATGGTCTTGAAAACATTCCTTTTGTTGCTATTGTCTTGCTACTATTGTTACTGATGTTTATTTTTTTAAATAGGGAGTTCAAAAGGTAACTGCCCTTCCTTAAACCCAAAATCCTCAACAAACAACCTGATGTCCAATAAAATAGTGAGGGTCCAAACACGTCCAAGGGAAGTCAGGTTACCACAACCATTAGCACACCCATAGCAAATTATCACTTTTGCTATTGGGTCACAATAATAATTTGCTATTAGTTTCACATCTACCAAGTGAAACTAATATGAGTAACAATATTCGCTTACTGTTAAAGAAAAAATAAAAAAGGAGAAAAAAAAGGAGAAGCTTCTCCAAAACAAATATAAGTTAATAAGTTTCATATTTTTTCAGCTAAATAATGGAGACTTGGACAACTACTGATGAAGCTGAATGATTTTTAAAAATTATTTTAACCAAGAAGTAATCTGATGACAGATGATTAAATAAAATTGATAGATAAGACTGGATTATTTGTGAAATTATAGAAAGCATACTCTGGCCACCTGATGAGAAGAACTGACTCACTGGAAAAGATCCTGAGGCTGGGAAAGATTGAAGGTAGGAGAAGGGGATGACAGAGGATGAGATGGTTGGATGGCATCACCTACTCGATGGACCTGAGTTTGAGCAAGCTCCAGGAGTTGGTGATGGACAGGGAAGCCTGGTGTGCTTCGGTCCATGGGGTCGCAAAGAGTCGGACACGACTGAGCGACTGAACTGAACGGAAAGTATAGAAGCTTAAGACGGTAATATTTTTATATAAAAGAGATGGTATATCTGTTTGACTTGGCTGTAAGATTCATAAATTAAGAAGAATTTCAGAAGTCTTTGAAGATGAGGAAAGACAATGTTGACTAGATTTTATCAGGCCCTTCACAGGGGTACTATAGAAAAGGAAATTAACTGACGTCATACCAAAGGAAGGTATTTAATGTAAAATAATCTATGCACCATCAGGCTGAGGACAGTGGTGAACAAGCAAAATACGTCTTTTTCAGAGAAGGGGAAATGAGATTTGAAGCCTAGAAGTTATAGCGGTTCTTGGTGGAGTGTAATCTAGGGAGGGTGACATGGTAAGAGCAAAGGGACCATTCTAGAGGCAACTGCACATAAATGCTACATGGAATGAAAACAGCATCTTGATGAGATATCTAATGCCAAATCAATAAAGTAGAATATAGAAGAAAACAGGTATAGAGATGAAGGACAAAAATGAGGAATAAATAAAAATAAGTGCAGAATTAGAAGGTCTAACATAAGCTGCATTGCGCTCTGAATACAGGGCAGATGCTTACTTGTGTTTAGAGAATAAAGCACTGGGGAACTTAGAGGCAAGTATATTACTGCAATGACTGGAAAGAAGAAGGCATTTGTTTTAGGTCAATTAGTAAACACTCAGTAATGAAGCACACGTATCCCAGAATGAGGATGCCAAGTGAATAAAACAATATGGCAGACAATAAAGAGTAACCCAAATTAGTCTCCAAGTGTTTTAAAAAAAAAAAGGCTGAGGTTTATAAAAAGCATTTAAATTGTGAGTATATTCCTCCTTGCTCAATCACATGCATTTCAAATATTCATTTCAGCTATGATTATTTACAACTTGTCTGTATAGCTGAAAGTTCGATTGAGAATATGTTATCCTGCCTGCATTTTCTTCATGAGGATACAAATTCACATGAAAGTGAAAAATAGTTTATTTAGTTGAGCAATTTAAGCTTTTTCTCTGTCTTCCGAAGACAGAAATAAACCCTCATTTATCTTTTTTTTGTAAGATTTCAATGCTATTCAACATTTTTAAACTTGTATTGTGTGGCTAAACAATAATTTGCAATTGTAATTCATTTAGTAACCATTATAAATATAGATGAATCTCACTTGATGCCATCCATTCATCCCTTAAAAGTTGGTTATTGATTATTGTGTGAAGCAAGTACTATTTTAATTGAATGCAAATGAATTAATATTCAAAGGGATGATGTTAAAGAGAATCACTTTGCTTAATTTTATAAACACTCTTTCTATTCAAGTACATAAAAACAATATAAAATCATTTTGTGCTGATACAGTGTTTCTTAATGTTAAGTATTCATGGCTTAATTTTTTTTTTTTTTTTGAATCAGGCTACATTTAGACCATTATTTTCTAAAAGGAAAACTGAGCTGGTGAGTTACTTTATGCCTAAAGTGAGTTGGTGATACACTGTTTAGCGCACCCATTCTCTGGTGTTCAAACTCAATAGCAAAAATGGTCAATTATTTGAAAATTAAAAAAAACTTACTTCCATATTACTAGTTATAACTATAAACATGTCTGAACTATATTTTAATAGAGTTTTACAAATACATATTGATTATTAATTTCTAAACCTGAAGTTGAAGACAAAAATAAATATACATTTTAAAAGATGGTCTTGGATAATACTGAAATAGTTTTAATGTTTTGAATATGTCTCATGTGATCTAGTTTATACAAAACTAACATTGCAACCAAATAAGATTCTGAAGCACATATATTTTATTTCATCTGCCAAGTTTGACTTACAAAAGTAATCAAAATTGTTTCTGGAAAATCTTGATAATTGGAAAGGCTTTTCTTCCTCTTTCCCATTAGTCTTCCAAAATGTAGTGTTTTTTACTACAATAACTTCATTCTAGGGCTTAGTGAACAGTATGTAGTTTCATAGTTGATTACTACAGGTTATTTTTTTTTTTACAATTAATAACAAGCAATCATCATAATTAAAATAGCCATTTGTTTGGTTAAAAAAATCAGATTTTTTACCACTATCAATGACATAGATAGATAAACTTTTAGTCTGCATTATTTCTATGCTATCTATCATTGCTATTAAACTCTTAGTTTAGCTAAGGGATGAGGCAGGGATACACCACAAATAATACCTATTTTTCTCCAGAAGATCCTTATAGCCTTTTTCCTGACACAGATTTTGTCACTACTATTTTTTACTAGTCAGAAACACTGAAAATTGTGACTGAATACAAAATACATTAAGGGAACAGAGGTTAACTCTCTTTAACTTATTATTGCTTGTATATTGTTTCAGTTCAATATTTCTCTATGTTGAGTTTTGCACCATTAACTCCAAAACCATAGATAGGTAAAAACTATATTTCAGTTTGCCAAAGAAAAAACAACTGTGAAAGCGTAGAGGCAGCAACATGACTAATTCATTATAAATATACTGTATTCAAGATATCCTTATAACTACTATATTAATCAATGCAGTTACATTTAAATGAATTAAGTATAACTTCAAAATCAGTTCCTCTGTTGTACTGGACACATTTCAGGTGTTCAACAGCCACATGTAACAGGTGGCTGCCATACTGGACAGTATATATACACAGAGCATCTTCATCATCACAAGTTGTACTGAACGGTGATACCTTGGTCCTTGACGGATGTTAGGATTTTTTCCCCATTCTGATTTGTTTTAAAACTCCTATCTTGTTATGAAATAAATTCATTTATGCAGTAGCAGCCTAAGGCTATGGGAAAATGTTGACTGAGATAAATCTAAAAACTATGCTTCTAGAGCCAGTCTTTAGTAGAAACACCATAACTATTGATGAGAAACTTGGAATGGCCCTACCATCCCGGTGGTGATGTCAGCTGAAATGTTAATTTTGGTAACATAGTTGGAGGTACCATGACTACAGCTTTCAGAATTCATTGATGCTGCTGTTTAGAACCTGAGCAAAAATGTGATGCTATTCAGTTACAGGTCTAACCTCAGCGTCCTTTCCTCACATGTTTGCCTTGCTGGCCCCTTTTGCAATTTAAATCTCAGCTAATGTGTCACTTCTTCAGAAAGACTGATCACCCAAGTTATAGCGGTCACCTTACCACCGGTCTCAACCCCTGTTTCTACTAGATTATGGTGTTTCATTCTAATCATTGCACTTAGTGATACCTTATACCCCACGTGGCACAGTGGTGAGGAATCTGCCTGCCAATGCAGGTTCCAGAAGAGACTCAGGTTCGATCTCTGGTTCTGGAAGAACCCACGAAGTAGGACATGGCAATTGGCTCCACTATTCTTGCCTGTAAAATTCCATGGACCGAGGAGACTGGCAGGCTAGAGCCCATGGGACACGACTGAGTGACTGAGCAGAGCACACTTATGTATAATTATCTGATTTTTTGACTGTTTCCTTCTCCATCCAAACTTTGCTGTAGGAGAATTTTGGGGTGTTCACTGCAATATCCCAAGGTCTGATACCCTTTCAGGCAAAGGCAGACACCTTATAAATATGTGTCACATGAATAAATCAATGAATGCATTGGGCAAGAAATGGAGACTTCAGTTAATCATGGTAGAAATATACATTTCTAAAATATAAAGGCATTTATTCAAATAAAATGCTTTTTTCTCCCAATATGATCTTTGCCATTAATATTTTCCAAACTTTATATTGCAAATGTAGCAACTTCAAAGTTATGCGTTGTACACATAATTTACTGTTATGAAAGTTAACTAAGAAGCTAGCCTGTAATAGATAGCCATACATGGCAATGATTCACTCAAAAAATGGTATCTCTTTGGGAGTCTAGGGATGTATGCAAATCTACTGAATAATATTAAGATATGTAAGACTCAGGTCTTAAATATTCTTAAGAAATCCTGTATAAGTGGAAGTCTCAAAAATGGGAAATTCAGTCTGCACCAAGTCTAGAATGTGGTACATATAGGCAGATTTTGGTCAAGAAAACTTCAACGCCGCCAAAGGGATGGTGTGTTCTGAAAACTTAACACATAACCATGTACAGTTTCAACTATATGCTGGCAGTGACATTGGTTGTATCAAGTTATCAAAAAGCAATGACTCCAAGGACACCATTAAGACTGTCCTTCCTGGATCCCTTTCACTGATCACTGTCTTGTCATGGTGAAGGGGCTTGTGTAACTCAATGAAGCAAGGAGCTGTGAGGTGCAGGGCCACACAAGACAGACGGGTCATAATGGAGAGTTCTGACAAAGCGTGGTCCACTGGAGGAGGAGATGGAAAGCCACTCCAGTATTTGTGTCGTGGCAAACCACCCCGTGAATAGTATAAAAAGATAAAAAGATATGACACTGAAAGTTGAGCACCCCAGGTTGGAAGTACCCAATATGCCACTGGGGAAGAAAGGAAGGAGGGCAATTACTAATAGTTCCAGAAAGAATGAAGTGGCTGGGCTAAAATGGAAGTGACTCTCAGTGGTGGATGAGTCTGTGGTGAAAGAAAAATCCAATGCTGTAAAGAACAATATTGCACAGGAACCTTGAATGTTAGGTCCAGGAATCAAGGTAACTTGGAATGGTTAAGTAGGAGGTGGCAAGAGTAATCATTGACATCTTAGGAATCACTGGACTAAAATGGGTTGGGATGAGTGAATTTAATTCAGATGACCATTATATATACTACTGTGGGTAAGAATCGTACAAAAGAAAGGCAGTAGCCCTCATAATCAATAAAAGAGTTTAAAATGCAGTACTTGGGTACAATCTCAAAAATGACAGAATGACCTTGGTACATTTCCAAGGTAAAAGATTTAACACCACAGTTTCCAAGCCCATGTCCCAACCACTGATGCTGAAGAAGCTGAAGCTGACCAGTTCTATGAAGATCTACAAAACCTTCTAGAACTAGCACTAAAAAAATAATCCTTTTCATCATAGGGGATTGGAATGTAAAAGTAGGAAGTCAGGAAATATCTGGAGTAACAGAAACTTTTGGCCTTGGAGTACAAAATGAAGCAGAGCAAAGGCTAACAGAATTTTGCCAAAGAACGCACTGGTCCTAGCAACACGAGAGATGACTCCACACATGGACATCACCAAATGGTCAATACTAAAATCAGACTGTTTACATTCTTTGCAGCCAAAGATGGAGAAGCTCTATACAGTCAGCAGAAAGAGATCTGGAACTGACTGTGGCTCAGATCACCAGCTCCCTATTGCAAAAGCCATGCTTAAATGAAGAAAGTTGGGAAAACCACTAAGCCGTTCAAATATGACCCAAATCAAATTCCTTATGATTATACACTGGAGGTGATATATAGATTCATGGGATGAGATCTGGTAGACAGAGTGCCTGAAGAGCTATAGATGAAGGTTCATAACACAGTAGGGGAGGCAGTGACCAAAACCATCCCAAAGAAAAAGAAATGCAAGAAGGCAAAGTGGTTGTCTGAAGAGGATTTACAAATAGCTGAGGAAGGAAGAGAAGTGAAAAGCAAAGGAGAAAGGGCAATACATACCCAACAGAAGAGTTCCTTATAACAGCAAGGAGAGATAAGAAGCCCTTCTTCAATGAACAATGTGAAGAAATAGAGGAAAACAACAGAATGGGAAAGACTAGAGATCTCTTCAAGAAAACTGGAGATATCAAAGAAATATTTCATGCAAGGATGGACACAATAAAGGACAGAAACATTAAGGACCTAACAGAAGCAGAAGAGTTTAAGAAGAGGTGGCAAGAATACACAGAAGAACTATATAAAAATAGTCTTAATGACCGGGGTAAGCAGGAAGGCGTGGCCACTCACCTAGAGCCAGACATCCTGGAGTGTGAAGTCAAGTGGGCCTGAGGAAGCATTACTATGAACAAAGCTAGTAGAGGTGATGGAATTCCAACTGAGCTATCTACAGTCCTAAAAGAAAATGTTGTTAAAGTGCTGCACTCAATGTGTCAGCAAACTTGGGAAACCCGGTAGTAGCCACAGGAATGGATAAAGTCAGCTTTTATTCCAATCCCAGATAAGGGAAGTGTTAAGGAATCTTCAGACTACTGGACATTCACGCTCATTTCGCATGCTTGTAAGGTTATGCTCAAAATCCACTAAGCTAGGCTTCAACAGTACTTGAATTGATAAATTCCTGATGTACAAGCTAGGTTCAGAAAAGGCAGAAGAACCAGAGATCAAATTGCCAACATTCATTTGATCAAAGAGAATTCCAGAAAAATATCTATTTTTGGTTCATAGACTACATGAAAGCCTTTGATTGTGTGGATCATAGTGAACTGTGGAAAATTCTTAAAAACATGGGTATACTACACCGTCTTACCTGTCTCTTTAGGAACCTAAATGCAGATCAAGAAGCAACAGTTAGAAATGGACATGGAACAATGGACTGGTTCAAAATTGGGAAAGGAGTATCGACAAGGCTGTATATTGTCACACAGGGCATGTCATGCGAAATGCCAGACTGGATGATTTACAAGCTGGAAATCAAGACTGCTGGGAGAAATAACAGCAGCCTCAGATGTGCAGTTCAGTTAAGTCCAACTCTTTGCAAACCCATGGACTGCAGCACTCCAGGCCTCCCTGTGTATCACCAACTCTCAGAGTTTACTCAAACTTATGTTCATTGAGTTGGTGATGCCATCCAACCATCTCATCCTCTGTCATCTGCTTCTCCTTTTGCCTTCAACCTTTCCCAGTATCAGGGTCTTTTCCAATGAGTCAGTTCTTCGCATAAGGTGGCCAAAGTATTGGCGTTTCAACTTCAACATCAGTCCTTCCAATGAATATTCAGGACTGATTTCCTTAGGGTGGACTGGTTGGATCTCCTTGCAGTCCAGGGGACTCTCAAGAGTCTTCTCAAATACCACAGTTCAAAAGCATCAATTCTTCGGAGCTCAGCTTTCTTTATAGTTGAACTCTCACATCCATACATGACTACTGGAAAAACCATAGCCTTGACTAGACGGACCTTTGTTGGCAAAGTAATGTCTCTGCTTTTAAATACACTGTCTAGTTTGGTCATAACTTTCCTTCCAAGGAGTAAGTGTCTTTTAATTTCATGGGTTCATTCACCATCTGCAGTGATTTTGCAGCCCCCCAAAATAAAGTCTGTCACAGTTTCCACTGTTTCTCCATCTATTCCCCATGAAGTGATGGAACAAGATGCCATGATCTTAGTTTTCTGAATGTTGAGCTTAAGCCAACATTTTCACTCTCGTCTTTCACTTTCATCAAGAGGCTCTTTAGTTCTTCTTCGCTTTCTGACATAAGGGTGGTGTTGTCTGCATATCTGAGGTTACTGATGTTTCTTCCAGCAATTCATTCCAGCTTGTGCTTCATCCAGCCCAGCATTTCTCATGATGTATTCTGCATATAAGTATAAGCAGGGTGACAATATACAGCTTTGATGTACTCCTTTCCCTATTTGGAACCAGTCTGTTGTTCCATGCCCAATTCTAACTGTTGCCTCTTGATCTGCATACAGGTTTCTCAAGAGGGAGGTCAGGTGGTCTGGTAGTCCATCTGTTTAAGAATTTTCCACAGTTTATTGTGATCCACACAGTCAAAGGCTTTGTCATATTCAAAAAAGCAGAAATAGATGTTTTTCTGGAACTCTCTTGCTTTTTTGCAGATGATACCATTCAAATGACCAAAACTGAAGTGGAACTAAAGAGCCTTTTGATGAAAGTGAAAGAGGAGAGTGAAAAAGTGGCTTAACACTCAACATTCAAAAAACTAAGATCATAGCATCCAGTCCCATCACTTCATGGCAAACAGATGGGGAAACAATGGAAACAGTGACAGGCTTTATTTTCTTGGTCTTCAAAATCACAGTGACTTCAGTCCTGAAATTAAAAGACACTTACTTCTTGGAAGAAAAGCTGTGACAAACCTAGACAGTGTATTAAAGGGCAGCAACATCACTTTGCCAACATAGGTCTGTCTAGTCAAAAGTTATGGTTTTTCCAGTAGTCATGTATGGATGTGAGAGTTGAACCATAAAGAAAGCTGAGCCCCAAAGAATTGATGCTTGTGAAGTGTGGTGTTAGAGAAGACTCTTGAGAGTTCCTTGGACTGCAAGGAGATCAAACCAGTTAATACTAAAGGAAATCAACCCTGAATATACATTGTGAGGACTGATGCTGAAGCTGAAGCTCCAATACTTTCGACACCTGATGCAAAAAGCTGACTCACTGGAAAAGACCCTGATCCTGGGAAAGATTGAAGGCAGGAGGAGAAGGGGACCACAGAAGATAAGATGGATGGATGGCGTCACTGACTCGAGGGACATGAGTTTGAGCAAACGCCGGGAAATGGTAAAGGACAGGGAAGCCTGGTGTGCTACAGTCCATGGGGTAGCAAATATTTAGGCACGACTGAGTGATTGAACAACCAATATTTGACTTCCCACTGCAAATTGATAAGTAGTGATTTTAGTTCATGCATCAAGCAATTTTTCATTTCTTTGCATTGTTAATAGAACGGTTTACAGCTTGAGCCACTGAGGTAGCCTGCTTCATTAATCCAAGGACTAGATACTGAAACACTATGACTTTCCTCGCTGAAGAACCTGGCCATTTTTAACATCTCAAAGTACAAGCAACTCTGATATACACTACCTTAATTTTTTTCTGCACCGAGAAAATGTTATTTCTTTGCATTTCTTCCAAGTGAAATTTAAAACAAAAGGTAAAAAATGAAGTCAAGATAGTAATGAAACAAATGATGGATGATATTTTACATAACCTGTAAATGGCATTTTTAACAGCAGAAGAGGCATCATTTTAGGCTTTACCTAGATAGACAGATTATAAATAATGAAGTGTTATAGCTTCTTTTAAGAGTGTCTAGGTTACAGCTGAACACTAAACACAACTTAAATGGCATTTTCCTTTTTTCTTTTCATATTTATACTAGCAATTTCAATGATTCCATAAATGTTTCATGTTTGAAGTGCATAATTACGTCCATTAAAAAAACAATTTCTATGTTTTCTTAAACATAGAAATGTATGAAAAAAATTTCATATATATGATGTCAGAGTTTGCCCAAAAGCCATACTGAATTCTCACTTTAATATGAAGTACTATAACATTTATTTAATATAATGTGGGTCTGTCTTGGGTCTAGCCCAAGATGGAGTGCATTACTAGAAATAACAGAAAGGACTCTTTATTTCACATATAATATAACCACATATTCAGAGGCTTTGGGGCATTACAATAGCATATTTTTAAAATATAAAAATTATATTTAATTATATTTATTTCTTCCAGAAACACGTTTTAGCTCTAAATAACAATTCTGTGATTGTTTCTTCTACATAATGCAACAGAATCCTTGCACGTAACAGATACATGCTAGCTAACCAGATTCTACTGACAAAGAGCATTATTACCAAAATAATTTACTAAGATTATTTTTGTGCTATTATTAATTTTGAGACTAATATGTAAAAAACTAATTAAAATTATCTGAAATTATTGATAGTAACCAGAAGAATAAAACACATTAAATAATGATATTGTTAGCTTCTTTTCTAATGAATATTATTTTATTTTAAAATGAGCAATGGCATTATTTTCAAAATTGTTTATTGACCAAAACTGTAAAACCAGAGGTAACCAAAAGCAAAAGTACATTTCTGTCTCTTTTTATGTTCTGGCTATTCTTAAGTTTGTGTAGCACAGATCCAGGGTTAAAAAGGTTACTTCATTTTTGTAATGTATAAAATATCTTTTAAAATATTTATGACATTTCAATATACAGCTCTCAAGGAAATGAAAGAGGTAGACACTGACCAAAAATAAATCCCCAAAGAAGTTATGTCTTTGTTTCCCTTCTCCAACACTTGAAAAACATAATTCCAAGCTGAAATGTCAGCAGTGGAAAGTCTGTCCATTTTCTTTCCAGCTCTCATGAGAAGCTCAGCGCCTTGTACTGCCGCCGCGGTAATAGGTCTTACTCGGTATGTTATGCAAAGCCTCTCTGGGAGCCAACATGAAAAAGGCCTTTTAAAGGAATGTCAGCAGCTTCAGAAACTGCCTGTCAGAAGGATTTCAGTTTTCCTTCTTTGGCCTTCCTAACCACTTTCAGAGGCTTATTTCATTCCTGGTAGTTTTCATTTTATTAATGCATACAGCTTGCAACTGTAATTCAGGGTGGGCCTCATGGCTAAAAAATTATACACAGAGATGATTAGGTACAAAAATAAAGGCAGAGCTACACAGATTTTGCAGTGCATTAATATTTTACTACTGACGATGGTTGGTATGGTGGAAAAGAAGGCAACAATTTGATGAAAGGCATTAAAAGGAAAAAGCTCTATTAATTTTGCCTTGAAAATTGCCTTAACTTTTTTTTTTTTTTGCAATCATAGATTTAAATGTCCAGACAAGTGTTTTAAAAATATCTTTTTGCCATTAGCAACACAAACCATAACTGCCTGATAGGGAGAACTGACTACAAGCCCTGGGTTCTGGTTTTGACTGCAGCTTCTGCCTTTGGTGTTCTGGGCAAGTCACTTGTCTCTGCGGCCTTAGTTCTGCATCCATACCACGGGAAAAGATGTCTGAATGCCTCTTGCAGTTTCAATGGCAAGTTGTAGGGGAAATGGGGGAAGTTGATAAGTTTCCAACTCTGTGAAAACTTCTAAGAAAATTCACAGGAGCAACTGTCCTATTTATAAATATCAGAAAGCTTCAACAACAACACTCAGTGAATTAGTGAGGACTGTTTGCAAGGTGATTATTTTTTTTACAGTTATAAAATATACTTCAAAATTGAGTACATCCTTTAAATATAAATCTACACCTGGTTATCAAATAATTCTATTAAAAAATAAAGGGTGTCCTTAATAGCATCTTTTTGAAGAGCATTGTCCAGTTAGTAGTTGAGCATTCAATAGACTTCTTAAATCAGTGAATACCAAGAATTCATTTAATAATGATATATAATTTCTTACCTCCAAAAGCTAAGTACTATGGTAAGCATTGGAAACAGAGGGGTAAATAAGAGTGGTAGAGAAAAGCCAAATATAACTTGCTGGACTTTAAACACAAAAATATTTTACTATTTGTACATCATAAGAATTTGAAACAATAAATAACGCTACTTCTGATATATTGCTAAAGAAAAAACTAACCAAAATGTTGTTTGCTTACATTGTTGAACAACATTCACTATACAGGCCACTAATCTATTATCCACAGCACTAAAATCCAGACAGATTGAAAAACAAAAGTTGTTTCTAGAGTTCGTTACAAGTTCATCTGTCATAAAATCTGATTTGAATGGACATGAGGAATTTTAGAGAAATTTTCACCATGGTTATTGAGACAATTTATAAGTTTCAATAAAGACCTATTAACGGGTTTGATTATGGACCACTTCTCTTGATTCTTTCAGGGTATTATGAAAATAATAGTCCACATATTGAATTATTAATAAAAATAAAATTCTTGGCCATACTGTATTAAATGAAATAATCATTTCAGCGTTCTAATTTCAAATACAAATGCCATTGGCAATGGCATTTTGAACAAAACTGAGAATTCAATTTTGTTTTCTTCTTTCTTCAGAATATTACTGCCATTTTTGGTTTTTGTCTTTTGGTGTTTTTGAAATAAACAAGATAAATAGAACTATTACAAGTAAAAAAACAAGCAATTTTAGTTCCTGGTCTTTTGTGTGAGGCCTTAGATACATAATTTACTCCCAGACCGAGACAGCCCCTGTCAAAAAGATGATTAGAAACCTTCCCATCAGGCAATGCGAAGGCTGATAGAATCCAAACAATTCGCATCATTCACGTGGAAGCCCTGCTGTCTTCTCGCAAGCACCATCTAAATATAGAGCTGTGTTGAAGGATGACCGAGATAGCAGAAAAAGAAAACCCAGAGCGCACTTCTTCCCAAAGGCACACCAAAACTGCAACTCTTCACAGAGTATCTATCAATGGGAGCAACAGGAGGACTACCAGAACAGATTATCACAACCACGAGGTGGGGTATAGCCAAGGCTCAAACGCCTGAATCGGTGAGACACAGAGAGGCCATTTGAAATTCGGAGGTTCTTCCCAAGTAGAAAGGGATTGAAGCGCTGCCCCGGGCTCCCTGGTCCAGGGCTGACGCAGCAGAAAGATGAGCTCCCAGAATATCTGACCTTGACGGCCAGTGAGGCTTTCGTACAGGCAAGAGGGGGGCTGCAAAACTGAAATGGTTAGCAGAAGGCATTTAGGGGAGCTCCTTCTATGATGAGAATGCTAGTTTACCTGCCCATCAGCTAGTCTGCATCAGTATGAAGCTTTCTAGGGTGCACAGCCAGCTCTGCAAGGACCCAGGCTAAGCCACCAGCAGGCTGGAACCAGCTACCAGGAAACAGGCCCTGCAGGGTAGTTGCTCCAGAATTCAGCCTCCTCAACAACAGGCCAACAGCCTCTACGAGAGGCAGGGCCTGGCAGACAACTGGGCCATGGGTCACCCCTGCCTACCAAGGTGCCCACGTTAGTCAGACCCACCACAACACAGAGCGCATGCAGCCTGCACAGAGACTGCTCCTAGAGCAGGTCACTCTGAGAGCGGGAAGGGGGTGTGGCTGGCCCCAAGAGGGTACCTCCTATATAGGGCTAACTTCTCCAGTTTGAGAAATTTAATCCAACTACTTGTCATATGAAAATAAAAACAGAGAATCAGACAAAATGAGGCAACAGAGGAATGTGTTCCAAGTGAAAGAACAAGACAAAAATTCAAAAGAAGAGCTACGTGAAGCAGAGATAAGTCATCTATCCAATAAGGAGCCTAAGGTAGTGATTGCAAAGATGTTCAATAGACTCAAGAGAAGGATGTATGAACACAGACGTTTAACAAAAAGTCAGAAAATATAAAGAAAAATAACAGAGCTGAAGGATATAATCATTGAAATAAAAAATGGACTTGAACGCATCAACAGTAGTTTAGATGATACAACAGAATGAACCAGCAAACTGGAAGACAGAAAAGCAGAAATCACTCAAGCTAAGCAGGAAAAAGAAAAATATTTTTTTCTAGAAATGAGGCTAGTTTAAGTGACTTCTGGGCAACATCAAGCATGCTGACATTTGCATTATAGAGGTATCAAGAGGACAAGAGACATGAAGAGACAGAGAATTCAGTTGTTGAGATAACAGCTGAGAGCATTTATAACCCAGGAAAGGAAACAGGCATTCACACTCAGGAATCACAGAGTCCAAAAAGAAATCAACTCAAAGAGACATGACACACTGTAAAGAAAAATGGCAACAAGCAAAGATAAATAACTGCAAATGCAGCAAGGGAAAAGCAACTAGACTGAACCTTGAACAAAACGGGTTTGAATGGCACAGACTGACATGCATGCGGATTTTTTTCAATAGTAAATGTTACAGTGCTGTACAAACTCCAGCTGATCGTAGATGCAGAAATACATATATGGAAAGATTATGGCTATGGGGAAATCGTGGAGGCACACATCCAACCCTAAGTTATACATAGACTTTGACTGTACAGAAGGTTGGCAAAACCACTTATGTACAAGGAAACTACCATAAGACTTTCTGCAGGAGACAGTGATCAAAACCATCCCCAAAAGAAAGAAATGGAAAAAGACAAAATGGTTGTCTGAGGAGGCTTTACAAAAAAGATGAGAAAAGAAAAGAAGTGAAAGGCAAAGGAGAAAAAGAAAGATATATCCATTTGAGTGCAGAGTTTCAAAGTAGAGCAAGGAGAGATAAGAAAGCCTTCCTTAGTGATCAGTGCAAAGAAATAGAGGAAAACAACAGAATGGGAAAGAATACAGATCTCTTCAAGAAAACTAGGGATACCAAGGGAACATTTCATTCAAAAATGGGCTCAATAAAGGATAGAAATGATAGAGACCTACCAGAAGCAGAATATATTAAGAAGAGGGGGTAAGAATATACAGAAGATCTGTACAAAAAAGATCTTCATGACCCAGATAACCATGATGGTGTGATCACTCGCCTAGAGCCAGACATCCTGGAGGTGAAGTCAAGTGGGTCTTAGGAAGCATCACTATGAACAAAGCTAGTGGAGATGATGGAATTCCAGTTGAGCTAGCTCAAATCCTAAAAGATGATGCTGTGAAGGTGCTGCACTCAATATGCCAACAAATTTGGAAAGCTGAGAAGTGGCCACAGGATTGGAAAAGGTCAGTTTTCATTCCAATCCCAAAGAAAGGCAATGCCAAAGAATGTACAAACTACCACATAACTGCCCTCATTTCACATGCTAGTAAGGTCATGCTCAAAATCCTCCAAGCTAGGCATCAACAGTATGGGAATTGAGAACTTCCAGATGTACGAGCTGGATTTATAAAAGGCAGAAAAATCAGAGATCAAATTGCCAGCGTTCATTGGATCATAGAAAAAGCAAGAGAATTCCAGAACACCTCTATTTCTGCTTCATTGACTAAGCTGAAGCCTTGGACTGCATGGCTCACAACAAACTGTGGAAAATTCTTAAAGAGATGGGAATACGAGACCACCTTACCTGCCTCCTGAGGAACCTGTATGTAGGTCAAGAAGTAAGAGTTAGAACCAAATACCAGAAAACAGACTGGTTCAAAATTGGGAAAGGACTGTGCCAAGGCTGTAGATTCTTGCTCTATTTATTTAACTTATATACAGAGTACATCATATGAAATGCCAGGCTGGATGGATCACAAGCTGGAAGCAAGATTTCAGGGAGAAATATCAATAAATTCAGATATACACATGACACCAGCCATATGGAAGAAAGCAAAGAGGAACTAAAGAGCCTCTTGAAGAAGGTGAAAGAGGAGAGTGAAAAATCTGGGAAAAATGCAACATTCAAAAACTAAGATCATGGCATCCGGTCCCATCACTTCATGGCATATAGATGGGGAAACAACAAAAGCAGTGAAAGACTTTATTTATTTGGGCTTCAAATATTACTGCAGTCAGTGACTGCAGCCATGAAATTAAGACACTTGCTCCTTGGAAGAAAAGCTATGACAAAGCTAGATAGCATATTAAAAAGCAGAGACATTACTCTGCTGACAAAGGTCCATCTAGTCAAGGCTATGGTTTTTCCGGTAGTCATGTACGGATGTGAGAGTTGGACGGTGAAGAAAGCTGAGCACCAAAGAACTGATGCTTTTGAACTATGGTGTTGGAGAGGACTCTTGACATCCCTTGGACTGCAAGGAGATCCAACCAGTCCATCCTAAGGGAAATGAGTCCTGAATATTCATTGGAAGGACTGATGCTGAAACTCCAATATTTTGGTCCCCTGATGCGACTGACTCATTGGAAAAGATGCTGAGGCTTGGAAAGATTGAAGGCAGGAGAAGGGTGTGATAGAGGACGAGATGGTTGGATGGCCTCACCAACTCAATAGACATGAGTGAGCAAACTCCATGAGATGCTGAAGGACAGGGAAGACTGGCATGCTGCACTCCATGGGGTCACAAAGATTTGGTCATGACTGAGTGAACAACAGCTTGAAATTTATAGACCAAAATGGAACACCTCACCATGTCTATAATATCTCATCACTAAGATCCATGTCTCTTAATTTTCACTCTTTTATTTCTTCTCAAGGAATATGTTTAAACTTTTTTATTTTTATTTTTTTATTTATTTTCTTTACATTATCGTGTTGATTTTGCCATACATTGACATGAATCTGCCATGGGTATACATATGTACCCCTTCCAGAACCCCTTCCAACCTCCCTCCTGATTCCATCTCTCTGGGTCATCCCGGTGCACCAGCCCTGAGCACCTTGTATCAAGCATCAAACCTGGGCTGGTGATTGATTTCACATATGATAATTTACATGTTTCGATGACATTCACCCATATCATCCCACCCTTGCCCTCTTCCACAGAATCCACAAGTCTGTTCTATACATTTGTGTCTCTTTTGCTGTCTCACATACAGGGTTATTGTTAGCATCTTTCTAAATTCCATATATATGCATTAGTATACCATATTGTTGTTTTTCCTTCTGGCTTACTTCACTCTGGATAATAGGCTCCAGTTTTGTCCACCTCAGTAGAACTGATTCAAATGTATTCTTTTTAATGGCTGAGTAATATTCCATTGTGTATATGTACCACAGCTTTCTTACCCATTCGTTTGTTGATGGGCATCTAGGTTGCTTCCATGTCCTGGCTATTGTAAACAATGTGGCGATGAACACTGGGGTACACGTGTCTCTTTCAATTCTGGTTTCCTCGGTGTGTATGCCGAGCATTGGAGGGTAATTGCTTTACAATGTTGTATTGTTTCTGCTATACATCAGCATGAGTCAGACACATCCATCTTCAATCTCCTTCCCACCTCCCATCCTTTGGGTTGGGAGCATCGGGTTGAGCTTCCTGTCATACAGCAAATTCCCAGGTGTCCTGTGCTCCATTGCTCAGTCGTGTCCAACTCTTTGGGAATCCATGGACTGTAACCCATCTGGCTCCTCTGTCCATGGAATTCTCCAGGCAAGAATACTGGGGTGGGTAGCTACTCCCTTTTCCAGGGGATCTTCATGACCCAGGTTTCGGGTCTTCTGAATTGTATGCAGATTCTTTACTGTGTGAGCCACCAGGGAAGCCCAAATGGGTATCTGTTTTGCATATTGTAAAATACATGTTTCAATGTTCCTCTCTCAATCCATCCACTTTCTTCTTCCCTCCCGCTGTGTCCACAAGTCTGTTTTCTGTGTCTCTATTGCTGCCCTACAACTAGGTTCATCAGTACCATTTTTCTAGATTGCAAATATGTGTGTTAATATACAATATTTGTTTTTATCTTTCTGATTTACTTCACTCTGTATAATAGACTCTAGGTTCACCCACTTGACTAGAACTAACTCAACTTTGGGATAGCTCTGTCAATTCACACATCTCTTCTTTAGAACAGATTTCAATGATATTTTTGATTTGGTTTCAAAAATTAAAACACACAAATTATGAATATATTTTTATTACACTTCAGTTCAGTTAAGTCTCTCAATCATGCCCGACTCTTTGCGACCCCACGGACTGTAGCATGCCAGGCCTCCCTGTCCATCACCAACTCCTGAAGGCCACCCAAACTCATGTCCATTAAGTTAGTGATGCAATCCAACCATCTCGTCCTCTGTCGTCCCCTTCTTCTCCTGCCCTTAATCCTTCCCAGCAGCAGGGTCTTTTCCAATGAGTCAGCTCTTCGCATCAGGTGGCCAAAGTATTGGAGTTTCTGCTTCAACATCAGTCCTTCCAATGAACACCCAGGACTGATCTCCTTTAGGATTGACTGGTTGGATCTCCTTGCAGTCCAAGGGACTCTTAAGAGTCTTCTCCAACACCACAGTTCAAAAGCATCAATTCTTTGGTGCTCAACTTTCTTCACTGTCCAACTCTCACATCCACACATGACGACTGGAAAAATCATAGATGGACCTTTCCTGGCAAAGTAATGTCTCTGCTTTTCAATATGCTGTCTAGCTTGGTCATAACTTTCCTTCCAGGGAGTGAGCATCCTTTAATTTTGTGGCTGCAGTCACCATCTGCACTAGACGCCTCTCTTCTTTGCATTTCCTACAGGTTTAACTTTGCTTGTCTTCTTATGATTTGCTGCTGCTGCTGCTAAGTCACTTCACTCGTGTCCGATTCTGTGCGACCCCAAAGACGGCAGCCCACCAGGCTCCCCTGTCCTTGGGATTCTCCAAGCAAGAACTCTGGAGTGGGTTGCCATTTCCTTCTCCAATGCATAAAAGTGAAGAGTGAAAGTGAAGTCGCTCAGTCGTGTCCAACTCTTAGTGACCCCATGGACTATAGACCACCAGGCTGTTCCGGCCATGGGTTTCTTCAGAGTACTGGAGTGGGGTGCCATTTCCTTCTCCACTGATTTGATGATTAAGGTATAATTATCACACAGAATTATAACTTCTGTAAAGGAAGTGCCACTGAGTTAATTGCAAAGAATCTCACCTAACAGAAGGAGAAACTCAGGTTCGATGGTGAAATTGTAGTCATACAGTGTTCAAAGCCTCGCCTTTCCATTTTTACTATAACAGAGTATATTTTTTTTAAATAAAACAGGGATTCAACACATACTCCCTAAATAAATTAAAATATTACTATATATAAGTAACCATTTCTCCTACTTTCCTACATAACCATTTCTCACATTTATTTATGCAAGGAATACAACCTCTCATAAAAAAGGTGTAGGGAAATTGTCCTTCCATGTTTATTCAGTAAACGATAATTTTTTAAACAGTCTTCAGAATTCTAATGCTATCAGGTTTCTCTATTGAAGGACAGTTGATTTGCAATGCTGGGTTAGTTTCAGGTGCACAGCAACATGATTCAGTCATATAACTTATTTTAGATGCTCTCCTGCTGTTTTGTCTAATGAGAACAATAGGAAACCGAGGTTGATACACATGATAAATATATTGCAACAAACACAGTGAAAAATTTCCAGAATCAATAAGAACAGTTGTTTTTCTTTTCTTTTCTATCATTTCTCTTTCTGATGACAGCAACAGCAAACACAGCGGATAACTTCGAAAACAGTGTCTCTATTTTTAAAGGATTTCAGAATTAAGAAACAGTCACGTGTATTAGCAGCTCACAAATGACCACACTCCTTTGGAGCTTCATTCAGATCAAGGATATAAACAAGTTTTGTTTAATGTTCTGACGAGTAGCTCTTACAAATTACTGCAGGGCAGTAAGTAAAGCAGGGCAGACCAATGAATGCAGAGACTCAGCAACTATTTTAGGTAAGATGCAAAAAACAGTGGTTTAGCAATTGCCACACTTAATTCTCAACACCTCCTGAGCTTTGATGGGACATACTGAGTAAATCGTACAAATGTTTTCTTAGGTCAACCTCCCAAGGCAATAGAAATAAAAGCAAAAATAAATTGGATTGAATCAAGACTTTTTACAGAAAAGGAAGCCATAAACAAAATGAAAAGACAGGCTATGAACTGAGAGAAAATATTTGCAAATGATGCTACTGACATTAGTTTAATTTCAAAATGTGCATGCACATAGCTCATACAACTTGACAGCAACAACAAAAAGAACCCAATCCAAAAACTTGCTAAAGACCTAAGCAGACATTTCTCCAAAAAAGACAAACAGATGCCAAGAAAAAACACAAAGAGATGCCTCAACATTGTTAACTATTAGAGAAATTAAAATCTAACCCAGAATAAGGTACCACCTCACAACTGTTGGAATGTCTATCATTGAGAAAATCTATAAAGAACACATGTTGGAGTAGGTGTGGAGAAAAATGAACTCTCCTACACTGTTGGTGGGAATGTAAATTGATGCCGTCACTATGGAAAACAGTTTGGAGGTTTCTCAAAACACTAAAGATAGAATTGCCATATGATCCAGCAATCCTACTCCTTGGCATATATCTGGACAAAACTACAATTCAAAAAGATACTTGCATCCATATGTTCATAGCAACTTTATTCACAATAGCCAAGACAAAGAAACAACTTAAATGTCCATCAACAGATGAATGGATAAAAATGTGGTACGTATGTATCAGTATCCTGATAAAATATTATGAAAAAAAATATAAATATGTATAACTGGATCACTTTCCTTAGAGAAGAAATTAATACAATATTATAAATTAATTATATTTCAATAAAATGTTATAAAAATATGATGCACCTTTTTATTTTTATTTATTTATTTTTTAAATTATTATTATTATTATTTTTTAATTGTTTTTGCCATACATTGTCATGATATCACCATGGGTTTACATATGCTTCCCCTCCAGAACCCCCCTCCCTCTTCCCTCCCGCCCCGGGAAATCTAGCTGCACCAGCCCCGAGCATCAGTCCTGGGCTGGCGATTGACTAGACATATGAAAATTAACATGCTTCAATGCCCTTCTCCCATATCATCCCACCCTTACACTCATCCACAAAGTCCATGAGTCTATTCTATACATATGCGTTCCTTTTGCTGTCTCGTATGTTGGGTTCTAGTTACCTTATTTCTAAATTCCATATATATGCGTTAATATACTATATTGTTGTTTTTGCTTCTGGCTTACTTCACTCTGGATAATGGGCTCCAGTTTCGTCCATCTGAGTAGAATTGCTTCAAATGAATTTTTTTTTAATGCTGAGTAATATTCCATTGTGTATATGTACCACAGCTTTCTTATCCATTTGTCAGTTGATGGGCATCTAGGTTGCTTCCATGTCCTGGCTATTGTAAACAATGCAGCGATGAACATTGGGGTACACGTGGCTCTTTCAATTCTGGTTTCCTCGGTGTATATGCCCAGCAGTGGGATTGCTGGGTCATATGGCAGGTCTATTTGCAGCTTTTTAAGGAACCTCCACACTGTTTTCCATAGTGGTTGTACTAGTTTGCATTCCCACCAACAGCGTAAGAGGGTTCCCTTTTCTCCACATCCTCTCCAGCATTTATTGCTTGTAGACTTTTGGATGGCAGCCATTCTGACTGGTGTAAAGTGGTACCTCATTGTAGTTTTGATTTGCATTTCTCTGATAATGAGTGATGTTGAACATCTTTTCATGTGTTTGTTAGCCATTTTTATATCTTCTTTGGAGAAATGTCTGTTAAGTTCTTTGGCCCACTTTTTAATTGGGTTGTTTATTTTTCTAGAATGGAGCTGCAGGAGTTGTTTGTATGTTTTTGAGATTAATTGTTTGTCTGTTGTTTCATTGGCTATTATTTAAAATGGATCAAAGATCTAAGCATAAGACCAGAAACTATAAAACTCCTAGAGGATAACATAGGCAAAACACTCTCTGCCATAACCCAAAGCGGGATACTCCATGACCCACCTCCCAGAATATTGGAAATAAAAACACGAATAAACAAATGGGACCTAATTAAAATTAACAGCTTTTGCACAACAAAGGAAACTATAAGCAAGGTGAAAAGACAGCCTTCAGAATGCGAGAAAATAATAGCCAATGATGCACCTTTTAAAAAAATTAAGTTTTAGGTAAGATGCAAAAAACAGTGGTTTAGCAATTGCCACATTTAATTCTCAACACCTCCTGTTATTTCTCTAGAAAACTGTAAATAACAGTTTTCTAGAGAAATAGAAACACTGTAACTTCTTTATACAGAAATCTCAATAGTGTGGTACTTGAAAGATCTGGTACTTATCATGCAATTCCAGGTAGGATATCTTCTTGTCATCTGACCCTCTCCAATTCTCTTCATAATTTGAACTCCTTCTGATATTTAGAAGCAAGCACTATCTTTAAAAAGAAATTAGTCTTTGTTGTTCACAATTCAGTGACCAGCCACGTATGCCTAGCATTGCAATTCTTAGAGCTGCTCTTTTAACCTGATCATTCAATTCCTGTTTTGCTAGCTGTCTTCAGCAGCACCTTTTATGAATGGGGCTCAGTCCTGCTCTAACCAATTCTTCTCCTAGGAGCCAATATTCAGTTGAGTCGCTCAGTAGTGTCTGACTCTTTGCGACCCCGTGGACCACAGCACACCAGGCCTCCCTGTCCATCACCAACTCCTGGAGCTTGCTCAAACTCATGTCCATCGAGTCGGTGATGCCATCCAACCATCTCATTCTCTGTCATCCGTTTCCCCTCCTGCCCTCAATCTTTCCCAGCATCAGAGTCTTTTTCAATGAGTCAGTTCTTTGCATCAGGTGGCCAAAGTGTTGGAGCTTGAGCTTCAGCATCAGTTCTTCCAAAAAATATTCAGGATTGATTTCCTTTAGGATGGACTGGTTGGATCTCCTTGCAGTCCAAAGGACTCTCAAGAATCTCTTCCAATACCACAATTCAAAAGCGTCGGTTCTTCGGCTCTCAGCTTTCTTTATGGTTCAAACTCTCAAATCCATACATGACTACTGGAAAAATCATAGCTTTAACTAGATGGACCTTTGTTGGTAAAGTAATGTCTCTACTTTTTAATATGTTGTCTGGGTTGGTCATAGCTTTTCTTCCAAGGAGCAAGCAGCTTTTAATTTCATGGGTTCAGACACTAACTGCAGTGATTTTGGAGCCCAGGAAAATAAAGTTTTTCACTGTTTCTATTGTTTCCCCATGAAGTGATGAGACTGGATACTATGATCTTATTTTTCTGAATGGTGCATTTTGCACTCTACTCTTTCACTTTCATCAAGAGCCTTTTTAGTTCCTCTTCACTTTCTGCCATAAGGGTGGTGTCATCTGGACACCTGAGGGTATTGATATTTCTCTTGGCAATCTTGATCCCAGCTTGCGCTTCATCGAGCTTAGCATTTTGCATGATGTACTCCATATATAAGTAAAACAAGTAGGGTGATAATAGACAGCTTTGATGCACTCCTTTCCCAATTTGGAACCAGTCCATTTTTCATGTCTGGTTGTTACTGTTGTTCTTGACCTGAATACGGATTTCTCAAGTGGCAGGTAAGGTGGTCTGGTGATTCCATCTGTTTAAGAATTTTCCACAGTTTGTTGAGATCCACATAGTCAAAGGTTTTAGCACAGTCAATAAAGCAGAAGTAGATGGTTCTCCCAGAATTCTCTTGCTTTTTCTATGATCCAATGGATGCTGGCAATTTGATCTCTGGTTCCTCTGCAATATCTCTCATGAAATTTCATTAGCTGCCCATAGCATCACACTCCTTCTTACCTCCAAGCTTGGATAACTTTACAGGGTCTTACAGATGCAGATTAGATATCTTTCACAAGAAATCCTTTATTTACTGGTACAAAAACAGAAATATAGACCAATGGGACAGGATATAAAGCCCAGAAATACACCCATGCACCTAGGGTACCTTATTTTTGGCAAAAGAGGCAAGAATGTACAAAAATGCAAAGACAGCCTCTTCAATAAACAGTATTGGGAAAACTGGACAGCTACATATAAAAAAATGAAATTAGAATACTTCCTAACACCATACACAAAGATAAACCCAAATGGATTAAAGACCTAAATGTACGACCAGAAACTATAAAAGTCTTAGAGGAAAACATAGGCAGAACACTTGATGACATAAATCAAAGCAAGATCGTCTATGACCCACTTCCTAGAGTAATGGAAATTTTTAAAAAAGTAAATAAGTGGGGCCTGATTAAACTTCAAAGCTTTTGCATAGCAAAGGAACTATAAGCAAGGTGAAACGACAACCCCCAGAATGGGAGAAAATAATAGCAAATGAAACAACTGACAAAGGATTAATTTCCAAAACATACAAGCAGCTCATACAACTTAATACCAGAAAAACAAACAACTCAACCAAAAAGTACGAAAAGACCTATTCTCCAAAGACATTCAGATGGCTAACAAACACATGAAAAGATGCTCAACATCGCTCATTATTAGAGAAATGCAAATCAAAACTACAATGAGATATCACCTCACACCAGTGAGAATGGCCATCATCAAAACATCTACAAACAATAAATGCTGGAGAGGGTGTGGAGAAAAGGGACCGCTCTTGCACTATTGGTGGGAATGTAAATTGATACAGCCATTATGGGAGACAGTAATAAAACCACCATATGACACAGCAATCCCACTCCTAGGCATATACCCTGAGGAAATCAAAACTGAAAAAGACACATGTATCCTATTGTTAATTGCAGAACTATTTACAGTAGCTAAAACATGGAAGCAACCTAGATGTCCATCAACAGATGAATGGATAAAGAAGTTGTCATGTATATACAGAATGGAATATTACTCAGCCATGAAAAGGAACAGCTTTCAGTCAGTTCTAATGAGGTGGATGAACCTAGAACCTATTATACCCAGTGAAGTAAGTCAGAAAGAGAAAGATAAATATCGTATTCTAATGCATATATACGGAATCTAGAAAAATAGTACCAAAGACTTTATTTACAAGGCAGCAATGGAGAAACAGACATAAAGAACAGAGTTATGGACATGGGGAGTTGGGAGGAGAGGGTGAGGTGTATGGAGAGAGTAATGTGAAAACTTACATTACCATATGTAAAATAGATAGCCAACGGGAATTTGCTGTATGGCTCAGGAAACTCAAAGAGGGGCTCTGGATCAACCTAGAGGGGTGAGACAGGGAGGGAGGTGGGAGGGAGGTTCAAGAGGGAGGGGGTATGTGTGTACCTATGGCTGATTCATGTTGAGGTTTGACAGAAAACAACAAAACTCTGTAAAGCAATCATCCTTCAAAAAATAAGTAAATTTTTTTATAAAAGCAAAAAAAAAATTTTTAAACACCAAGAGAATGAGTGAAAAATAAAAAGAGAAATCCTTTGCTTATGTCTTTATTTTGTGTGGCCCTCCTTCGTGCTCCCACTGCATTTTGTGTGTTAGCCTATTAGGGCACATCACAAGGCTTTGTGATTATTGAGGTGCTGATATCTCTGCTACTCAACTATTATCTTCCTGAAGGAAGGAGCAGGCAAGTGACTCAGGCACCACTTCATTCCCAGGGTCTAGCTATTATTTGGTAGCCATCAAAGTTTAAAAATAAAGAAATCAATGAAGAAATGAGACTTGTCAGATTCTTAAGAGCAAAGATGTTGTCACAGACTATTTACAGGCTCTTTAAGGTTAGCTATAGTGCTTTGCACAGCAGCAGGAGTAATAATAATACCACCACCAACTCCTATTGCAACGTTCACAGCAGCTGCTGAAATTATTTGGGCATTTGCTATGTAACAGTCTTTCTGCTAAATGCCTCACACAACATACAACTCAGTTTATTGGTGTTTGTTCAGCTGACAAACTTTGCTACATGACAGCTCTTACATCGCATAAATTAACAACTCTCTCTGGATTGATTGCCAAGTATCTTCTCACTTTGCACGATTTAAAAGTATTTCTATTGTAAACTGAATAAATTCTCATCATGGTGCCTACAAAATGGAAAACTGCAAGCAAAATATTTAGTAAGCTTTATTTTCTAGAGATTATTCTTACTCAAGATTAATGCATAGGGCAAGATCCTTATCTAACTGTATATTTTTGCTAGCCACGTTAAATCACATTATCAAAAGTTATTTCTATATTACATGGCCATTTTTAGTCACAGCTTAAGAAAAATTCAAAGGAGTATTTAATTGTAGTTTTTAAGTTAAATAAAATGATAGGTTTGTAAGTATTCTTTTCTGAGTACCCTCTTAAATCAAATTTCAGTTGAAGTATAACTCACTGACAATACTATGTTAGCTCCAAGAACAACACAGTGATTCAATAATTCTATACATTATGAAATGATCACCATGATAAGTCTAGTGACCATCTGTCACCATACAAATATGTTATAACACTGACTATATTCCCCACGCTGTACATTTCATCTCCACAATTTGTTTATTTTGCAACTAGAAGCTGTACCTCCTAATCCCCTTCGCTCATTTCACTCATCGTCCCATCCTCAGCCCACCTGGCAACCCCCTCTTTATTCTCCATATCAATGACTCTGTTTCTGTTTTGTTATCTCGCTCATTCATTGCAGTTTTTAGATTCCACACACAAACGAAATCACACCATATTTTCCTTCCTCTGTCTGACTTATTCCACTTGGCAAAATATCCATTATGTCCATCCACATTGTCACAAACGGCAAGATTTTATTCTTTTTAATGGTTATGTGATATATTACATGATCTATTACACACGCATGTATAAATAGATGTGTGTATGTGTGTATATATTCTGTGTGTATTCTATGAGTGTGTGTGCATATGCTAAGTCACTTTAATTATGTCTGACTCTTTGCAAAAACCCCATGGAGTATATCCTCACAGGCTCGCTGTCCAAGGTATTCTCCAGGAATGAATGCTTGAATGGGTTGTCATGCATTCCTCCAAAGGATCTTCCCCACCCAGGGATTGAACCTGCATTTCCTGTGGCCCCGGCATTGCAGGCAGATTATTTACCGCTGAGCCACCAGGGAAGCCCATATGTGTATATAACGTCATCTTTACTCATCCATTTATTGAAACACACTTAGCCTGCTTTCAAATCTTGGTTATTTTAAATAATACTGCAACAAACATAAGGGTGAATATATCATTTTGAATGAGTGTTTTGGTTTCTTCTGATAAGTATGCAGGAGTGAAATGCTGAAATACATGGTAGAAATATGTGGTGGTTCTATTTTTAATTTTCTGAAGAACCTCAAAGCTATTTTCTATAGTGGTTGTAGCAATTTACATTCTTTACAACAATGCATAGAAGTTCTCTTTACAACCTCACCAACACTTATTTATTGCTTTTTGATAACAGGTATTCTGATAGATGTGAAGTGATATCTCACTGAGGTTTTGATGATGTCAAATGTATTTTCATGTATCAACAGGCTATCTGTATTTCTTCTTCAGAAAAAAGTCTGTTCAGATCCTCAGCTCATTTTTAATCAGCTTTATTTGATGTTGAGTTGCATGTGTTCATTGATTATTTTGGAAATTAACCACTTGTCAGAATGTCATTTGCAAATATCTTCTCCTATTTAGTAGGTTGACTTATCTTTGTGTTTATAGTTTTCTTTGCTCTGGAAAAGCTTTTTAATTTGATGTAGTTCCACTTTTTTATTTTTGCTTTTGTTACCCTTGCACAAGGACATATATCAAATTCACACACACACACACACACACACACACACACATACTGCTAAGAACAATGCAAAAAAAAAGAAACATAATGCCTATGCTTAGGAGTTCCATGTCTTACATTTAAGTCTTTCATCTACTTTGATATTTTTATTTGTTTTGCTTTGTTTTGTATATGGTATGATAAAGTACCCCAGTTTAATTATTTTGAATTTAGTTGTCCAGTTTCCCAAAAGCATTTATTGAAGAGCCTGCTTTTCTCATTGTATATTCTTGCTTTTTTGGGTCACAGATAAATTGATCATGTAAGTATGGGCTCATTTCTGGGTTCTCTATTCTGTTTCATTGATCTATATGTGTTTGTGTGAGTACCATACTGTCTTGATTAATGTAGCTTAGTTGTATAGCTTGAAATTAGGAAGTTTGTTATATCTAGCCTTTTCCTTCTTTCTCAAGGTTGTACTGGCTATTTAAAGTCTTCTGTGATTACATACAACTTTTAGAATTATTCTAGTTCTATGAAAAATCTTATTGAAATTTTTATAGGTATTTCACTGAACCTGTAGATTGACTGGGGTGGTATGTCCATTTTAATAGCATTAATTCTTCCAATCCATGAGCATAGTGTATCTTTCTGTAGGTTGGTGTCAAAACCAATTTCTTTTATCACTCTTATAGCTTTCTGAGTAAAAGTCTTTTTACCTCCTCAGTTAGATTTATCCTGTGGTATCTTATTTTTTTATGCAATTTTAAAAGAAAACCATTAAACTCTGTTTCTGATAGTTTGCTGCTAATGTACAGAAATGGAACATATTTGTGTATATTAACTCTTACCACAACTTTCCTGACTTTATTTATGAGTTCTGATGGCTTCTGATATCTTTAGGATGTTCTGTATATTGTACCATGTCATCTGCAAACACTGACAGTTTCATTTTTGTTTTTTTTCCATTTTGGATTTCTACTAGTTATTTTCTGGTGCAATTGCTGTGGCTAGGGCTTCCACTACTATGTTGAATAACAACAATGAGAATGGGCATCCATTTCTTGTTTCTTTTCTTAGAGGAAATGTTCTTAGCTTTTCACCATTGTTTATGTTACCTATAGGCTTGTCATTTAAGACCTTTATTATATTGAGGTATGGTGTCTCTATACCACATTCTTGAAAGTTATTATTTTTTTTGTAAATGTGTGTTTAACTTTATCATAAGCCTTTTCTTCATCTATTGAGATGATCACATAATTTTTATTCTTGAATTCATTAATGTGAGATATTTCAATGACTGATCTGCATATATTGAACCGTCTTTGCCTCCTTGAGTAAATTCTACTTGAATGGGGTGTATGATCTTTTTAATGTATTGTCAAATTAAGTTTGCTACTATTTGGTCAGAAAGTTTTGCATTCATGTTCTTCATTGATATTGACCAGTAGTTACCTTTTCTTTTGGTGGTGTCTTTGTCTAGTTTTGCTTTCAGCAGTCATTGATTTCTTGTGAACGAGTTCATTGAAGAGTTATATTCTCTTTGAATGAGTTTTTAAGCCTTCCTTCCTCTTAAATTTTTTGGAGTAGTTTGAGAAGAACAGGTTTTAATACTTCTCTAGATGTTTGGTAGGGTTCACCAGGAAAGCATTCTGATCCTAAACTTTATTTCTCAAGTTCTGGTTCAACTTCATTGTTGGCAATTGGTCTGTTCATACTCTCTATTTCTTCTAGATTTCATCTACAGGATATTGTGCATTTATAGGATTTTATCCACATCAATCAGGTTGTCAATTTTGTTGGTGTGTAACTGTTTGTAGTAATCTCTTACGATCCTTTACATTTCTGTGGTTTCAGCTGAAACTTCTCTTTCATTTTTGATTTCACTTATTTTTAGATCTATCTCTCTTTTTCCTTAGATCTGCCAAAAGTTTACTAATTTTGTTTATCTTTTCAAAGAAAATAGCTCTTAGTTTCTTTGATCTTGTCTGTGTTTATTTTTTCAGTTTCTATTTTGTTTATTCCTGCTTGATCTTTATTATTTATTTCCTTCTACTAACTGAGTTTTGTTGTTGTTGTTAATCTTTTTCTAATTCTTTGGGTATATGGTTATGTTGTTTATATGTGACTTTTTTGTTTTCTGAGATGGGTTTTTATCACTGTAAACTTCCCTCTTAGAAATGCTTGCTTTGTCTGAGTCCCATAGATTTTGAATGGTCATGTTACCATTTTCATTTGTCTCCAGACATATTTGAGTTTCATCTTGTTTTTGTTAATTGACCATTGCTTAGTGTCATACTGTTTAGCCTTCAAATGTTTGCGTCTTTGCTTTTTTTTTTTTTTGCTATAGTTGATTTCTAGCCTCACAACAATGCGTTCAAATAGGCACTTGGCGTAATTTCAGTCTTCTTGAATTTATTAAGATTTGTTTCATGGCCTGGCACTAGATCTATCCTGGAGAATATTCCTGCTGAACTTGATAAGAATATGTATTTAGCTGCTTTGGAATAAAATGTTCTCTTTATATCTATTTAGTACATCTATTCTAATGTGTCATTTAAAGTCAGTATTTCTTTATTGATTTTCTGTGTGACCTGTCTATTGAAGTAAGCAGGGTACTGAAGTCTTCTACTATTATTGTTTTACAGTTGATTTCTCCATTTACGTTTTCTACTATCTTATTTATGTGCTCCAACATTGGGTATCTTTAGATTTACAATTCTTATATCTTCCTCATGTATTGCTCTGTTTATCATTACATAATGTTCCTCTTTATCTCTTGTTATAGGCTTTGTTGCAAAATCTATTTTATCTGATATAAATATTACTACTCCAGCTTCCTTTTCATTTTCATTTCTGTGGTACACTTTTTCCCCATTCCCTCACTTGTGGTCTGTGTTAGAATTGAAGTAAGTCCCTTATGGATACACACACACACATATATATGGTGTGTATGTGTGTTATATATATGCTTAGTCGGCCAGTCATGTCCAACTCATGCGACCCCATGGACTGTAGCCTGCCAGGCTCCTCTGTCCTTGGGGATTCTCCAGGCAAGAATACTGGAGTGGGTTGCCATGCCCTCCTCCAGGGGATCTTCCCAACCCAGGGATCAAATCTAGGTCTCCCACAGTGCAGGGGAATTCTTCACCATCTGAGCCACCAGGGAAGCCCTGGTATACATATATATATATATATATTGGAGAACGAAAGGGTAACCCACTCCAGTATTTTTCCCTGGAGAATCCCCTGGACAGAGGAGCCTGGCAGGCTATAGTCAATGGGGTCACAAAGAGTCAGACACGACTGAGCGACTTCACTGCACTTGTGTGTGTGTGTGTGTATATATACTGTATATATATATATATAAAATAATACTGTGTGTGTATATATATATATATATATATATATATATATATACACACACACTCATATTCAGCAACTCTTTTGACTGGAACACTCAGTTCATTTATATTTACAGCAATCATTTATTCATATGTATGTACTGCCATTTTGTTAAGCTCTTTCTTGTTTAGCTCTTTTCCCTTTGATTTGATGACTCTCTTTAGTGTTCTGTGTGGATTCCTTTCTCTTTTTTTGTATGTTTACATGTATTACATGGATGGAGGAGGGCATGGCAACCCACTCCAGTACTCTTGCCTGAGAATCCCCTGGACAGAGGAGCCTGGCGGGCTACAGCCCGCGGGCTCGCAGGAGTCAGACACGACTGAAATGACTGAGCACACGCCTGTGTGACACAGCTGTGCTTCGTGCTTGCCATGAACTGCGTATATAACAAGGTATGCATCACGTGTTTAAGTTAAGGATCTTTTTCTAAGTCTGAATTCAGTATACCAACCTTTCATTTTTACTCTCTGTTACCGTGTTTAATGTTTTGACCGTATTTTACAACTTTTTGTTTGGTTTTGTGTATTCCTTAACTACTTATTATGAATGCAGATTATTTCACTAACTTCTGCTTTTAAATTTCCTATTCATTTACAGGTAATTTTAGTCTACTATCTTTCCTGAATATTTGCCTTTAACCATGAGGCTTTTCTTTTTACAGTTTTCATATTTCTACTGGTCATCTTTTTTTCTACCTTGAGAAGCCTATTTCTTGTAGAGCCATTTTAGTGGTGCTAAACTCTTTTATTTTCAGTTTGTCTATAAAACTATCAATTTCTTCTTCAAAATTGAGTGATAGTCTGAGTAGATGATGCTTGGTTGCAGGTTTTCCCCTTATTACTTTAAATATACTTTGTCACTCTTTCTGGCCTGCAAATTCTCTACTGAAATGTCAGCTGATTATCCTATGGGAGTTCTCTTGTATGTACCAAGTAGCTTTCCCTTTGTTGCTTTTAAGATTCTCTCTTTCTCTTCAATTTTGGCCACTTTAGTTAATGGCTATTGTAGACCTCTTTGAGTTGATCTTGTTTGGAAATTTCTGAGCTTCCTGGACCTGGGTGGCTCTTTCCTTTCCCAAGTTAGGGAAGATGTCAGCTATTATGTCTTCATATAAGTTTTCTGTTCCTTTTTGCTTCTCTTCTCCTTTTGGGAACTCTGTAAATGTGAATATTAGTTTCACTTGACATTATACCAGAGATATCTTAAAATATCTTAATTTTCTTTCTTTTTTCTGTTTAGCATGGGTGATGTCCATTAATTACTATGTCTTCCAGCTCACGGATCCATTCCTTTGTAATATCTAATCTGCTTAACTCCTTCACATGTGTTTATTTCAGTTGTTCCTCAGCTCTTTGATTCTTTTTTATATTTTCTAATTCTGTTAAGCTTCTCTGTATCTTCTCTCTCTTCATTCATTATTTTCATTGAGCATATTATGATGAGTAGCTTAAACTCCTTATTCAGGAGAATCTTTATCTCTATTTCCCCTTGCTCTTCTCTGTTTTTATCTTGTTTTGTTTGGCATATATTCTTCTAATTGTCTCATTTTCTGTTTTTATTTCTATGTTTAGGTTCTTGGGTAATATTTCCTAATCTTGGAAACGTGGCCCTGTGATGGAGATGTCCTATAGGGCCTTAAGCACACTCCTCTCTGTGAGTATAGAGGTCAGCAGAGCTACATACTCTAGGAGTGCCCCTTATGTGGGTGTCATGGGTCGTCCTGTTGTAGGAAGGACAAAGTGTTATGGCTCATTAGTAAGTGTGACTAACTCCTAACTCAGTTGGCAACGAGGCTCCACTTTACACAGAAGCTGTCAGTGACTGATGGGAAGAGCCGGATCCTGGGGAAGGCGGCTGCCTATTCTGAGGGGTCTCGGGGCTGGTCGCTGGTGCTGGGCTCTGGCACGACTAGAAGTAGGGTCCAGGACTGGAGCCAGCCTTTTGTGGGTGCAACCAGGTCCATGGGCAGTATTAGTTGAGGCGTGTTCCTCACACTTGCTGGCTGCTCAATTCAGGGGATCCTGGGTTTGGTGCCCACTGGCGGGTGGGTTGGTGAGCTCCAAATGCTTATAGGCTAAAGGGTGGTGATGGTGGTGGGTCAGTCACTCAGTCGTGTCCAACTCTCCTGACCCCATGAGCTGTGCCTGCCAGGCTCCTCTGCCCATGGAATTTTCCAGGCAAGAATACTGGCGTGGGTTGCCATTTCCTTCTCCATAGGATCTTCCCGACCCAGGAATCGAACCCAGGTCTCCTGCATTGCGGGCAGATTCTTTACCAACTGAGCCATGAGCTACTAGGCTAAAGGCAGGATTCTGAAACTGCTTGTCAGCAGCCATGTCCTCATGGTGGAATGGGTTCTCCAAGGGGTTGTAGCCTGTATCTGTACCTTCAGCAGGAGTCCCAGTTGTCTCCTACCCCTAAAGGAGACTCCAAGATCAGCATGTGGTTCCGACCCAGAATCTTTTCAAATTACTGTTATCTATAATAGTTGTTAGAGTGTGTGAGACTTTGCGTGTATTCTCCAAGGGCAGAGTTGGATTCCTACAGCCATTTGCCTCTCTCAAGTGCAACACACATTTACTCTTAGAATCAGATATTCTGGGGGCTCATATTTCCATTGAAGGACCCCCAGACCTTGGAGCCCAATGTGGGGCTCCAAATTCCATTGCTGCTTGGTGGGAAACCCCTGCTGTTGTGACCCTTCTCCCATTTGGGGGTTGCCTGCCTGGACGTGTAGGTCTTGAGTCTATTGCATCTCTACCCATCATGCTCCTCTTGCCATGGTTTCTTCTTTATAGCTTTAGTTGCTGAAAATCCTTTCTTCAGGTTGTTCTCACTGATAGCTGGTCTGTGAATAGTTGTAATTTTGGTGTGCTCATGGAAAAAGGTGAGCTCAGAGTCTTCATACTCTATCATCCTACCCACACCCCTCAAGGGCAGACTTCAAAAGGTTTTGCCACCCTATATTTTTGAAAGTTGTATGACTTTGCCATTACTTAGTGTACCATAGCCTTCAAAACTATTTAGTTTTTCCTGTGCAACTATATTTTGAACTCTTAAATGTATAAGCAACATGCTAACAATAATTCTACTCAGAATTCCATCATTCCTGCTCATAATTCCATCATTCTAAGATTTGCCTAACAAAGGTTTTCTATAATTTCTGTCTTATAAACACACATACTCCAAATGCTACAATTCATGATGCATAAAATCTTATGTTTTACTATTTTATTTGTGTTTACATTATAATCATGTCTCATTATTTCATATATTCGCCTTAATTGATCCTTTTTTTTTTATTAGTTTTGCCATACAATGACATGATATCACCATGGGTTTACATATGCTCCCCCTCCAGAACCCCCCTCCCTCCTCCCTCCCCCCAGGAAATCTTGATGCACAAGCCCCGAGCGTCAATCCTGGGCTGGCGATTGATTAGACATATGATAACTTAATTGATCCTTAAGTCATTGCTTTACATTCCATTGAGTTGATGTACTATTAATTATTACACTATTACCATATTACTGAATAATTTGGGTTGCTTGCAAACTTTTTTTCCTATTGGTAAGAAAGTTGTAATAAATACTATTGCTCATTTTAGATTTACTTCATTATTTCTGGATGAATCACCATGTATGGGATTACTAATTTGGAATCTATGCACATTTTCCTATTTGTTTTATGAAATACTAACGCTGCATTTTAAACCTGAAATTTTTTTTCAGTCTTAATAATTATGTAAGCAAACACACTATGATGCATTGAAACTTTAAAGTATCACATGACATATGTGTAGAAGAATGAACAAAACACCCAAGAACCTCCCTCCTGAAGATTAAGTGCAGAAAACACAGAGTTAAAAGCAAAAACGTTATTCATTTAATAAGTATGTATTGGATGCTACCTATGGGCTAGGTACTACTAACTAATTTTAATCCTATGCGTTCTGTTACTTTTTATGTGAAGAAAATTATTTTTTGATTATATTCTAAATGCTTATTAGAAAGGCTACATTTCAGCTCCCCCCACTCTGTGGTTCAGAACATTGTTTTTTTAAAATATTGTTAATAGCTGTAATTTTTTCCTCTTGACTTTCATGGAATTTTTCAATAGATTGTCAAATAATTTACAAATAATGTGAGTTTTGGCCTCTACTTTGCTTTCAGTATTTATACACATTAAGATTGCCTTGCAAAAGATAAAATAAACAAGAGTTTCAAGAAATTTTGAAGTGCTGGCTCAGTGTTTAAATTAGTTCACATATTTTACAAAGTAAACTAATGATCACAACACTGCTAGCTGAAAGTTTAAAAAGAGAATGGAAAGATTAAAGTTTCATTTTTGTTTTACAAAATATGAGGTCAAAAGTAGTATTTTAGTCACAAATGGCAAGTATAAAGGAAAAGATTGGAAGAATCACTATTTTCATATCTTCTAAAACTAAAACACCCTACCTTTATGTGCAATATAAATCTTGAACTAAATTTACATTAAGGTTAAAGTGATATGAACTTTATGATCAACATGAGTACTTTCCACATAAAAATCTAAATATAAAGATATAGATTATGACAAACATGGAACAACAAAATATTTACCTTTGATACTGAAATTATTTAGATTACTAATAAGTGCACAATAGGAAGATTCATATTATTATGGAGTGAAATGATTTTTCAGATTAGCTCACAGTATAGTTTCAGAAAATGTTTTTGCCTTACTATTACAGAATTGCCCTATTTATACTGCAAATTTATAATAAAATAAAATGTACATGATAAAATATATTTTAGTCTCCAAAATATGCACTGTAAGTATATAGTAAATGTTCTATTTTATATTTTTAATAAACATAGTTTTACTGAATCTAAACAAGTATTCAAAATGTTTATGGTTACCCCCAAATAAAAGTGCCTAAGGAGAAAATTGAAAACTCAATGACTGTAAATCTATTCTACTAAATTCTTATATATGTGCCCCAAAAGTTTAAAATGTCTGTAATAATCATTTCAAGGAGTACATTTTAAATTTAAATCATAATTAAAATTGATTATTTATCATAAGTAAAATTTAAATAACAATTTTAAGTAATAAATACAGATAACTTAAAAATCTATTAATACTGACATTAAAATGAAGTATTACACATTATTCCTATTACTGCCTAAAATGTTTACCTAAAACTTTTGAAAGACTATGATTTTGTGCTATGAGAGAATTTTAATTAATTCTCTGCCTATACTGTCTTGGCAACTGCTCCCTGTTGTTATGTGAATCTAGCCCCAATTAGAAAGTACCATAATATCAGGTAATACTTCCTGGCAATATAGAATTAGACTCTGACTCAGAGTAATTTTAGGTTATCCTATTCTGTGAAATTTCTTTAAGTGTTTTTTGTTTGTAAGACATTTTCTGGAGTCTCTATTAATAGAATATTTTACATCATTTTACAGGGTAATATAAACAACAACGATAATGAGCTCTTTTGCTCCTTTCCCTTACATGCTAAGAAGTAGAATCAATTTTTTGTGATCTTTAATCAACTAAAAGTTACTTTTTAAAATAATTTCAAATAGCATGAGAATTTGAGTTAATAAATACAATGAACATTTCAAAATTCTGAGTCTGTCTCTTTACATAAGAGTAAGCTCATTTCCTGAGCTCACTACATACCTATGGTGGAATTTATTAGCCATCGTGGAGTGTAAGTCATGTAACCCTTGTTTATTGTCTCCTATGTTCAGTGTACTGTGTAACTCAACAACAAACAGAGCAGTAGATATTGTCCTTGCTTGGAGCCTTTCACAAGAAACATCTGACTCCAAGTCTATCTCCAATGTCTAGAGATAAGAGTTTAAGTATTCTTCTATAGTGACGTAAACAATGCCACACCACTGTGCAATGGGAATGAGTGACACTCCTGAGAGCTGGGAGAGAATTCACGCAACTTTAAAATATAAATCTATTTCTTGTGTCCAAAAACTGTCACAGAATTTATACAACTCACAAAAAACTTTTTGTATTTCTACAAATATTGTTCCCTTTCATATATCTGCCTCCATGTGGACCTATATAACAGCAGACAGTTTGGACAGGACTGGAGATTAGAGATTGTATTCTGACTTTTACAAATTGCAGCAGAAATCTAGAAGATGATGTGAGTATTTGTTATTTGATAGGGAAAGACCTGCAAAGACAAGAAGGCCTGGCAAGGTCAAGAAACAGCAAATTCCTGTCTGGAATTGAGTGAGCAGAAGTGATGAAAGTATGAAAATGGAGCTGAGGTCAGAGAGGGAGAGGGAAGTGGAATGGTTTTGGAGCCTTGTGGGCAACTGAAAGAAATTTGTTTTTCTCCATTAACTCTACTGAGGTATACTGACAAAGAAAATATATATATATTGAAGGCACATGACTTAACGATTTCATATAAGTATACATTGTGAAATGATTACCTAAAATCTAACTAATGAACATACCTATCACCTCGTATGGTTACCAATGCGTGTGTGTGTGGTAAGAACACTTGAGATCTACTTTCTTAGCTAATTTCAAGTCAGTGATGCATTATCAACTGTAGTCACCATGGTAATCCATCTTGTAACTGAATACATCGGTTATACATCCTATAACTGAAATACATCTTATAAATGTATAAGATAAACATCCCCCATTTCTCCACACCCCCAGACCCTGGTAACCACCATTTTTCTCTCTGTTACTATAAGCATAACTATTTTAGATTCTACATATAAGTGAGATACTGCAATATTTGTCTTTTTTGTCCTTATTTTATTCAGCATAACGATTTCTAGATTTATCCATGGCCTCACAAATGGCAGGATTTCCTTCTTTGAAGGCTGAATGATATTCTACTGTGTGTGTGTGTGTGTGTGTGTGTGTGTGTGTGTGTGTATACACATCATGTTTTCTTTATCCACTCATCTGTTGATAGACACTTAGCTAGTTTCCATATATCGGCTTTTGTAAATAATGCTGCAATGAACATGGAGTGTGGATGTCTCTGAGATAATGTCCCCCGTCCCTTCTGGATATATACTCAGAAGCGGGATTGTTTGATAGGAACCTTGACAGACTTGAAGGGTTAACAACAACGACAAGGGAGGAGCCAGGGGAACAGATGTGGAGGATGTTACAGTGTGAAGCTGAGCTGTGACGGTGCCTTTGATGGGGCCTTCAGCGCCAGAAGGAGAGAAAAAGGGGTGGATTCTTAGTGTATTTTTTGAAGGTAAAGCCAATACAATTTGGCTCTATCTTTCCGGATTTTTTTACTAAACAAATGGGAAGATGGAAATGCCCCCATTTTGAATGGAAAAAAGAGAATTCTGAAGCAGAGGAGCAGGTTCTTGCAGGAGGAACAGCGGCTCAGTTCCAAGCCTTTACATTTGGTGTCTGAGTGGAGAGGTCAGGTAGCAGCTTGAGCACACAGCCCTCACGTGCCCCTTCGCCTCACTTCTCTGAGCCGAAAGGTGTGTCTTGGCTCTCTCAAAGCTGACCACAGTGATTTTGACATCTGGAGTTTCTTCTTATTCTAGATCATACCACTCATTGGAAAGTTACCACCTGGACTCCTGAGTCGTCCCTATTATCTTAGTATTTCCAGGCTTAAGCCAATATTCTCTAATGCACAAAGGGCCATTTTTGCTCTTTTGTGGGCTTTGATTTAAACAAAGCATTTCTGACTGATAATTACATGTTGCCCCTTCCCTGATAAGATTTAGGCTTTTTAAGGGAAAAAATCATAGTGTCAACTTCTTTAAATTTCAAAAGTTCAATGTCATTAATACAGAAAAGGCATAATGTGCACTTGAGAAACTGACCAAGTATTCTGCGTGAATGTGATATAGTTATAAAGCTGATGTGAGGAACGCATAGTTCCAGATTTCAAGAACGATAAGGTTGAACACTCAACACAGGAAGAAAAATTTAAATTCAAAATAAAATGAATGAAACAAGCAAATATTGGTTTATGGGAAGATGTTTAGCATAGAATGGGAAACACATTGATATCAAATACCAAGAGATTTGAAGCTACTGAAGAGTCAAAAAGCTCAATTTTGATCACTTGTAAGGAATTTAGTTACAAATCAATATTGTGGAAATATAATTTATCTCTTTCAGTGAGCATCTCCTCTTTCTTGTATAATACCTTTTATGAAACAAAACTGTCTTGCAAATGAAACTGGATCATACTCTGCACTCACTAAACTTGGCTGAATGTATTTTTAATGAATGTCAAAATAGTGTTAACAAATCTGTTTCTATGGAAATAACAAGAAGTATGATTCCTCAGTAGAATTCAGGAGGTGGCTGTAAGAGAAGATGGTCATATCTAAGAACAAATCATTTTGTGGTAAATGAACAAGCAAAAATTTGACAAAGTAAAAGTTTCAGAACTAATAATTTGTGCTTTTTTTTTCTTTTTTGGATAATTGATGACATGCTCTCTTTGTTAAAGCTGTGACCTTTGCTTTTCTATATTAATTAGGAAGACCCGTTACTGTACTTCCTCTAATGCTTTTCCATGGCAGCTTTCAGCTTTGCCTCTTAACACCATCCTTTCTAGTTATATTTTAAAGAAGGGACCCTTGCTTGTTCCCCTTGATGCAAAGAACAGGTCAGTACTCCAATGAACCACCCTTTCTCTTATTTACTTTTTAATTTTTTGAGCTATAAGAAACTTGAGTTACTGGATAGAGTTTTTCTTAGTGTCTTCAGTTTTAGGAAGAATAGTTACCGCTGCATCATTCCACGTGCAACGAAAATCTGTGTACTGAAACATATCCTCTACAAGGTAGGCTGATTCTACTTTCTATTCTTTTTCATACCACAACAGACTATTTGATGTTTTTATCTTGTCCAGAGGAATTTTGAGAGTATTATTTGAACCATCAGATTTTGTAACTGTTGTCAGTCCAATCACAATAGCAGCTTACACTCTTCAGAGAACACTCTTAAAAATCATCTTCTATAAAGTAAGGACAAAGTTATTTTGTTATTTCTATTTTGTTTCTCTGTTCTTTGGCATTTTGTTTTGATTTTAATTTTCTTGCTTTATAGTCCCTAAAGATTATAAAGCTGCATGGAAAGATTAACTTTCTCATGCACAAATAAATAATAAGTAAAATGATGTTTATAATAATATCCACCTATATATAGTTTATTATATTCCATATAGAAAGTATATCCAGGTGAATTCACTATAAATAAATGAATGTTTGTGAGCTCAATGTATATCCAACCTTCTAAGAAGACTGCACCCAGAAGAATTATGCTGAAGCTACATCGATAAAGAGAATCTCCTTCTTTGAAGAAAACAAAATCATTTGATGATATTATCTTTTACTTTTATCTAGGTTTTCCTCTTTTTTACTTAAAAATCATGCATATAGAATTGAAGTAGATAATACTCATGGAGATCCTGGGCAAAGAATAATGAACTAAAAGAACGGAATACTTTCAATAGTGTCATACTGATTGATTACCGTTGTATAAACAAGATAAAGCTATAGTTTATTTCAATACATAGTATACTGAGATTACCTAATTTATTTGCTCAAGCACCATGAAGTCCATACAAACAATCCCTACTCTACTCTGAAGTTTATACTCTAGTTAAGAAACACACTACAATGAGAAATAATGAAAGAAAATAGAAATAAAAAAAGCATGCTAACTGAATGTAGAGAATTACTATAAAAATCACTAGAATGAGATTTTGGGTTGATGAATAGTTAGAGGGTCTGGGACACGTGGAAGATGTTGAGGATAAAAATTTTGGATAAGCAAAGGCTGTAGAGAGGCCCCAGGTAATAAAACGAAACTGAAATGAGTGTTGGTAAGAGTTGAAGAAACAAAGAGGTTTCCAGTTTGCATAAAGAATTAGTAATGAAGAAAAGTAGAAAATGGTTACATTATTAAAGGTGAAATCAAACAGTGGGTGATCTTAGAATGTGCTTGAAGGGACAGACAGTAAGGAGCAAACTATGAAAGTGAATGGTGAATATGTCAAAGGGAAATGTAAAACGTAGGTGTGCACGAGAGGGAGTGACAGAGAGTGACTTCAGGTGGGAAGATCGGGTACCTGGAAAAGACATTAGTTTAGAGGTGAAGGCAGTCTAGACCATGTAGGCACAGAGGGAGAAGCTAAAAGGCCTGCAGTTCTTAACAGAGAAACACAGACTGTGGGGGCCTCAGTCAATGTGGGTGCTCTCCGATGAGCTTTCCATGGCAGGCGCAAACCTCTGTGTGAAGCACTGACCTACATGTCCACTTTGCCAACAGAATGTAAGCCCCAAGGAAGCGGGATCTAGCCCAGGTTTCTTTTTGTTGCTGTTGTTATTGTTGCTTATTTGTTTTAACTGCTACACTGCCAGTGCCTAAAACAGAGTCTCACAACCTAAGTTTCGTAAAACATTTCTTGAATATTTACTATTTTAAAACATAGCTTAAAGTCTATCTTTCTTTTCAGAGTTTTCTGAACTCTTTCAGTTAGCAAACCTTAATGTGGAAAACAGACTTTTGGAATGAAGTAAACCTATAGTCAACTACGGACTACTGACGGTTCTCATTTTCAGTTTTCTCATTTGTAAAGGAGAGAACTCTTTCCATTTTGCTGTGTTATTATAAGGTTTAGAGGATATTGGGCTTCCGTGGTGGCTCAGTCAGTAAAGAATCTGCCTGCAATGCAGGAGACCTGGGTTCAATCTGTGGGTTGAGAAGATCCCCTGGAGGAGGACATGGCAGCCCACTCCAGGAGATTTGCCTGGAGAATTCCATGCACAGAGGAGCCTGGCGAGCTGCAGTCCATGGGGTCACAAAGAGCTGGATACAACTGAGCAACTAAGCATACACATGGAGATTATCAACGTAAAGAGCCCAGCTTATATTCAGGCGCCTATTAGTTACCCAGTGCACACAGTTATTAACAAAGAGCAGGTATTCTCTCTTCTTTGATCAAATTTTGGTCTGTTTCTGATTTACAACACTTATCACTTTGTACTAGAGTTATGGGGCTTCCCTTGTAGCTCAGTCAGTAAAGAATCTGCCTGCAGTACAGGAGACCGGGGTTCGATCCCTGGGTTGAGAATATCCCCTGGAGAAGGAAATGGCAGCCCACTCCAGTATCCTTGCCTGGAAAACCTCATGGACCCAGGAGCCTGGTGGCCTGCAGTCCATGGGGTCGCAAAGAGTCGGGCATGACTGAGCGACTAACAGTTAGCTAGAGTTATGGTATCTATCTTCTCTGCTGCAGCACATCCACTTTTTAGTATGCCAAACACCAATTGCTTCAATGTGACTAGGAAGTGTCTCTCTCAAAGTCTGGCATAAGCCTTTTCTCAGTCAAGTGTTTTTTATATACTCAACTAGACTTCAGTACTTTCTCTTCATGTCTTTTCCTCTTGTATCTTTAAAGTGCCTAGGTTAATGATTATCTTCACTACTGGAGTGTGAGCTCCATAAAGTCAGGGGTATTACCTTCTATTTATAAATCCTGTGTATTTAGTCGCTCAGTCGTGTCCGACTCTGCAACCCCATGGACTGCAGCCCATCAGGCTCCTCTGTCCATGGGGATGCTCTAGGCAAGAGCACTGGAGTGGGTTGTCATGCCGTCCTCCAGGGGATCTTCCCAACCCAGGAATCAAAATTATATGAAATCTATATTTTTAAAGTATGGCCTCTGGTAGATAGGATATTCTGTGTATGTAGGACAACATTTCATTATTTATTGGTTCACGTCTACTAAAAAAAACAAGAGCACGTTATTTTATTTTTAAATGGTATTGGTAATATGTAGCTATTTTAATATACTGATGCCAACATAAAACTTACATTTTTCATTAATCTTTCAGGCTGGTTTGCAAACATTGGGGGAAAAGTATTTTTCAGTATTATACTACATTCACTTTTTAGTATTATATAATTTACTTTGATACATTGCTTTTTAGGGTTATTGTTGGAGAATTCAATGTCACTGAAATGCACATTTAGCAAAATGTAAAATTAGTTTTAGTTTGTAACATTTTAAAAAATAATGTAAATTAGGTAGCTAGAAATGCCTGACTTAAAAAAAAAAAAAAAAGACAGCAACATGTATATTTAAAATCAAAATGATGGTCTCAGAGAGGAGATTTAACTTAAATGGCTACTAGTAGACCCTGAACAAAATGAAATGATCAGTACTCCTCTTAAAAAAAAACAGTGTTGTATTTGTCAAGTGAAATTATAAGGATCTCATAAAGATGTGCAAACCAAAGATAGAGTAGCGGCAGCGTGCCTGGAAGTGGCTAAGCTCCCAAGCAAATCATCTCTATTAGTTCCTATTCATGATTGAAATTATGGTTTTTTTATCTGTTCATAACATGCAGCATTTTTTAGCCTCACATTTCTAAGCATTTTAGCTTTTGCTGACATAAATGCATTCCCCAAATAGAATGTTACGAGAATCTTCTGCTAAACATTTAAGCCCATTTGTGCATTTCTTTTCAAGATACTTTCTTCGAACCTTCTAACTGTGAAAGGTCTGGGAAGGTGGTGTTAGAATGAACGAAGGCTTGTTTTCTAAAGCGACGCTGTAGACACTTGATCTACCGTTAAAAAAAAAAGAAAACTCACAGCTTCCTACCTTGAAAACAAACATCTCACGGCGAAGAATAGCTAGAGTGTTAAAGTTCCCATCGCAGATGTTGGGTTTGGCTCCCGGATATGACGGCCTGCCTGTGGGAGGCCGCGGAGGTTTGGGCCGGTCGTTTTTCCGTGGGTCAGCTGGAGGAACAGAGCGGCGTGGGGGCACCGTTGGCAGAGGTCTTGTTGGTGGAGGAATCTTGTCAGGTGGACCTTTTGAAAATATGAGGGCAGCATTTGGCTCAGTTAAAATTGGAAGAGTGCTGGAAAAAATACTACAAGGATAATCACTCATCAATGAAGCTACTGACTAAGTGAGCTAAGAGGTCCTTAAGATTGTGTATTTACTGAAATAACAAACCATTTTACCCAACAAACCATTGCCAAGTCCATAGGAACTGTCTTTATCATGCTGCATTCTAGATCCAAGTAACTAGGCCTTCTTTGTTAATTTTTAATGATTTTTTTTAAATAGCTTCACCAAAGTCCTTATTGGATATGCTGCTTTGAAATCTTTTTTGGAAGTAGATGGTATATTAATAATAAATAAATTAAAATGAATACTGGAACCCTGCATGTAAACACTACCAAAGTTAATCCTAGATTTTGAGAGATGATTCTATGCAAATATTTCTAAACATTAACAAGTCAAAGTTTATTCTCTCCTATGCATATAACTGTATTTTGTAACCTTTTCTTGACTTTCATTATTTTTTTCTAATGAAACGTTTTGACAAATTGCTAGAATAGTGTTTCATTTGAATACTAAATCTAAAACACCTATTGATTAAAACACCACTAGGTAAAATATTAATGTGAAGAAGTATTTCTAAAAGGAGGTTTCTAAATCAAGCCAAAGTTTATACATGTAATTTGGTACAGATGTAAAGCATCATTCCTCAAAGGATTTATGTTTTAGAAAAGAAATACAGAGCTGTTCACACTTAATATTTAGATATGGCAAGAATACTCTTTTGCAGACCTTCAGTCTAGACTACTAATTCATGAGGTCATGAGAAAGAGCCTCCTTTCAGTTAACTACTTCAGCAGAATGTCTGATGACATACACATAGGCAGAGGCTAGCTCATTCAACATATAAGCTATTTAGTTCTGAGTCCCAGACATTTCTGCTTTCTCAGTAGCCCCCCAAAAAAGAGCAGTACAAAAATTGACCTTTTTTTCCCCCGAAACTTACTTTAACCCTGAGAGAATTCTCACCACTTTGAAGTTGAAAAACTAATAAATGCAAAACAAATTAGTGAATTTAAACTATGATATCTGAAAATGTAAATTATACTTTCTGAATACTGAATACTAATATACATACAGCACACATTTACCTTTGTATTGTAAAATAAAAGCTTCATTTTATTAATTTAGTAAAGCATATTCTCTACATGTAAATTATACATGTCAAGTGCTTAACAGTTAAGAACTTTGTGTAAAATACATGTCTTTATAAAAGTCAGTGGTCATGTTGAAGGAATTAGGATTTAAATATGTGTAATAGTCTCTCTCCCTTTTGTCTTAATTTGCATTCATTGACTGAACCCCATAAATTAAGATGATTTTACTCTACTAGAAATTTATTTTGAATTATGTGTGAGTAAACCTAGCCATTTGTTATTCTTTACTCTTAGTTAATAACTACGTGCTTTTGACTTTATTCTGTTATATCCATCACACAAGATTATTTTCAGCATTTTCAAAAATAGTTTGTCTAGGATCTAACATCAAATATCAGTGAGAATTAATTTGTCAGCTTTTATCAAAATCTCAGTCTCTTCTAGGAAAGTCTTCTAACTCACTGTGCTTATTGGTATATTAATTTATTATATTTTACCTGAATTTTAAATACTAAAGTTTATCAGATCTTTACTATAATTTCAGGTTTCAGTTAAACTCAGTACGAGAAGTTTATCAGTGCCCAGGCTTTCCCATAATCTTCCCATTAAGATATCTACAGTTGGTGCCAACCAAACCTGATTGATAGAAGACTTCTGCCAATAGATCGGACTTTTATTCGCTATTTATCTCTCTAGTACAACACTTAGAGCATCTGTATCAAAAAAGACAACACGGAAGGAATTCTGTGCTTCACTACAGAGACAATCAAACAGGATCGGTGGTGACCCACCGTATATCTTCTGGATGCCCTGTAAGTCATCACTGGGCAGTTTGAAGTTGTCCGTCTCCATGTACTGGTAAAAAGGGGCCATGATGGCAGTAGGGTCGTTGGAGTGTTCCAGTCCCAGAGCATGTCCCAGTTCATGAACTGCCACAAGAAATAAGTCATTTCCTGTGCAAATGAGAAGAAAAGGCATCACTATAACTAATATCCAAATATAGAATTGACAAGGACAATTGGTATTACCAAAACTTTACCCGAGAAAAATAAGAGGAACTCTTTAGTTCAAATATCAGTGTGATTTATGAACTGTCACAAGAAATAAGTCATTTCCTGTGCAAATGAAAAGGCATTATTATAACTAACATCCAAGTATAGAATTGAGAAGGATAATTGGTATTACCAAAGTTTTACCCAAGAAAAATAAGAGGAACTCTTTAGTTCAACTATCAGCGTGCTTTTTATCATTGGATTACCTTTGGGTAAAATCCAACATGTTATTTTACAAAGGTGGGGTTGGTGGTGAGGAGTTGACGATACTGAAGTCACAAAAATTTAGAAACTTAAAGAGGAATAAAGAGCAAAAGTTGAAGAGTGAACGGTAGCATCAGAAATTGCTAGTACTGCTGTTGAAATATCCTGGAAAACCTGCAATATACTATATCCCACTTTTGTGCTCTTCATATTGGACATAATTCTAACAATAATTTAGCAAAAAATACAAGGTACAATCCCTACTTTTACACAAATGAGTAGATTAAGGCATGGGGGTGACAAGTTTTGTCAACAACAGTAAATCTTTGTATTTACATAGCTGTGACTAGAACTCAGGTTATTATAATTCCTAGAATATGGTTTATCTTTCTAATCAGCCTAGAATATAGGAATATAGGAGTGTAAAATTAAAGTCATAGGGTAGCAGTCATAAAAACTAGGAATCTAGTCTTAGCTCTGCAAACACAAATTCTAATGAATTAATTCATGATCTGAACAAAATACATTTATCTTAGAACTCTCAGAGACACTTAATCTGACTTTGTGCAATCAGACCCCTGCGGACGGCCTCTACATGTTGCCCACTCTCGATCATCATAAGTCAGCTCCTGAGAACAGAGCCAGTCCTTCATGGATATTTGTTAATTACAAAAGTTTAATTGAACCACATGAGTATCAATGTATTGGGGCTGTTATTCTTCTAAGAGCCATGTTTCTAAGTGATACGTTTAACATGGCTGAACAAAAAGTGTAGTTTTACATGGTTGGCTTGCTACAAATGCTAAAGATTTCAATGAACTTTGTGAGTCTCACTTTAAGGAACATTCCTTTCCAACTACTTTTACAATGTGATCACTGTAGTAATTGCCTTCAGAGGGCTAATTTTTTAAACATGAAAACCGGGTGCACAACCAGTATTTCTTTTTATTCCATTCTGGAGTAATCTGTCAGAGGGAAGGGATGAAACCGTAGGGCTGACTGCACACAGAAATGAGCCATTCAAACATTTCTGGGGCTTCCCTGAGCTTCAGAGAATATCTGTTTAAATACCAGTGGGAAACAAATTAGAGGGGCTTAAAAAGAAATAGAAGTTAAAAGAAAAATAATATAATATGTACTATCTTTAATAAAAATGTTGACTACCTTTATTAAGTTTATAAAGTTTACTAACTCTGCCCTGGGTCTTTTGACCTATGAGAAAACCTGTATTTTCTCACTTAATCCCCACAGTTCTCCAGTCACTATAATCTCGTCCACTTAAAAAATGAGAAAAAAAGCTTGGAGACATCAAATACAATTTGCAAGTTCATGTAGTAAGACATGGGTGGGTTTCTGTTCTCATAGCATTACATTCTAATGGGGGAGACTAGAGAGAAACACAATAGAAAAGTAAAATAAACAGGATGTTACAGAAGTGAAAAATGATACGGATAAATAATAAGGCAGAGAAAGGATAAAGTCAGACAGGAAAAGGAGCCTAGAATATATAGGGAATTTTAGAGAACAGTTATGGTTTCTAGGCTGACTGCAGTGGGGATCATTCAAAGGTTTTGAGCTGAGGAGGGACATAATCTAACTTACATTTTGACAGGATTATTCTGGAAATCACTTATGAGAATCAAATGCAGTGGGCAAGGGGCTCAGCATGATTAAATCTCTGATGTTGGTGCAGTAATTCAGGCAAATATATAAGTGACCTGGCCCAAAGGGGAGTAATGAAGGTATACAGAAGCAGCAAAATTCTTAGTACATTGTAGAACACCATGTCTTTTGACTCCAGCAACTTAAAGAATGAAGATACCATTCACCGGATGGAGAAAACACTAGGAAAACCTATTATTCGCTGCCTTTTTTTTGTGTGTGTGGTGGAGGTGAGAAGTGGATAGCCTTACCAGGAGCTCATTCTTTGAGCATTAAAGATGGCCATGGAAAATCCTTGGCGATTCAAACAAATAAGGGAGTGATTTTTGACTTGCCACAGTATTTATCTCATGCAAGGAAGGAAGTGATTACATTATGGGATGAAGGATTGTAGCAAGACATGGTGAAAAGATTAAGATAATATTTTAAATGATGTTGTGAAAGGATATTTGGTGTTATGAGGCTAGCAAGAGTGAGCTGGAGAGATACTCTGTGGCAATCGTAATAGATATCAGAAATTGAGATTTGTAAGAGCAAGGTCCAGGGTATACCCATGGGAGTGAGCCTCTGAGTTAGAGTGGAATACAAACTCATTGGATGGGAGATCCAGTAGCTTAGAGGGCTGAACACTGGAAAAATTTATCCCCATGACCACTGAGATCACCAAGATCATTGGTGTCCAGCAGGGGAAGGAAAGAGTAGGAGAAACTGAGAAAGTAGCGTTGACATATATACACTGCCAAGCGTCAAACAGATAAGTAGCGAGAAGCTGCTGTATGACACAGGGAGCCCAGCCTGGCCCTCTGTGACGACCACGAGGGCTGGAATGTAATCATGGCTGATTTGCCACCTTGGATGGCAGAGACCAACACCACCTTGTAAGTATCCTCCAACTAAAAACTAAGTGATATTGAAGGGAATTGGATCAAACTGGGAGATAAAATCGTCAAGGATTCGGGAGAACAATGTGAGTACCGGTCGATGACTACAGCAAGAGGAGACAGTGGACGGAACAGTCTAACAAAAGCACCGTCACAGCTTGGCGTTTTTACGGAGGAGAGTAGGAGTATGACCTTCAAGTGGCATTAAAAAGAAAAGAAAAAATATAAGAGGGCATGTATCAGAGCTCACGTCCTGCAGTAGAAGGAATGTAGGGGAGAAAACAGCTAGCATTTTGAAGGAATGGAGACACTGCTTAGATACTAAAAGAACCTAAAGGGAATATTTTCAAAGTAAGTTGATTACTATTAAAGAGATTTTGTTGACAACAGACTTGGAACATCTCTGAAGTGAAAAGCTTCAGCATAGAGAAGGAAGGAAATGAAGGCAGAAATGGCAATGTACAGATCATAAGAGAATGAGAGTCCCAGGGGGAAAGGGCTGGCCTGTGCTTCCTGGGTCAACAGATGAGAACAGAAGAGAGGGCCTAAAAATAAACCTCATGATCCCAAGATATCAAATAAAGGAGATCACTATTACTTTAAGAATACATTTAAAGGAATTAAAGAACATGGACAAAGCAGGGAGTGAAATTTTGGTGGGGGGGAATTCAAGGGGAAAGATGTACAATGGAAGAAAGGAGAGCTCCCTGCACCCACCTCTGCTTCAGTTTTTGTTATTTTTCCTCTGCCTACAAGATACTTCCACACGCTTCAGCAAGATAGCCAAGACCATCCATATTCCTTTCTCCTCCTTTCCAACATTATTTCTTATTTCTTTTCCTTCTGTTACCCTCTTTCTAGTTATATAAAGTATGTGCTTGCTCAGCCCTGAAAGTAAATGCACGAACTGTCTTCTTTCTAGAATTGAAACATACCTTCCTTTTCTTGGAGTGTTGAAGTGAATGTTGCTCAGTCGTGTCCGACTCTTTGCGACCCCATGGACTGTTCAGTCTGTGGAATTCTCTAGGCCAGAATGCTGGAGTGGGTAGCCTTTCCTTTCCCCAGGGGATCTTCCCAACCCGGGGATCAAACCCAGGTCTCCTGCATTACAGGCAGATTCTTCATCAGCTGAGCCACCAGGGAAGCCCTCCTGGAGTGCTGGATGCACATCAAGCTGACCTGGTGTGAGTGCTCAGAAGTAACCTTCTCTATGAAGTCTTTCCCCAAAGGGGCACTCTTTCCACATGCTCTCTCTATGCTCCCACAGCCCACTGTGCATCACCTTATCACAAAACTCAGTAGCACTTTATTGTCATCAACTCTGAGCAGGTCTTCCCAATGTATTTTGAATTCTTTAAAGACCGAACTTGTGCATCATATACTTGGCGTCCTCACTTCGAAGACATTGCCTGACATCTAGCAGATGATTAATCATTAAGTGAGCTCAATGAATGAATGAGTTCCCAGGAAGTGGAGGAGTAATTAGAATTTGAGTAGTAAACAACAGAATGTCATTTCCATCTACATATAGTTCAGATTTTTTTCTCCCCCCAGAAACTTGATTGAAGTACAATTGACAAAATTGCAAAATATTTAAATTGCACATTGTGGTAGTTTGATATATGTTTACATTGTGAAAGGAGTCTTCTCAATGAGTTAGTAAACACATCCATTACCAGCTTTCTTTCTTTTCAGTTAGAACTCTCTTATCAAATTGCAGTGATAAAATTCAGTGTCTTCAACTACAGTCACCATGCTATACATCAGATCCTTTGAAATTATCCATCTTATAACTGAAAGTTTGTACTCATTTAACAATCTTTTTCTATCTGCCCACCTCCCAATTTTTTTTCAGACTATCATGGATGGAAAGAGAATGAAGTGAGAGGAGAGAAAACTGAGGAGACCACGACTCTTAGATGGCGTCCGACAGTGGAACTAAAATATGCCAACACTCAATAAATGTTGCCAAGTTGCTCAAAAAGTGCCAGAATATGGTAGTGTTTGAAGTAATGAAAAAGGTATGGTCTATAGGAAATTGCTGGAGAGTGCAGAAGAGGTTCACTGTTGTAAAATATTTTAGAGGAGGAATTATAATGACTGGGGGCACCAAGGACTGAGAGGGGGATGCTCACAGTGTTTGGAGAGTGGGAAATCAAAAGGCACAGGAGTTCAGGCTTACTGGGAAACAGGACTTTTAAAGGCTTTAGGTAAAAGATAAAAAAAAGAAAAAAACAATGAAATATGCTCTTGTGGATCATCCAGTAAGCAGGCGCCATGATAGGCAGAGATCAACAGCGGGAAGAAGAAGGGGGTCATTCAATTAGAGACGTAGGAACCACAGGAGTGTCTGTGAGTGTAGTCATGGAGAAGGCTTTGGACTGTGTCTCAGAGCATATTCACGGGTGAGAGGAGGTAGGGAGGAGATGAGTCACAGGCGTTTTACATGTCAGACATCTAATACCAACCCTGGAATGAATGCCTCTGTGATTTTATACCAGAGATATATTCATTAAGATAAAAATCTAATATTGATGAGATACCGCCACCACAAATAAAGTGCAAAGTGGTAGGGCAGGGGTATGCTCAGCATCTGGGCATACTCGTGCCCAGAAAATAAATAAAAGGGCCTTAGGAAGCATTACTACCAATAAAGCTAGTAGAGGGGATGGAATGCCAGCTGAGCTACTTAAAATACTAAAAGATAACATTGCTAAAGTGCTGCACTGGATACGTCTGCAAACGTGGAAAACCCAGCAGTGGCCACAGGACTGGCAAAGGTCAGCTTTTGTCTGCATTTCAAAGGAAGGTAAGGCTTAAGAATGTTCAAACCACAGGACAAGTATGTTCACTTCCCACGCTAGTAACGGTATGCTCAAAACCCTTCAAGTCAGGCTGCAGCAGGACTTGAATTGAGAACTTCCAGATGTACAAGCTAGGTTTAGAAAAGGCCAGAGGAACCAGAACTCAAATTGCCAACATTCTTTGGAACATAGAGAAAGCAAGAGAATTTAAGAAAAACACCCACTTCTGATTCATTGACTATGTGGAAGCCTTTGACTGTGTGGATCACAACAAACTGTGGAAAATTCGTAAAGAGATGGGGATACCAGAACACCTTACCCGCCTCCTGAGAAACCTGTAGGTGGTCAAGATGTAACAACTAGGACCTTACAGGGAATAACTGACTGGTTCAAAATCGGGAAACGAATACGTCAAGGCTATGTACTGTCACCCTGTTTATTTAACTTATATGAAGAGTACATCTTGTGAAATGCCAAGTTGGATTATTTACAAGCTGGAGTCAAGATTGCTGGGAGAAATAACAACCTCAAAAATGTACATGCTACCACACTAATGGCAGAAGGCAGAGAGGAACTAAAGAGCCTCTTGATGAGGGTGAGGAGGAAAGTGAAAAAGCTGGCTTAAAACTCAACGTTAAAAACACTACGATCATGACACCCGATACCATCACTACATGGCAAATAGAGGGGTGGAAAAGTGGAAGCAGTGACAAGTTTTCTCTTCGTGGCCTCGAAAATCAATACGGATGGTGACTGCAGCCATGAAATTAGAAGATGCTTGCTTCTTGGAAGGAAGGCTATGACAAACCCAGACATCGCATTGAAAAGCAAAGATATCACTTTGCCGACAAAGGTCCATACAGTCAAAGCTACAGTCTTTTCCAGTAGTCATGTCTGCATGTGAGAGTTGGACCAAAAAGAAGGCTGAGCGCCGACGGATTGATGCTTTTGAACTGTGGTGTTGGAGAAGACTCTTGAGAGTCCTGTGGACAACAGGGAAAACAAACCAGTTAACCCTAAGTGACGCCAACCCTAAATACTCATTGGAAGGACAGAAGCTGAAGCTGAAGCTCCAATGCTTTGATCTGATGGGAAGAGCCAACTCATCGGAAAAGACCCTAATGCTGGGAAAGACTGAAGGCAGGAGGAGAAGAAGGTGGCAGAGGATGAGACGATTGGATAGCATCACTGATTCAATGCATGCGAACTTGGGTGAACTCTGGGAGATGGTGAGAGACAGGGAGGCCTGGCATGCTGCAGTCCATGGGGTCAGTGGGAGAGAACATATTAGCCAAGACGGCGTGTTGAGGCTCTCTCGCCCCACATTTTGTTAATAATGACTATGTAACAGCTGAGATCGCTTATAGCACTGCGTGTACACAGCACGAGGTACTCGCCTGGTCATGGGCTGCTTTGTGCAGTACGCCTGCATGAGCTTCACCATGACAGCCCTGGCTGCGGCTGCATCGGGGCTGCATGGCAGCAGCATCAGGGTTATATGAGGTTATGCTATGGCTCCGTTATGGTTATGTTGTGGCTGCTCCTACGGCGGCTGTGCCAGCCAGCAGAGAATAAACGTGTCTGCAGTTTCTACGGCCCTTTGCATCTTCTTCCAGCCTCTTTGCTCGTGTCTTGCCTACCCTGGGTTCAACGAACAGCGTACACAGTGTTAACAGCGAGACAGGTGGCATCACAAAGAGGATGAGGAGCAGTAAAGGTTCACAAAGAGCCGGATATGATTCAACAACTGAACCAGGACTCCGACATCTGCAAATAAGCGGCAGGATGGTAGGACAGGTGTATGCTTAGTGTCTGGGCACACCCATGCCTACAACATACACGTAAATTTGGCTGCAATGTGCTGTCAGTGGGCTAAAAGTGAAAGAAATTTTAATCAAAAACAGACCTGATGACAAAACAGCAATCCATCAAGCTTGCAGTGGACCAACAAAACAAGGCAGTGGAATCAAGAACAGAAGACACGAAGGTTCACACTCAAGGTTCCCAAGAAGCCATGGCGACATCCAAGCTTGGCAAGATGACAGCACTGGTTTGGAAAATACCTCTAGACTCTCCTGCCCTTCTTTTCTCAAAATAGATACAACTTCTTTGTCAGAAAGTCCCAATGTGGTCTTACAGGGAGTATGTCTTGTCTTTATCCTTCAAAAGGAAGTAAATCCAACCTTCGTAACCTTCCTCCTGTATATTATGTCCCCTTCACTAGGAAAAAAGTAGCCTGAACTTTGCTCTTAGATAAACGTGTAGGAACTTATTCTTTCACTCTTGGTCAGATAAATGCAGCTGTTAGCCATGTATCAAACTTTTGGTCCTTGTTGAATTAACAAGTACTACAAGTCTCTCACAGGAGAGATTTGTAGTCACTTCCCCTTTTTTTCTTTTTGGCTAGTAAGAGAAATGAGAAAAAAACACAAAAAGTAAGACAAAGTGATAACAGCAAAAATCATATTTCATATATCTTGTCACTTCAGATTAATCAGATTTCTTCTAAGCATCCTTCCCAAGAGTGGAGTCATTCCTCATTTAAGAAATAAAGTAAGGCTTTAGAAGAACATTAATAGGCTCAGGACGTGAACCTATGACCTACTGAGTTTGGCACAGCACTTTTAATCAGAAATACTGGCTAAACTCTCCAAGTAATTACCATTCTTCAGATGCTTGGTGATAATATAATTAAAACTTACTGAAGAGTCATAATAGTTTAAAAGGGTAAGTTGTTAAGTAAAGCACCAGGCTGTGGTTTGACTTCTACTTGGAACAAAAGATTTTGGCCCATGATGAATTTTGGACAATTAAAATGCACGAGACCTCTTGCCTAATGATGAAAATAACTGCTTCTGTAACTTATCATTAATTTACATAATTCAAGATTCTCAATTGTAATATGCCTTGACCTTATCAACATGCAGGTGACAAAGGAGAAATCAGCTTGTTGGCTCTTAATACAGAAATAGTACTTGCTTCTTTTGTAAGATTTTGAGATTTGAGTGTGTTGCTTTCAAATTGAATCCCTAATCTTCTTCACTTTGTATACTCCAGTATAATTTCAGGACACTGAACTGTATATTATGAAATATAATGCATTATTTAAAATTTGCTTGTCATGATTACATCTTTATATTTCATTCTAAACTCTTTCAACCCTCCATTCATTTTCGTATGTGACTCCTTCTGCTAATAACATACCTTGAATACCAAAAATGACTATACAATATTTCATATGTAAAAACTGTTATATGTAATCATGGCATTCATAATCCTATAAATAGTACTGAAACATTAGCACCACTGAATCAATCTCTATTTTTGCCCTTACCATTGACTGTCCCAGTCCCTCCAGAGGAAATCACTAACTTGAATTTTAAATTTCTCAATTTCCTGATTACATTTAATCAAATATGTCTTTAAATAAATTATAGCTTTATAAATGCATTATCATTCTGTATGTTGTCTTCTGAAACTTTCTGAAGGTCTGCATTTGTTTTTCTAATATCTATCTTTTTGTTTACCTCTGTCAGTCTTACAAAATCTTTTGATCATTTAAAACCAAATTCAGAAACACCGCTTCTGTGAAGCTTTGTCCACCTCTCCAGGTAAATTTAGTTTCTCTGTCTTTGTGTATCCTTGGCCTTTTGCACATAATTTGATTGTAACACATATCATAATTTCCCTGACAGCTTCTGATCCATAGAAACTTAATATTTACTTGTAGGTTAAGTGACTGGAAACAGATTTGAGCAAATTCACAATTTTAAATATTTAACTATGTAGTTTAAAATGCTCAAGTGCATGTCTAGAAACAAAACCCAGAAATCACCATGAAATCTCTGATTAGTGGTGGTCAACCCAGTGCCTAATGGATAAATAGCATGGGCCTTCCTAAACTTCTGTCCTCTCAAACTATCCACACGCTGGTTTTGCCAGTTGAGAAGTTAAAGAAATATGTGGGAGCAAGCCTCCAAGGTGGCTCAGATGACTTCCACCTCCTGGTGTTTCATTTTATGTACTTGCTGGGGTAGAAATGACGGTACCCGATTCCAAGGTTAGGGCATAATATACATTAGGACTTCCTTCTTGGAAGGAGCTTCCTGGAGAATTAGTTCCCATGTTGTATAAACAGCTCTCTATGCAGAGGGGTACATGTGGAGAACCAAGGCCTCCTTCTAAAGTGTACATGAGTAAGCTTGTAAGTAAATTTTCCAGCCGCTTCAGATAACGGCAGCCACAACCAATAATGTCACTAAACATTCACATGTACCTTGAATCAAAACCATCCAGCTAAACTGCTCCTGTATACTTTACCCACCCCAACCCCACTGAACTGTGTGAGATAAGTTGCTACGGTTTGGGGTGATTTATTTTTTATGCAGTAATAGATAAGTAATATGGGACATTTGAGCATACTAATTCCTCACAATGTGGTTAGGATTAGGAGATAGGAAAGAAAAGCTTAAAAATAACTGGGTGGAAAAAGAAGCTACTCTGAAGCATCTGACTATTTGGACAATAATTCTGATATTTTTTTTTTAAAAAAGTGTCTTAAATATTGTCCAGTCCAATTATCTCTACATAAACTGAATGATTTGGTGATAATTCTAACTAAATTTGAGAAATGTCTGTGACTGAAAACTTTCACAGATAAAAATATCAGCTATTTTGCTGCCTCATATTTTCTTTCAAATATATAAGACCTGATACTCCGGTTGCCCCTTTATTTCTATTCTCTTGTTGTCTCACTGAGGAGAGGGCCTTTCTTGGTGGTGGTTTAGTTGCTAAGTCATGTCCAACTCTTGAGACCCCATGGGCTCTAGCCCAGGCTCCTCTGTCCATGGGATTGTCCAGGCAAGAACGCTGAAGTGGCTGGCCATTTCCTTCTCCAGGGGATCTTCCCCACCCAGGAATCGAACCTGGGTCTCCTGCACTGCAGGGAGGTTCTTTCCCAACTGAGCTATGAGGGCCTCTTTCTTGTTGGCCAGTAAAACCTGGAGTCCCTGCTGACGAGCCAGAAAAGTCTTGGAGACGTGAAAAGAGAACAAGAATAAAATGCTAAGTGTGGACTACTTATTATGAACTAGAAGTACCTCACTGAGTTTGTCCTTGAAACTTCACGACTGAACTTTCTCACTCCTTCTGCCAACAACGCTTTTGAGGCTGTGCTTTTGAGGTTCCGTCAGGCTCTCCACAAGGGAGACTTGGGCTCCACCCTCCATCAAGGCCGCCCGCCTCTCAGTGAGAGTCAGATCACTACCGAGCTCTGCAGGGTAGGAAGGGATAGAGGCTGATTTGTGGCAAGATTTTCACACATCTCTTATTTCCACTTCTACTCTCGTCAGGCCTCCAGTTCCTCAAGGGTCTGGTGCACTTCCGGTGCCTTCTTTCTGCCCGCTGTTCCTGGTCTCAACATTTCCCTCATTCCCCAAGCTTCTCAAGCTTCAGAATGACTTCTTGGCTCCTCCTCTGGATGCCTTCTCTCAAGTGAGTCATAGTTAAGACTATGAAAAAAGCTTATTATTACAAAAATTTATTAGTTGTTACCATACACCAGCTAATATGAGGCAAGGAAGTTACAGTTTTGAAAAGCATCTACCTGTGTGCCATGCAAATTTGACCGTTTTGTTTAATGACAAATCTAATTTTCTTTCACATACTCTCAGACCTTTAAAGTGTTTTGTACTGTTAAAGTCTAACAGTATTGTTAATGTCTCAAGACTAGAATTAAAGGAAACAAAAAGTTCTCGTAAAGTGTTAAAAAAAAAAAAAGCAACACAAAGAATATCAGTTAATATTCACATGTAGTATATCTCACCATATTAGTTTTTAAATTTTGTTATTATCATGATTTTCCAGATCAGGAAATGAAGACTTTCATAGATGGCGTGACTTGGCCAGAGTTACCTAGCAACTCGCAGGAACTGATTTAAGGCCCTTATAGTCTAGACCCACAACAAAAAATTAATGTGTGCTGAGGAAGTGGATTTCTTCACTTTGTCCTTAGCCTTAAACATCGTCTCAAGGCTTCAGAGTTTGCATCCAGGAGACAAGGGCCACCCTATCAAGCCACCATTCAAAGTGCACAGCTGTTGCGCAGCTGCTGCCTAAGAACTCTTTCTAAGCATCTGTAACAATAATTTCTATTTCTTTTCTCCACTAAACGAATGCCAAACTTAATACTTTCAAATGTACTTCCCAAGTACAATTCCAGCTGCTCAAAAATTTTTAATTGTTTTCATTGCTTCTAATTTTCAATTAAGGCCTGTAGCAAAGAAAATAGTTTCCAAAGAAAAGGAAACAGTACTGCTAAAACTAGGAGAAAGGTAAAGTACATGCTTTTGCACTGTGATGTTGGAGAAGACTCTTGAGAGTCCCTTGGACTGCAAGGAGATCCAACCAGTCCATCCTAAAGGAGATCAGTCCCGAAGATCCATTGGAAGGACTGATGCTGAAGCGGAAGCTCCAATACTTTGGCCACCTCATGCAAAGAGCTGACTCATTGGAAAAGGCCTTGATGGTGGGAAAGACTGAGGGCAGCAGGAGATGGGCAGGACAGAGGATGAGATGGTTAGATGGCATCACTGATTCAGTGGACGTGGGTTTGGGTAGACTCTGGGAGTTGGTGATGGACAAGGAGGCCTGGCGTGCTGCAGTTCATGGGGTCACAAAGAGTCGGACACGACTGAGCGACTGAACTGAAAGTACATGGATTTTCATTTTCACATTATATTTCAAAACATTTCCCCAGATACTGAGGAGAGTTTCTGGGACTGTTACAGAGTTTGCCTGTTGGGATACAGTTATGTTCACTGCATGCCACTAATCTACAATAATAAAGCATAATTAAACACCAGGCCATTAAAATATAAGGAAAACAAATAGCCATCTAATAAGTCTTACAAAAATCAGTAAAGGTATTTCCAAAGACACGCTACCATCAAACAGCTGTAGCTTTTAATTCAATAAGGACTTTCAAAAAAAAATCACATAATTAAAATAACTTAAATATATCTTAGTCAGGTAAAGCAGATACCTTGGGAAAATATTTGGATAATTGAGGCCAAGGCAAATGTTTTATTTATTAAGGCTATGGTTGGGATATGAAGTTTGTTTTTTAGTGAATTAGACGTGTTCACAACATCTAGGGCTTCCCTTGTGGCCCAGCTGGTAAAGAATCCGCCTGCAATGTTGGAGACCTGGGTTCGATCCCTGGGTTGAAAAGATCCCCTGGAGAAGGGAAAGACCACCCACTCCAGTATTCTGGCCTGGAGGGGTCCGAAGGAGTCGGACACGACTGAGCGACTTTCACTTTCACAATTTTCAAAATAGTCCTTCTAAATAAATTAGCTTGGATAATTGTCCCATGATATTAAAAGGTTTTTTTTTTTTTTGACCCAGAGGGATGGAATCGGGAGGGCGGTGGGAGGGGGGTTCTGGAAGGGGAACACATGTATACCCATGGCAGATTCATGTCAATGTATGCAAAACCAACACGATAATGTAAAGAAAAAAAATAAAAAAAATAATAAAGGGCTTTTAACCCTCTGTTGTTGAGCCGAGTTAGGAGTCTAGGAACATTCTCATTTATGCCCCATGTCGTTTATTCATGTGTGGTTTATATGTGCTATACTCTCCCCCTGAGGAAGATAAATTTAATGGTCAAGATGATTCTGGAGGCTTACTTTCCTCTCTCTGTGGTGCAAAAGAGATAAATTTTAGTGACTACCTAAACAAAAGCAATAGTGTAATAAAGACAAAGCCACTTTTTAGGAATTTAATTATATATCCTTTCACTGTATGTGAACTTTAAGTACTATCCATTCAGTGGCAATTCTGAGTATGACTAGTATAATAATCCCCGTATTATGTGCTGTTTCCAGATCAGCAGCTATGTGACATATTTCTTTAATCATTGCTAAGTATCCACTATATGCAAGGAACTATTTATAGAATCATTGATAAACAATTTATCCTTACATACAGTTGATTTTTCTACTGCGGGCCAGATAATATGAAACACCATAGTCTCAGAGATAAATCTTCAAAGTCCCTTGTTCTTAATTAAGGAACTGAGAGTTTAGCTCAAAGATTCTGAGCTTTTTGAGGTTCACAAACTCCTTGGAGGATCTAAGAAACTATGGAAATTCTCCCAAGAAAAATGAATGCATTAGCACAATACTGCATGTGATTTTGAAGTTAGGTTTACTTAAGTCCTTTAAGACAGATCAGATTCAAAATGCTGACAGCCTTTGTCTATAAAAGACTAGTAAATGATATAACTCTGTGTGATTCAATTTCTTTATTTTGAAGTAGGTCTAATATAACCTATTTATAGGGCTGTTGGTGGGTTAAATATTGCAGTGTATATAAAACACTTCTTAAAGACGGATAGTTAATAGCCAGTACTATACTACTTTAAATGTTACTAATTTTATACCTATTCTGACTACTGCTGCTGCTGCTATTACTGTTATTCTTATTATTAATAGACTTCACAAATTTTTTGAGTGAAAAGTTCCCCATTTTATATGACAAGAAATTGAAGCTCCAGTCCCCTGGGTCATCCAAGGCCAGAAAATGGAGTATTAGACCTGGAATTTAAATGTCAGTTTCGACTTTACCAAAACTCGTGCACCGACTGACTAGACACGGTCTTGATGTAAAATCTGCGCGTGACAATGCTGGGAAGAGTGCCAGGGTCAGGTTTTGAAGGGCTCCGAATGCAGGTTTAAGAGTCAGGTCATTGTGCAGGAGGCAACAGAACCATGAAAGACCAATATAAAAATGGTATGGCTATAGGGTAATTTGACATCAGTAGGAAGGCATGATTGCAGTGGGAAATGACTGATGGCAAAGGCAGCAACTAGAAGACTACTTTAACAGTCAGAATTACTCGGTGACCAGGATGAAGGGACAGAAAACTGGAAAGGATAATACGTGAGTGATGGATGACTGAAATCATTTCTTGAATTATGCTTTTTCCCATTATTATCTTAGAGTTGATCATAGTCCCTTAAACAACAAAATACACATAAAAATTGTCTCATATTTTACTACCATTATTGATTGCTAAAGGTAGAAAACTTGATTCTAGATTTTTAATTTTCAAAGTATATTATTCAGTATACTAAATGGTTGTGATGTTAAAAGTTATCTATTGAAGACCCTTTTATAAATATTTCATATTATTTTCACATAGCATCTAAAATTGACTTTTTGCTGTAATTTTTGAACTCTACTAGATAATGAATACTTAACTAGAAATGGTAAAACAAAATTGTAAACTGTTCCATTCACTTGCTTGTACCAGCTTATCTAGACTGTGATTCCTACAAGTATTTAACTATACCCATTTCTTCAGCGACATACAACAGAAGAGCTTGCAAGGTGCCAGTATTGATATAGTGTTGCTAATACCTAGGGTGGGTCACAAGGAGGTAGGTCAGCTCTTTTTGAGTAAAACACTGAACTTAGTGTGATGCAAGGAGGCAGAATTGGAAAAAGCACGGCTTCTGTAAGTAGCGCACACAGCTGCAAGCTCAAGGTCAGCCTGTATATGCAGCATGCCTTTGTCTCCCATCAGCGTATCTATCAAAACCTTCATGATGCTGGAATTCAATTCATGCTGGCATATGAGAAGAATAATTTGTAAAACAATTAATATTTTTTGTTCACAAAATTCCTGTTTTTTCAGTCTAAATGTTTGACACCAGAAAGGTTTGTGTTTTACATTGGAGAACCTCCCCTGACACTTATTAAAGACAATCATGAGTCCCAGGAAAATGCTGGGAAGGTAACTTTAGGATGGAGAAGGAAGAAGCCTAGGGAGTTAGGATGGAGGTAGGGCTTATTTGGGTAACCAGATAAACTGAGGTATTTAGCTGGTTCATTTCTACTTCCCAAAGGGAAATGAGGACTGGAAAACAGTAAGGTTAAAATTACCACCTCTTGAGGTCCATAATACAGTTCTGCACAGGAAGAATGTATAAACTGCAGTGGGAGGGATGTCACAAGGAGGAATTAACAGGAAAGCAAGTGAAAGGATGTTTCAGAAAGAGCCGAACAGATCGAGTCCCGTGCTGAGTCACTAGGTGAGTGTGCGAGGCTGTCGGGGTAGACCCATCAACGTGTCTTCGCTCTGGACATTGTTTACATGGTGGAAACAACTGACGTAAATCAAGTACAACCCTTGCTTTCTGAGAGACGGAAACATATTAAACAATTATAGAATTTACAAGTTAGGAGGATAAAACTTTGGCTGTTTTCTGAATTTCGCTTTTTGCATTTTGTTGCCACCGGACGATTCATTTTTGGTGATGTTACAGATTTGACTGCCTAGGCATACATAATTTCTGTTTTCAGGAGGGAAAAAGCAAAAGTAAGCAAATAAAAACAAGTCACCTTATGCAGGTATTTGTAGAGAGATTTACTAACAAAGTATAAATCAGTTTATTTTTATAAAGGATTAAAACATAATCAAGCAGCAGTGATTACAGTAAAGAAATGATGAAAATTTAATTATTCATTCAGAACTGATGTGTTTTTTCCTATTTTTACCTAACATAGGCATTTTCCCAAAAGAACCTATTTTGGCTTAATAATATGGTGTTTTTTCTTTAACATTCATTTTTAAATGGAGGCATTTCGTTTCTGTTTTTCTCTAAAGCAGTCTTGTTTTTACCCTCCCTAAGCCTACTTTCTTTTAATAAAACCCAACCAAATGTGCAAAATGCAAAAACAATGATAAGCTTAACACTTCACATAATCATGCAAGCTTCCTATATTATATATATATGTGTGTGTGTGTATACATTTAGACACACATATATATTTATATTTATCATATAGCTATTGATGAAAGGTGAAAGGTAAATGTGCTTGACTTTCTTCAATGCTTATTTTGCAACAGTGATCTGAGTTAATATTTGTGTTCTAAGAGTGATAAGAAATGCATAATTTCACTTGAGTAATTATAATTATCATTCGTACGTGAAAAAAATTAAAATGCAGAATCACAAAATTGACACTTGTGCAGTCAACAATAGAGAGGAGTGGGTGAATCAATTCTTCAAAAATATTTCAGTAAAGTAGTGAACTTAAAATATATACATTTATATGGCACATATGAACAAAATCAAAAGATTCATGCTTGGCCTAGTGTTCATAGAAAATTTTGAAACATATTTCTAAATCCTCTGGAAGGATGTGATGTCACCTAAGTGTCTGCCTTGTCTATTTAATTCAGGTTTGCTTTTAAAGTGATGAAACAAAAATAGAAGATGAAAATGAAAGAAAAATAAAAAGACATTTCTTTTTAATAATAGAAATGCTTTTAATCTGACTGTGATTTAGTCAACATACTCTGTTAAGAAGCCTCGTATTATTTTAATTATTTCAGCAAAGGTGTAGCAGAATAGCTTGTTTCATTTTTATTTAGCAAACAAATATTTGCAAGCCTGGGGTTTTAGCTTAGGAATTGGCAGAATGCTCTGCTGGCAATGTGGTTATGCATTTCAAATGTTATGAAAAATGCTTTCTTTCTAGGATACATGAGTTGGAAGGAAACTATAACCTAAACGTCTTGATAAATGTGTGTGTGTGTGTGTGTTCGTGTTTTGTAAGTAGAGCGATGAATACAGTACCTATCTTTCATGCTTTCACATACCCTATGAAAATAAATACATATAATAATTTCAGTGTAGTCTTGGAAATTTCTTTAGCAGACAGGAAGACAAAAATTGTATTACAAATATTGACTTAAAAAGGCAAGGAATGCAAATTCCTGATTTTGAGATTTCTTTGCTTCTAGTTACCTTTTAATTGCAAAATGCCTAATTGACTGGGATGTAGTTTCCTCATTTATTTACTAAAAAAGAATGAAATTTATATCCACAGAGTACTCACAATGGTCTAGAAAGTTATCTTTATAACAACCCATTGAGGTAGGTATAATCACCTCCAAATAGTTCAGGAAAGGAAAATTTGGAGTAAATAACTCAAAAGTTGGTTAAGTAGCATAGGCAAGTTTTAATTCAGTTCCTTGAATCCAAAGTCTTTTGTGTGGGCTGATTATGACTTTCAATTGACTTGTTACCACACACACACAGGGTTGCCTTGATCAACATTAAAAACCATACGTAACCTTATGACACGATGCAAAAGAGAAACAACGCCAACACCAAAAGGAGTATCACTTCCTTTAACACTTGCTCAGTGACTGTAGTTTCCAAGAGTTTTAATAACATACGGTAAGATCGTCCACTGCACACCTAATCAGTAACAGACGCCATCCATAAGAAGTATAAAAGTCTCCCAGGACTGAACCATTCTCCAGGAGAGAGCACCTGCTATGCTGCGTTAGTAAACCATCACTATCACTGCATTACTTCCATTGCTAAAGTGGTGTCTAAAACTACAGTTCAAGGAGCCCATTATAAACTATCCCCATGATATGGTTCAGCCTTTCTTATACAGTTCATTTGCCACTATTCATCAATACAAGGCTTAATTCTTAACAGTCCCCTAATACACTATCAATATATTAACTTTTATCTCTCTCACTTTCTTCATGCTAGTATCATGTATATAAATCCTATAAAGCATTTAATCATCTTCTGTGTGTTTATAGTTTTAAAATCTGGTTTATAGTGATGACAACATTAGACAGTCAAAATCGAACTGCCTATTAATGATTTTATTAATTCCATTTCATCACTAATTGCCACAAGGGGTATGTCTTCTTCACAGATAGAATGTCCCTTTGAAACTAAAGACTATATTCTTATACTCCCTCTGGCCTTGTTGTGCTGTTTTCTTAAACTAACAACAAAGTAAGGTTCAGTTCAGTCGCTCAGTTGTGTCCGACTCTTTGCGACCCTATGAACCACAGCATGCCAGGCCTCCCTGTCCATCACCAACCCCCGGGGCTCACCCAAACGCATGTCCATTGAGTCGGTGATGCCATCCAACCATCTCATCCTCTGTCGTCCCCTTCTCCTCCTGCCCTCAATCTTTCCCAGCATCAGGGTCTTTTCAAATGAGTCAGTTTTTCACATCAGGTGGCCAAAGTAATGGAGTTTCAGCTTCAACATCAGTCCTTCTAATGAACACCAAGGACTGATCTCCTTTAGGATGGACTGGTTGGATCTCCTTGCAGTCCGAGGGACTCTCAAGAGTCTTTTCCAACACCACAGTTCAAAAGCATCAATTCTTCAGCGCTCAGCTTTCTTTATAGTCCATCTCTCACATCCATACATGACTACCAGAAAACCATAGCCTTGACTAGATGGACCTTTGTTGACAAAGTAATGTCTCTGCTTTTTAATATGCTGTTTACTAAACACTGTTTTTACTGTGTAGGTTTTGGGTATTCCACTAAATTTTAATTTATCTTTAGCAAAAACGTAAAGATTTTGTTACTTGAAAATTCTTTGAAACAATCCTTAAAATATGATTTTTCAGATATTTTTTGTTGTTGTTCAGTTGCTCAGTCATGTTTGACTCTCTGTGACCCCATGGACTGCAGCACACCAGGATCCCCTGTCCCTCACCCTCTCCCAGAGCTTGCTCAAACTCATGCCCATCGAGTCGGTGATGCCGTCCAGCTCCCCATGTCATTCTCTGTCATCCTCTTCTCCTCCTGTCTTCTATCTTTCCCAGGATCCAGGTCTTTATAACTGATAACTGGCAGAATCAGGATTCAAATTCAGGTCTATCTGTCTTCAAAATCATCAATCTTTCTCTCCATCAATACTTTTCTGCTGTTTTTTTTTAATCTGCAGCATTAATGATATGTCCTATGCTAATTCGCTTCAGTCGTGTCTGACTCTTTGCAACCCTATGCCTGCCCAGCTCCTCTGACCATGGGATTCTCCTGGCAAGAATACTGGAGTGGCTCGCCATGCCCTTCTCCAAGAGATCTTCCCAGCCAGGGATTGAACCCACATCTCTTAAGTCACTTGCATTGGCAGTTTGGTTCTTTACCACTAGCACCACCTGGGAAGCTAAATATCAATGATGAGTGATCTAAATTATGATTAATTTTATTCCACACATTTTTTGAGGAATTCATTTTGTTTTAGCAGAGAAAATAAGAATCTTATCAAATTATCCTGCTGTTCACTTTAATAAACTGATTTAGGTAAAAGTTACAGCCTTCAAAATCTGTCTTTTCAACATGATACAAATAGATAAAGATTATAGATGAAATCCAGCTTGCTAAATTCTGACATAAAATGTTTGTGCTTAGAACTGTTATCCCTAGAATTTTGCAAAAATATAGGAGCTTCTTCATCTTTAGCTGCATATGGGGAGTGTGCATGAGCCTCCTGAGTTTCTGTTCTTCCACATTGGCTGGAGAATAGGAAGTAAGTGATAAAAAGGGGCTAGAGGAGGCTAAAATGAACTCTACTGAATGAGTTAAGATATCTGTTGATTAATGAAGAATACACTTTCCAGTTAATTCTGCCAAGGTAATCCCATCTCCACATAACAATAAGTAGTCTAGTCTTCCCTCTTGATTAGGTAGATATGTTTTTCAGACTAGTACCTCAAGTTTCAGTAGCCAATATTTTAGAACAAACAAAATTAGAGCTGAAAATACAATGCAGAATTAAATGCAACAATTGAAACCTGAGTTAACAATATGACAAATATTATTACTAAAGGTAATATAAAAATTTCAATATGCTTTTCTCTAATCATCCTAGTTGCTGTCATGATAACCATCACATCATCATCAATCGTGTTAATTACATTCACTTTTAGTCATGTGTATCCTTCTGACCTCAATCTTGTGCTACCTTCAAGTCAACTATCTAAAAAAATAAAGGGAAAGAAGTGGACTGCAAATCATCAACCATCAGCATGCAGATCATTAAGCACAGTTTTCTGTTACATGGAAAATGGAAAGCATAAACAAGATAAAAGAGATCCTCTCTTGAGGACAAAAGCTTCAAAAAATAAGCCACTAGCGAAGAGAAACGTAAAACACCTGTGGAAATGTAGACAAAAATATACAATTTTATAGTATTTTATACATGCCTTTTACCGAGCTAATTAGAAAATTCCAACATTATGTTATAAATCCTTACAAAAACACTAATCATATGCAATTGCTTTCAAAACTCCAGTCTCCTTTGGCCTCTAAGCTATTAAAGATATATAGCTCTGAGATTAGCAAAAGCATATTTCTTCACACTAACACAAATAAAGATCTCTGGTTTTTATTCTTTTAATTTAAATATTCAATATTCAAACTTAAAGCTATTCACATTTCTGTAAATTATACATCTAGAGCAGTCCTCTCCAAAACATTATTTCTACCCAGAGAAGTAGTAATACCTATGTTTTCAACACATCACATTTTGATTCTAAGACAATCTCCTTTTCAGGATAACCTTGGTCCATCTAATATCTTAATTTGATAGCAGTCACCCTTGTGGCTCAGCTGGTAAAGAGTCCACACGCAATGTGGGAGATCTGGGTTCGATCCCTGGGTTGAGAAGATCCCCTGGAGAAGGGAAAGGCTACCCACTCCAGTATTCTGGCCTGGAGAATTTTGGTCACAAAGAGTCAGACACGACTGAGCAACTTTTACTTTCACCTGTTTTATGGTCTTTGGTATTGACAATTGTCAAATATTTTTGAAAATCTAAATAATTTTAATCCACATATTTCTAATTTCTTAAGCAGTTTAACACATCCAAATTAATTAGTAGGTGCTAATCTTCCGAGGGACAATATTGTTGTTCCACTAATAAGTTACTTAATGAAAATGTTCTTTGTACCTACCTGTTTTTATTATTTTCTACCAAATTGTTTGACTATATATGACCTGCTGGTCTATTTTTCTGCCCACCTTTTTAAACTCCTAGATTTGGTACTTACATATGTAGACTTTTTTGATGATTTGTTCTGAAATATCAGTCTCTTCATTTCTGAAAGTTATACGAATAGAATTTCCCCAATAAGCTTTTCCACTATAAAAAGATAACAAAAACTCTTTCCTTTTTCCATAATAAATTCAATACTTACCTCACAATTATTCCAGTGATTCTTTATGCATTGTCTTTCTTTCAACTATTGTAAAGCTTTGCCGTTGCTCTTTTAGTATCTTATAAGTACATAATCAAAGTTTATTTCAGCTAAACTTAATCCCACTGCATGCATTTATTCATTAAGCAAAGACTTATTGAGTGTCAGATCAAGTGCATAGACCTGATTGTCCACTAGCTTAGCCTGAGAGTGAAGACTGATAAACAGAAAAACACAAACAGCTAAAATCACAGAGATATCAGTTTATTCAATGCCCATACGTGCTGTGCTTAGTCACTCAGTCATGTCTGACTCTTTTCAACCCCATGGACTGCAGCCTGCCAGGCTCCTCTATCCATGAGGATTCTCCAGGCAAGAACACCTTCCTCCAGGGGACCTTTCCAACCCAGGGATTGAACCCAGGTCTCCCTCTTGCAGGCAGACTCTTTACCATCTGAGCTACCAGGGAAGCCTCAATACCCATATACTTAATATCTAAAACACTGCCAGTATAGTGGCTTCAGAGACAATAAGATAAAGTCCCAGTCTCCGTCTATGATTGAAAGATGAATGTTTAACAAGTACGAGGAAGGTTTTTTTTTAACAAATGTCACAGGTGCTAAATGAAAGTATGCATACTGAAGTCTCAGATGAGAAAATGAACAGTTCTATTACAATTTTGTTGTAAGACTGAGTCTTGGGAGTTGAAACTACAGGTAGGACAAGCAGGTATATTCTAATCAGAATGTATGTAGGAGAAACAACGAGAATTTGAAACAAGGCAACAGTGGCATGGATGGCAAGGATAATACAGCCTGACAGAGTTTCAATAACAGAATCCACTTGACCAAATTAATGTGGAGAGTAGTTGACATAAAGAGCAAAGAAACAAACAGACAAAAAAAATTAGGGTGACAGCAAATTTCTGCTTCAGGCAATTAGACAGATGCTGACACGGAGAAGGAAATGGCACCCCACTCCAGTATTCTTGCCTAGAGGATCCTGTGGACAGAGGAGCCTGGTGGGCTGCCACCCATGGGGTCACAGAGAGTCGGACACGACTGAAGCGACTTGGCATGCAAGCATGACATTCTGTACAAAGGTACAGAATACAAAAACTGCAGCAGATCTGAGGACTTAATCAAGTAAGTTTTAAATATACTCATTTGAAAGTGATATTTGGGTTTGGCGCTCAGAAGGAAAAGTGGCTTAATATTATATTACGGTTCTCCAAATCTTTATTATATAAGTAGCTTAATTTATGGTAGTGGATAAAGAGGAAGACAAAAGGTATGGAAAGAAACCAAAGCAAAATAAAATCAATGGTTAATATTTAAAAGGTGGAAGAGAAGGAAATCATGAAGAAGAATAACTTAAGGGTAGTTCAACCAGAGGAACAAGAGTAAGTAGCCTAATAGGAAGTTTAAAAGAGCTGAAAGTTTTATGTTAAAAACTTGGAGGTACCAAGAGAGGGATGAGTTTAAAAGGTTAGTGGATTTGGCAACTAAGAAGTAATAATGATTTCTGAGAAACTGAAGGTGGATTTAAACTGAACAAGTGAAGAAGTAAAGCAGTAGAGATATTCTGCATTCTACAAGGTGAGCTGTAGAGATTATTACCATATTTTGTGGGTTCTCCTGTTTCTCAGATTGCTTACATGAAGATTTTTTTAAAGTAAACTTTTTCACTAATGCAAAATGCACCATTGAACATGTTCTAAGTGTACAGCTTAATTGATCTTCACAAATTAAAAATCTATGTAATCAATGTTTAGATCAAGAAACAGAACGCTGCTAACTATCCATCGCTTTGTGACCCCTTCCTGGTCACTACATCTCCAAAATAACTGTTATAAGATTCTTACAACCAAAGATTAGTTTGGAACTCTACGATAAAGGAATAAAATCTATATTCTTTTCTATAAAAGTTTTTTCTCAGATAAGCATCTAGTGGGATTCATCCATGGTTTTGCCTATTGTTCATTTTCAATACTAAATCGTATTCTGTTGAATACCTAGCACCATATATTACCTATCATATTGTTGATAAATATTGAAGTTTTTTCCAGATTGAGGTTAACAACAGTATTTTTTTAACAAGCATTTTTGTATATGCCACACCATACCACACATACGTGTACACATACATACAATGAAATTCCCATTCACTGGAGATGCATGTCGCTATTGGTGTTCAGTTGCTCAGTCGTGTCTGACTCTTTGTGACCCCACGGACTGCAGCACACCAGGCTTCCCCATCCTTCACTATCTCCCGGAGTTTACTCAAACTCATGTCCATTGAGTTGGTGATGCCATCCAGCCATCTCATCCTCTGTTGTCCCCTTCTCCTCCTGCCCTCAATCTTTCCCAGCATCAGGGTCTTTTCTAAAGAGTCCACTGTTTGCATCAGGTGGCCAAACTATCTGAGCTTCAGCTTTGGCATCAGTCCTTCCAATGAACACCCAGGACTGATCTCCTTTAGGATGGACTGGTTTGGTCTCCTTGCAGTCCAAGGGACTCTCAAGAGTCTTCTCCAACACCACAGTTCAAAAGCATCAGTCAATCGGCTCTGTCTTCTTTATGGTCCAACTCTCACATCCATACATGACTACTAGAAGAACCATAGTTTTGACTATATAAACATTTGTTGGCAAAGTAATGTCTCTGCCTTTTAAAATGCTGTCTAGGTATGTCATACCTTTTCTTCCATGGAGCACGTGTCTTTTAATTTCATGGCTGCAGTGATTTTGGAGCCCAAGGAAATAACATTCAGCTTAAATAGTGAAAATAGTTTTCCAAAATGTAACTAGCAATTTTTCACCTTCTTTAGTAGTATTTGAGGTTCTCCTTGTTTCAATTCTCATGAACAATGGTTATAAGTCAATCTTTTTATTAGCTTTTCTGCAGGATGAGTGCTATCTCATCGTGTTGTTAATTTATACTTCTCAGACTAAAGATGTTGAACAATTTTTAGATGCTTATACACATATTCCTTTTGTGAATTGCTCCTTCAAATATTTTGTCTATTTTAATGCTAACTTTCTTACTTTTAATTTGTTGGTGTGGTTTATATACATTAAGGGCTGGGAAGGATCTGAGCTTTTGTCCTATTTGAGAGGTAAGAAGTTAGCCTGACACAATATCAGGCTGAAAGAAGACAAAAGATGTCTGGCTTAGACACAGAGGATCTTATTACTCATAGTAAATCACACATCAGTACATTTTTATTAGTTTACTTTACTCCAAATTCTATGGGGCTGATTTTGGCCCATTCAGTGTGATGAATGAAGAACTTTGAGTGTGTGAGGAATAATTTTGTGATTGGGTAATAAAATCTCTGATAATGGTGTGCTCTTTGTTCTAGATAAAGATGTTATATTTATTATTCTGCTCAGTAAGCATGACTGCTCTTTACTATCTGTATCTTTCAAGGTTGCCTGTGATACAGACATTGTGGAAAGATAAGCCAGAAAAAAAAAATAGAGGTACTACCTCACTTTTAAGTTGTATAGCAATGCAAAAATTAATGAGAAATTCTATTTTGAAAGAAATATTCTTATAATTTCTTTACATGTAGGTATTACAAATATCTACTCCAAATAAACAGTTCATCTTTTCATACTCTTAATGGTGTTTTTAAGTGAACACATGTTCTTAATTGTAATGAAGTCTAATTTATGGTGCTTTTTTTAATGTGTCTTGCATAAAACATTTTTGGACATAGTTATGAAGATATTTTCCTATGTTACATTACGGAAACTAGATGGTCTTACCTCGCACATTAAAGTACATATTGGGAGGTTAGCTGTCAGTGCTCATCTTTTTCTATCCATGTGGTTATTCAGTCAAATTAGAATTATTGATCATAAAAGCCACCTTTCCCCTATTATATTTATATATAATGACTGTCATAAACAGTGGACTCTGTATATGTGGATTTATTTTTGATTCTATACTGTTTCATTAATAAATTTCTAAAATTTATGATGCCAATATATCACTCTGGCTTAATGGTGGCTTACTAAAAGTCTTGATATCTAGTCACACACACTAGCAAAGTAATGCTCAAAATTCTCCAAGCCAGGCTTCAACAGTACATGAACTGTGGACTTCCAGATGTTCAAGCTGGAATTAGAAAAGGCAGAGGAACCAGAGATCAAATTGCCAACATCCACCGGATCATCAAAAAAGCAAGAGAGTTCCAGAAAAACATCTACTTCTGCTTCACTGACTATGTTAAAGCCTTTGACTGTGTGGATCACAAAAAATTGGAAAATTCTTAAAGAGATGGGAATACCAGACAACCTCACCTGCCTCCTGAGAAACCTATATGCAGGTCAAAAAGCTACAGTTAGAAACAGACATGGAACAATGGACGGGCTGTATTTATCAAGGCTGTATATTGTTGCTCTGCTTATTTAACACATATGTAGAGTACATCATGAGAAATGCTGGGCTGGATGAAGCACAAGCTGGAATCAAGATTGCCAGGAGAAATATCAATAACCTCAGACATGCAGATGAAACCACCCTTATGGCAGAAAGTGAAGAGGAACTAAAGAGCCTCTTGATGAAAGTGAGAGAGGAGCGTGAAAAAGTTGGCTTAAAACTCAACATTCAGAAAACTAAGATCATGGCATCTGGTCTGATCACTCCATGGCAAATAGATGGGGAAACAATGGAAAGAGTGTCAGACTTTATTTTGGGGGCTCCAAAGCCACTGCAGATGGTGAGTGCAGCCATGAACTTTAAAGACCCTTGCTCCTCGAAAGAAAAACTGTGACAAAGCTAGACAGCATATTAAAAAGCAGAGACATTACTTTACCAACAAAGGTCCATCTAGTCAAAGCTATGGTTTTTCCAGTAGTCATGGATGGATGTGAGAGTTGGATTATAGAGGAATATGAGCACCAAAGAATTGATGCTTTTGAACCGTGGTGTTGGAGAAGACTCTTGAGAGTTCCTTGGACTGCAAGAAGTTCCAACCAGTCGATCCTAAAAAAATCAGTCCTGAATATTCATTGGAAGGACTGATGCTGAAGCTGAAACTCTAAAACTTTGATCACCTGATGCAAAGAACTGATTCAATGGAAAAGACCCTGATGCTGGGAAAGATTGAAGGCGGGAGGAGAAGGGGACGATAGAGGATGAGATGGTTCAATGGCATCCCCAAGTCTATGGACATGAGTTTGAGTAAGCTCTGGGAGTTGGTGATGGACAGGGAAGCCTGGCGTGCTGCGGTCCCAAAGTGTCAGACAAGACTGAGTGACTGAACTGAACAGAAGCCCTTCATTGGGGCCTTTCCTTCTTAGACCTATACATATCCATCTGCCTGAAATCATGTAGGATTTACTCTAGTGTGGATCTGTTTTGTCTTGGATTTTATTTGCTGGAAATGTATTTTGTATTCATTTTTGAGAGGTAGTGTTGCAGAACCCGAGTTTTCTGCCAGTGGTTATTTTCTAACACGTTAAAGAGGTCATCTTATTGTCTGACTCTCAGATTAATGTTGAGAAGTCAGCTGTCAGTGCTTTTCTCCTTTTAAGTAAATTTGACTCTTACCCTCTTTTTTGCCCCTCCTCACTGCTTTTACAGTTTTCTCTTTAGATTTTAGTAGTTTTGCTATGTGTCTCCAAGTAATTTTGTGTTTTATCTTGTTGGGGTTCTAACAGTTCTTTAACCTGTGGCTGTGATTTTTAAGTTTGTCTTGGAATTTTTCCTGCCATTTTCTCTTTAAATATTTTCTTTACTCTTCTCACCTATCTTCTCCTTTTCCAATATCTGTATTTCCATAGGTCATATCTTTTTCACTATGTCCTATCTGCATATCTTACCTCTTTTCTCTCTTAAAATTCTCGATTTCTGTACACTTCAGCCCAATTTTTTAATTGATCTGTCTTTATATCTGATAATCACCTCTTCCACTGTGCTCCTCTTCTAGTATATATACCTATTGAGCTGTTAATTTCACTTATTTAAAATTTTCGACTCAAGCGTTTCTATTTGATCCTTTGTAATAGATTCAATTTAACTGTTGGAATCGCCTCATCTTCTATTTCTTGGGTGTAGTCACCATAGTTATTTTAAAGTCTATGAATGATAATTCCAATATCTGGATCATATGTGTGTGGGGATGGGTGAGTGTGGGTGTCAAGTGTGTGTGTGTGTGTGTGTGTTCAAGTTCTTCTCTAGGTCTAGTTCTTTGGGTTGCCTAGTAATGTTTTTACTGAGTGCCAGGCATTGTGTATAAAATAATCAGAGTTCTTAGATGATATTTTCATCCAGATAATACTCAATTCTCCAACTAGGATAAATCACACAAATCTTACAGAGACTGAATGGAGTCTGGTACACATTCCTTTTAAGATCCTGCTCCCAAGATATAACTCTCTAGATGTTCCAGTTGGTTAATGTGTTTACCAGAATCTACTATCACTGACAGGTCTTATATTCTAACCTTTGTAGCCTTACTTCCATAAGCCAGCTAGAAACTCTGCTGTGTACTTCAGCGACTTTTTTCTTGTCACTTAGACTTTTATCCTGTTCAGTTTATAAATTTTGCAAAAGCCTGAAGGGTACAACAAAGTACTGGGGTTTATTTCTTGATGTTTGCCTGTTTTCCAAAGTCTGCTGCTGTTTAATCCCCAAGTGCTGTCTGACTCTTTTAACCCCATGGACTGTAGCCCCCCAGGCTCCTCTGTCCATTAGATTTCCCAGGCAAGGATACTAGAGTGGGTTGCCATTTCCTTCTCTAGGGGATCTTCCTGACCTAAGGACTATGTCTTTTGCATCGCAGGCAGGTTTTAAGCACTGAGCAACCTGGGAGGTACATTTTCAGAAATCTTGGCCTCTTAATTCCAGAGGCTTCCTTTGTGGCTCAGCTAGTAAAGAATCCGCCTATAAGCGGGAGATCTGGGTTTGATCCCTGGGTTGGGAAGATCCCCTGGAGAAGGGAAAGGCTACACATTCCAGTATTCTGGCCTGGAGAATTCCACAGACTGTATAGTCCTTGGGGTCGTAAAGAGTCAGACAGGACTGAACGACTTTCACTTTCATATCCTCAAACTCCAATGTTTTGTCTCTCTATCTCTGTAGGATTCATAACATTTCTCAGAGTTTCTCTGCATCCTATCAACAACTCTCTATCCAAAGTTTCAGAATATTCAATATTACCTAATATATAGGTTCCCCTTTCTGTTTTTGGTTCTTGTTTCACCAGAGTCTTTTCTTCTTAAGTCATAGATCTCATGAAAGCTCTGTTATCTTTAAACACACACACACACACACACACACATTTTTATCTTGTGTTTTAAACTCAGTGATAACATTGGCCTACTAAAACCTACCATCATAGCCTTACATTTTAGCCTTTACCAAAACCATACCTTTTCAAGGACACTCAACCACTCTTTCAGTTTTGCCAGTGAGAAATAAAGACATTTAAAATATTTCAGATAATTCAACTTCTAAGCATCACTTTTTAGACATGTTTTTCCTAAATTCACTCTAGACTATTTTGACACACCAAATAAGTTCTTTACTTCTTGTTCAGATTCTGACATTTTGTATATCTCATGAGTTGTATTACAAAAACTTTAAGACTCTAATAAAACTTTAGAAACAAAAAATATATCTTTGTGTATTTAGGCATCTGTTCTATTCATTGTCCACATATTTACTTACTTTCCTACAAAAAATATGGGAAATGCAGGGAATATGGCCAATTCTCTACCCTATTCTTTAATTTTTGATGCAAGCAGAAGAATCAAAATTAATTGCATTCCATTTTTTATATAGTGAAAAATCACTCAGTCGTGTGTGACTCTTTGCTACCTCATGGCCTATACGGTCCATGGAATTCTCTAGGCTGGAATACTGGAGTGGGTAGCATTTCCCTTCCCAGCCCAGGGACAGAATCCAGGTCTCCCGCATTGCAGGTGGATTCTTTACCAGCTGAGCCATAAGGGAAGCCCAAGAATACTGGAGTGAGTAGCCTATCCCTGCTCCAGGGGATCTTCCCAACCTAGGAATTGAACCAGGGTCTCCTGCTTTGCAAGCGGATTCTTTACCAACTGAGCTATCAGGGAAGACACTCATCAATTAATGACTGAAAGTAAGATTAACGCTAAAAGAAAACTGGTCATATTTCAATTAGTTCAATATATGTATATACAAATAAATTCCCTATGTTTCATGTATTTATTATCTATAAAACACTGCTATATTTCTTTGCCTTGAATTTTCTAGGTATTTTCTAAATATCCTTCTTTGCCTTTGTACACTGTTGTTTCAGTTATTTTATGCAACATAATGGATCTCCCTGCAAAAAAATGTATTTAAATAACAATAATCATTTACTGCCTCTCATGGATTCTGTGGCTCAGACAATAAAAAGTCGGCCTGCAGTGCAGGAGACCTGGGTTCGATCCCTGGGTCAGGAAGATCCCCTAGAGAAGGAAATGTCAACCCACTCCAGTATTCTTTCCTGGGAAATCCCATGGACAGAGGAGCCTGGCAGGCTATAGTCCATGGGGTCGCAAAGAGTCGGACACGACTGAGGGACTTCGCTTATGGATTTTGTGGGCCAGAAATTAGCAGGAAGCTTGGCTCCAAGTTGTGTCTCGATGTCCCTCATGAGGCTGCAGTTAGATACAGGAGGGATCTGCATTCTTCTCAGAACTTGATAGGAACTGGGGGCTCCCCGTCTGAAGCGGCACAGTCTCGTAACTTGCAAATTGGTGTTAGTTATTGGTGGAGGTCCTTCTCCACCTGGATCGCTCCACATGGCCTGGGTTTGTGCAAAACATGGTAACTGGATGATACAGGCAAATACAGTGAGAAAGAATGAGGGAATGAAGAGAGAGAGAAGATATCTCGCTAGCTCCAAGCAGAAGCTATATGCTTTCGAGGACCTAGTCTCAGAACACATAGTCACACTGCATCGCTTTTTTTCACATTTTCTTCATTAGAAGTGATTCTCTAAAAGGCCCATATTCGGTGGGAGAGAAATTAAACTCCATGTTTCGAAGGCACAAGTGTCAAGGAATTTAAAAGCACTGCAACATCAGCATGTGCTTTAGCTAAACTCAAATTGCGATTTATTCAATTATGGAAACTTGAAAGATAAACTGAATCTGGTTTGCACTGTTTCTATGAAGACAATTCTACAGAATTAATTTTCTGTAAGATACTGAATATATAACTAAGTTCTTAAAAATATTTTTATATATTTTTCAAGTCTTAATAAATCTTACTGTGTGAATTTCATAACATTTTGATTAGAAAGAACTGCTGCCTACACGAACTCAGAAAACCAATTATTTCACATCAAAAAATAAAATGGATAAAATGCTGTCTGTTAAACCACCTTCTATGTTTGAAGAAACTAAGAAATATTTTTTCATATTATTATAGGGGAAATTTTAAAATAATGAAAAGACAAAAGAATTTAGCATTTGAAGAATCATCAAAATTCAAATATTATTAAGATCAAATAGTAACACAGGCATTTCCCAAGTTATCAATAAAATATTTGGATGGAGCAGAAAAAAAAATGTAATATAACACTGGGGAAATAACCTATGCATGTCATTCTTTTACCCAAGTAAAGGAAGGATACTCCCCATTGATAAGCTGAATAGAGAAGCATCCTAATTTTGCCTCATGAAAGAAGGGCATTTCCCACTCTCCCACTTCCTGAAAGTGACTGAGTGGAAGACAGTCAGGTAAATAGCCAATATCTTTATTATTTAAACGCCTCTTACAAAATAATTCAGTAGAATGGTACAATGAGAACAACCGTGAGAAAGAGCTAAAAGAACATTCACAAAACATATAAAGATGAGTAACATATATAAAAATATATGCCATTTAGTCAAAAATATGTGTAATTAACAAAAATTGTAAATGGGTAAAATTAACCTTTACCTACTCTAACTGGTGAAGATGAGAAATCAGGTGTTACAAGGGTCAGACTCAGGTTTGTAGCTTTGGCTGGTTGAGGTTTTCTGTGGTTCAGCTATCCTACATGGGAAGATGACCATCATCCCCACTCACAGACTATGGCTTCGGGCTCAGTATTTAACCCTTTGCATTTCACTTTCCTCATCTGTAATTTTGGGATAATAACAGACTATACACAATACAGTTGCAGTGATTGCTGGTGTTGTCCAGTCACTCAGTCACGTCTGACTCTTCATGACCCCGTGAGCCTCAGCTCACTAGGTTTCCCTGTCCACCATCTTCCGGAGCTTCCTCAAACTCATGTCCACTGAGTTGGTAATGCCATCCAGCCATCTCATCCTCTGTCGTCCCCTTCTCCTCCTGCCTTCAATCTTTCCCAGCATCACAGTCTTTTCTAATGAGTCAGCTCTTCACATCAGATGGCCAAAGCATTGGAGCTTCAGCTTCAGCATCAGTCCTTCCAATGAATATTCAGGACTGATTTCCTTTAGGACTGACTGGTTTGATATCCCTGCAGTTCAAGGGACTCTCAAGAGTCTTCTCCAGCACCACAGTTCAAAAGCATCAATCGATCTGTGCTCAGCCTGCTTTATGGTCCAACTCTCACATCCATACATGCTGCTGCTGCTGCTAAGTCACGTCAGTCGTGTCCGACTCTGCGCGACCCCACAGACGACAGCCCACCACGCTCCTCCATCCCTGGGATTCTCCAAGCAAGAACACTGGAGTGGGTTGCCATTGCCTTTTCCCATCCATACATGATTACTGGAAAAACCATAGTTTTGACTTTATAGACAGACCTTTGTCGGTAAAGTAATATCTCTGATTTTTAACATGCTTTCTAGATTTTTTCATAACTTTTCTTCCAAAGAGCAAAAGTCTTGCAATTTCATGGCTGCAGTCACCATCTGCAGTGAATTTGGAGCCCATGAAAATAAAGTCTGTCACTGTTTTCATTGTTTCCCCATCTATTTGCCATGAAGTGATGGGACTGGATGCCATGATCTTAGTGTTTGGAATGTTGCATTTTCGCCAGCGTTTTCACTCTTCTCTTTCACTTTCATCAAGAGGCTCTTTAGTTCTTCGCTTTCTGCCATAAGGGTGGTGTCATCTGCATATCTAAGGGTATTTATATCTATCTGGGCAATCTTGATTGCAGCTTGTGCTTCATCCAGCCCAGCATTTCACATGATCTAAAAGTAAATAAGCAGGATGACAATATACAGCCTTGAGGTACTCCTTTCCCAATTTGGAACCAGTCCGTTGTTCCATGTCCAGTTCTAACTATTGCTTGTTGACCTTCACAGAGGTTTCTCAGGAGGCAGATAAAGTGGTCTGATAATACCACCTCTTGATGAATTTTCCACAGTGTGTTGTGATCGACACTGTCAAAGGCTTTAGCATAGTCAATGAAGCAGAAGTAAATGTTTTTCTGGAATTCTCTTGCTTTTTCTATGATCCAATGGATGTTGGCAATTTGATATCTGGTTCCTCTGCTTTTTCTAAATCCAGCTTGAACATCTGGAAGTTCACAGTTCATGTACTGTTGAAGCCTTGCTTAGAGAATTTTGAACATTACTTTGTTAGCATGTGAAATGCATGCAAACAAAATTAATCTATGGCACCTAACAGTGCTTGAAGTCCAGCATATAGCATTATTTTATTATCATTATCTTCACCATTGTATCATATTTATCATTATACTTATGGTCAATGAATTGCACATCCTTACATACTGCTGGCAGGATTGTAAAATGGTTCTTCAGTTTTGAAAAACAACAGAATTATAAGTATAAACTCCCAGTGTTCTCATAGAGATGGAGAGAACACTCAACTTAAGGGAAGGGGGGGTTATGATAATGATTTATTTCCACCTCTCATTGCCCCAACCCTTCCAACTTGAACTGAAGGGATAACATCTGGGAAAGAATATAGTTAAGGTTAAAAATAAATCAGGGTGAGTCAGGTTAGTTGACTTAAATTATATCAGTTGATAGTAAACTCAGGTAATAGGAACTGTTTCTTAATGCTTCCTCAATGATTCCTTTACTTTCTCCCAGTGACTTGGATCAGCTAACCTCAGGCTGAAATGTGAAGTATTCTACTTCAAGTCCTCTTATTACTTGACTAAAATGATTACTTTATATTTATTGATAAGATAAAAAATATGATCTATTCTGTCTGGAAATGCTTGTTATTAGATACCTCATCTCTAGTTTGGCTTCATTTATTATGTAATACTTCATTATGCTCTTAAGATACTAAAATAAATGTACTATATACATTTGTAGACCACAAGTTACTAATAAAATAGGCAATTTTTAGGACCAAATTTGGTAGGATGATTAGATAAGGACAGGGTCTTGAGGGTTAAGTAGAACTTTATGATAGAAGGAGTGATGGGCATAAAATGCATCTGTTTTTTTCCCCAATGACAAAAATTCATGAGGAAACAATAATCAAGGTAGAAAAGATCGGTAAATATAATTACATAGTCTTTCAGTCATGAGTGCAGAGTCTTAGGAAGAGGGTTCAGGTCAGGATTCTGGAATGGGTTTCCATTCCTTTCTTCAGGGATCTTCCTCACCCAGGGATCAAATCCAGGTCTCCCACATTCTAGGTAGATTCTTTACCAGCTGAGGCAGCAGGGAAGCATGCAGAGGATAGACAAAGTCAAGTATGCCTCAGCCTGTGGCTGTGCTCATTTGTGTCTGAATCTTTGTGACCCCATAGACTGTAAACTGCCCGGCTCCTCTGTCCATGGGATTTTCCAGGCAAGAATACTGGAGTGGGTGCCATTTCCTTCTCCAGGGAATCTTCCCAAGCCAGGGATCGAACCCATGTCTACTGCATTGCAGATGGATGCCTTACCCACTGTCATTGTGGGAAACCCATAATTACATAAACTGACTTCAATTTAAGATTCATGATTATCTGCTAAGGCCATGGGGAATGAAAGTTTAAAGTAAATTTAAAGGTGCAGCTAATTGATCTTTTTCTGGATCTCCTTGGTGAGAAATAAACCGCAAAACAGAAATGAACGTTTCTCCTGTGTGTTTCTATTAGGTGAAATGAAATGAAGTTGCTCAGTCGTGTCGGACTCTATGTGGCCCATGGACTGTAGCCTACCAGGTTCCTCTGTTCATGGGGTTTTCCAGGCAAGAGTACTGGAGTGGAGTGCCATTTTCTTCTCCAGGAGATCTTCCCGACCCAGGGATTGAACCCGGGTCTCCCGCATTATAGGCAGACGCTTTACCATCTGAGCTACCAGGGAAGTCAAACATTAATTTGTTGTTCAGTCACTCAGTCACGTCCAACTCTTTGCAACCCCGTGGACCGCAGGCATGCCAGGCTTCCCTGTCCTTCATCCTCTCCCGGAGCTTACTCAAACTCATGTCCATTGAGTCAGTGACGCCATCCAACCATCTCATCCTCTGTCCCCTTCTCCTCCTGCCCTCAGTCTTTCCCAGCGTCAGGGTCTTTCCCAGTGAGTCAACTTTCCTCATGAGGTGGTTAAAGTATTGGCACTTCAGCTTCAGCATCATTCCTTCCAATGAATATTCAGGGTTGATTTCCCTTAGGGCTGACGGATTTGATCTCCTTGCAGTATAAGGGAAATCACAGGAAAAACTAACCAAACTGATCACATGGATCACAGCCTCATCTAACTCAATGAAACTATGAGCCATGCCATGTAGGACCACCTAAGATGGATGGGTCATGGTGGAGAGTTCTGAGAAAACATGGACCACGACAGAAGGGGATGGCAAACCATTTCAGTATTTGTGCCTTGAGAACCCCTTGAACAGAATGAAAAGGCAAAAAATGTTAATACCACTCATCTAACTAAATTCTTGTTGATTAAATCACTGTCACAAAAAAGGCTGTATATGAGAAGCTTCATTATGTAAAAATATTTTATTTTAAACCAGAGTTTTTCATCATTGATTTAATATATAATCTAAATGTTTTTAATATACCATAAAGATATTTTATTGTATTTCCTTCTTTAGCACTTTTCTAGAATGAGTAAATCGACTAGAACTAAATGAATATCAATTTTCTTGACTTTATTTTTTATCAATATGCATCTTTTAATAACCAAATTAAAAGTATGAAGTGGCTATGAAAAAAAGTTATTGTGCCAAATGAAAGGAAAGTTTTATCAAAGCATCAGTTTTGCTTTAAGGAAACCTGAATGTGCTATGTACACATACATATAAATACTCACATACATTTGCACATTTAGAAAACTTACAGTATGAAATAAAAAACATGGTAAAATGTTATTCAGAAAGTTAAGACTCAATCAGAGAAAGGAGAATTTAAATTGGATAATTTGTATATGTTACAGATTAATATAATATTGGGTAATCTTAGAGTGAAATTCCATTTATATACTGAAAAATAAGTTTAAGTAAATAGGAAATAAGTTGTGACTTTGCAAATCTTTATATTAGTAACATCCTACTTGAGACAACTCTTACAGCTCTGAAACTGAATACCTTGGCGTATAATCAGAAACAAGTATTTACTTTTGTGCATGAACAAATTTAGAACTATATATATCCAAGACACAATTGAGACTCATCAGAATTTTTAAAAAATCTGTAAGGAGTGAGTTTGATAAATTTAAACTAGAACTGCCATACAGAAGTAATCAAAGCTTCTTGCTCTTGGGTTGGGTGTAGCCACCATTTGAATAAATCCAATTGTTCGCATTTAAATAAGTCAAATCTTATAGTTGAGAAATAAATGGTTTCTTACATATGCTTATATGTTTTATTTTGCACAAAACCTCATTTTAAAAAAATCCACTATTGCCTTCAGAGTGCTTTCAAACACTATTCTATTTTTAATACTTTGTAATTTTCTAGTATGTATTTTGTATTAAATGATGGTATAGGAGAGAACATTGAACAGAAGTCGTGCACCAGTTTCAATAAAGAAATTTACCCTGAACATTCAGACTCAAGTCTTCATATTTTCCTCCTTGTATCCTGCAACCTGAATAAAATGGTCTAAAGCATAGGTGTGTTTGCTTTATTCTCTTGTTAAAACTCACTTGGTGGATTCTGCCTTATAAGTTGCTTCAGTCATATTGAACTCTTTGCGACCCCATGGACCATAAGCCGCCAGGCTCCTGTGTCCATTAGATTTTCCTGGCAAGAATACTGGAGTGAGTCGCCATGTCCTCCTCCAGGGGATCCTCCCTACGCAGGGATTGAACCGAGTCATTAGGTCTCCTGCATTGGGAGGTGGGTTCTTTACCACTAGAGCCACCTGGGAAGCCCTAATGGGCCACAGTGGAAATCAAATTCCTCAACTTGTCACTAAATAATTTTAACAACTTAAATAAAACCAAACTTTGTAATTTAACTTCTCACTGCTAGTTATATTTAATTCTCTCATTTTCTAGACCAGTTGTCTCAACTGAAGGTGATTTTGCCCCCATCTTCCCCTAGTGGACAGTTAGGAAGGACTGGAGACAGATTTGACTGGAATACAGTGTTGATTGTTTATAACTGAACTTGCTACTAGCATCTATGGATACAGGCCAGTGATGATGAAATTAATCTATAGGAAACACTTCCTTGGCCCCCAAAATTATCTGGCTCAAAATGTCAATAGTGCTGAGGTTGAGAAACTCTGTTCTAGACAGACATGTCCAATTGTTTTACATCCTATGATTTTTTTGTATAGTTTCTTTGTCTCAGTATCTCCTTCTTCTCATTTCTCTGTCAAAAATTTCTCTCTCAGTTCAAACACTGTTTTTTTTGCATGAAGTATTCTATTCAATGCAAATGGCATATTTGATTAAAATCTGTACTCTTAGCAAGACCCTTTCTATAATATAATTCTGACTATACAATAGTTGACACAGTAAAACAATATCCTTAAAATATGCGTAAATTATGAGCACAGCATAATAACATAAACCTGAATATCCATTATCCCAACTTCAAAATAAATTATTGCCAACTCCTTGATATCTACTTATATATAGTCCATATTTCATTCTTCTTTCCCTTAGAGTTAATCACTCTGCTTAAAATTGTGACATCTTTCCTTTGCTTTGAAAAGCACTTTATATCCCTTTATCTTGTTTTGTTTCTTTTTGAATCTTAGAGCAAATGATATCATATTGCATATAGACTTCTGCAATTTACTCTTTTTACTCATCATTCTGTCAACAATCATCTATATTGTTAGGTATAGCAGTAGTAACTGTACTTTCCTGCCACTTGATTGTCCATTTTAAAAATAAGCAAATAATAGTTATATATCTATTCTTTTGACAAACATATTTTCAAGTCATCTTTTCTGCTGCTATATATGATCTTGTTATGAAACCATTCTTGTGTATGTGTACTGGTACAAATGTCCTTTTCATTACAGGGGACTGGAATGCAAAAGCAGGAAGTCAGGAAATACCTGGAGTAAGAGGCAAATTTGGCCTTGGAGTAGAGAATGAAGCAGGGCAAAGGCAAATAGAGTTTGGCCAGGAGAATGAACTGATCATAGCAAACACCCTCTTCCAACAACACAAGAGAAGACTCTACACATGGACATCACCAGATGGTCAACACCGAAATCAGATTGATTATATTCTTTGCAGCCAAAGATGAAGAAGCTCTATACAGTCAGCAAAAACAAGACCAGGAGATGACTGTGGCTCAGATCACAAACTCCTTATTGCCAAATTCAGACTTAAATTGAAGAAAGTAGGGAAAACCACTAGACCATTCAGATACGACTGAAATCAAATCCCTTAAGAATATACAGTAGAAGTGACAAATAGATTTAAGGGACTAGATCTGATAGACAGTGCCTGATGTACCATGGATGGAGGTTCATGACATTGTACAGGAGACAGGAATCGAGACCATCCCCAAGAAAAACAAATGCAAAAAAGCACAATGTCTGAGGAGGCCTTACAAAGAGCTGTGAAAAGAGAAGTGAAAAGTAAAGGAGAAAAGGAAAGATATACCCATTTGAGTGCAGAGTTCCAAAGAATATCAAGGAGAGATAAGAAAGCCTTCCTCAGTGATCAATGCAAACAAACATAACAGAAGCAGAAGATATTAAGAAGAAGTGGCAAGAATACACAGAAGAACTATATAAAAAAGATTTTCATGACCCAGATAATCATGATGGTGTGATCACTCGCCTAGAACCAGACATCTTGGAATGTGAAGTCAAGTTGGCCTTAGAAAGCATCACTACGAATAAAGCTAGTGGAGGTGATGGAATTCCAGTTGAACTATTTCAAATCTTAAAAGATGATGTTGTGAAAGTGCTACACTCAATATGCCAGCAAATTGGGAAAACTCAGCAGTGGCCACAGGACTGGAAAAGGACAGTTTTCATTCCAATCCCAAAGAAAGGCAATGCCAAAGAATGTTCAAACTACTGCATAATTGTACTCAACTCACACGATAGCAAAACAATGCTCAAAATTCTCCAAGTCAGGCTTCAACAGTACATGAAGCGTGAACTTCCAGATGTTCAAGGTGGTTTTAGAAAAGGCAAAGGAACTAGAGATCAAATTGCCAACATCTGTTGGATCATCAAAAAAACAAGAGAGTTCCAGAAAAACATCTATTTCTGCTTTATTGACTATGCCAAAGTCTTTGATTGTGTGGATCACAATAAACTGTGGAAAATTATGAAAGAGAAGGGAATACCAGACCACCTGACCTGCCTCTCGAGAAACCTGTATGCAACAGTTGGAACTGGACATGGAACAACAGACTGGTTCCAAATAGGAAAAGGAGTACATCAAGACTGTATATTGTTACCCTACTTATTTAACTTATATGCAGAGTACATCATGAGAAACGCTAGGCTGGAGGAAGCACAAGCTAGAATCAAGACTGCCGGGAGAAATATCAATAACCTTAGATACACAGATGACACCACCATCCTGGCAGATAGTGAAGAGGAACTAAAGAGCCTCTTGATGAAAGTGAAAGAGGAGAGTGAAAAAGTTGGCTTAAAGCTCAACATTCAGAAGACTAAGATCATGGCATCTGCTCCCATTACTTCATGGCAAATAGATGTGGAAACAGTGAAAACAGTGGCTGACTTTATGTTCTTGGGCTCCAAAATCACTGCAGATGGTGATTGCAGCCATGAAATTAAAATATGCTTACTCCTTGGAAGAAAAGTTATGACCAACCTAGAGAGCATATTAAAAAGCAGAGACAAAGTAATTACTTTGCCAGCAAAGTTCTGTCTAGTCAAGGCTATGGTGTTCCCGGTAGTCATGTATGGATGTGAGAGTTGGACTATAAAGAAAGTTGAGCACCAAAGAACTGATGCTTTTGAGCTGTGATGTTGGAGAAGACTTGAGAGTCCCTTGGACTGCAAGGAGATCCAACCAGTCCATCCTAAAGGAGATCAGTCCTGGGTGTTCATTGGAAGGACTGATGTGAAGCTGAAACTCCAATACTTCGGCCACCTGATGCGAAAAGCTGACTCATTGGAAAAGACCCTGATGCTGGGGAAGATTGAAGGCGGGAGGAGAAGGAGATGACAGAGGATGAGATGGCTGGACGGCATCACGTTCTCAATGGAGATGAGTTTGAGTGGACTCTGGGGGTTGGTGCTGGACGGGGAGGCCTGGCGTGCTGCAGTCAGTGTGGTCACAAAGAGTCGGACACGACGGAGCGGCTGAGCTGACTGATTGACTCATACAGCAGAGCAAGACTGTTTAGACCAACAGTAAATTTAGGTATGAAAGTTTTGAATCATAGACCTTGCAAATATCAGTTTAACTTGGTTTTGGCCAAACCCTTTGCCAGTGGTTCAAACAGTTTTTACTTGCAACCAACACGTGTAAGTGTCCTTTCTGGTTTATAACTTCTCTGAAACTTACTCCAAAGTTTTGGGCATATATTATAAATTATACACAGCAGAATTTTGTTTTTATGAACTTTGCTTTTTAACTTAATGCTTAGTCTATTCATATTCATTGTGACTACTCATATATTTAGAATTTTTAAAATTATTATTATGTCATATTATTTTTAATTTGTTCCTTTAATGCCATTAGCCTCTTTTTTATTTTCTTAAACATATTTTTTCTGTTGTAATTTTAAAATCCATTTTTGCTTTCTTCTACCATTTCCTCTCTACTATTTTGGAAGTTATGCACTGCTTAAAGTTTTCTTTTTTATTGATTGCTCTTGACAATTTACTATGGCTGTTACAAAATATAAAATTGAATCCTTAAACTTATTCTTAAACTATATAAGAATTTTAAAGTACTTTAACATTGATCTCTCCTTCCATGGTTTTGACATGGAATCAACATTCTGTGAAGGTGGTGAGTTGTAACATTTGATTACAAATGAAGAAGTGAGTTATAAATTAAACGTGAGGAAAAATTAGTTGATAGTTTAGTTGTGTTTAAGTGGTAGAATGCCAGATTTTGTAATGGCACAGTTACAACACTGCAAAAAACTGTACAATCACAAGGTAGAAATTCATTAATAGTTGATATTCAGGCACTAAAAATTATCAAATTATCAATTCCAATCAACTAGGTTTTCCCAAAAACTTAAGGGATGTTCTAAATATATTTCTACATTGACAAACTAATGTCATACTGAATGAAGTAAATCAGACAAAGACAAATATAATATTATGTGTGGAATCTAAACAAGAATTTTACAAATGAACTTATCTACAAAATGAAATGGAGTTACAGATAGAGAAAACAAACATGGGCACCAGAGAGTTTGAGAGAAAGGATGAACTGGGAAACTGGGATAGACATTGGACATATTGACATATGACACATCACAGATAAAGCAGACAATTGATAAGGACTTACTGTAGCGCACAGGGATCTCTACTCAGTACTCTAATAGACTATATGGGAAAAGAATCTAAAAAAAATGAATACATATGTGTTTGTATATAAATGATTTACTTTGCTGTCCACCTGAAAGTAACAAAACACTGCAAATCAACTATACCCCAATAAAAAATCATCTTTCTCCAACTTTCTTTGTGAATAGATATGGGTATAAGATTGAATTCTAGTTAATAGACTTGGGCAAGAATGACATTTACTACTTGCAGATCTGGCACATAATCAAATGAGCAGATCTACCTCAATTTGCTCAGCTGCTGTCTAGCTGTTGATGCCTAAGCAAACTTTGAAAATCATGTACTGATGAAGGCTGAGCCTCCATTATTCTGAGTCTCTGACTGAGTGAGTAGACAGTCCCTCTGCTCCACCACATAAGCAATAAATAAAATTCTACTGTGTTAAGTCATTGAAATGTCTGGCTCTGTTTCTGTTCTACGTTATATGTATTTTAATATTGTGACCCTTCTATATATTTTTAAGAAAACTGATATAATGAAATAATACTGAGTGGGATGACATCAATTCATCTGCTATCATGTAATTGGACACAAGGATCTAAGAATAAATTCACAAATGGAACCTGCATAGTCATGATATTAAATAACATAATTAAATAGCATATGAAAAATGTAAATAACATACTAAATAACAAAATAACATTAGTAATATTAAATGATATTAAATAACATAATTGATCATATTAAATAACATAATAAATAAAGGACTGTCAAACTTCAGGTCACCAGTCTAGTGAAATGAAATAAAATCAATGAAATAAATTTAATTCCAGGAAGGAAGGAAGGTTTTTAAAAACAAACAAAAAACGTCACCCTAGTTTTGATATCCAAATTACTTTATAAAGTTTTGGTTAAAACCTGATAAATTAGTTGCTATATGATAAGAAGCTAATGTTTTCACAATGTAAAATCTCAAAATCTCTCATTTTAAGGATGCATTAAAGTCCTTGACCCCTTACTGTATCACTGCCTTCTTGTGGTGAAGGGGCTTATGTAACTCAGTGAAGATGTGAGCTACGCCACGAGGGCCACACAAGACAGAGGGGTCATAGTCAGGAGTTCTGATGAAAGTGGCCACCCGGAGGAGGAAACGGCAGCCCACTCCAGTATTCTTGCCTGGAAAACCCCAGGGCAATATGAAAGGCAAAAAGACACGAGACTGGAAGATGAGCCCCCCAGGTCAGAAGGGGTCCAATATGCTCCTGGGCAAAAGTGTAGGGCAATTACTAACAGCTCCAGAAAAAATGAGGCGGCTGGGCCAAAGCACAAGCGATTCTCAGTTGTAGGTGTGTGTAACGGTGAAAATAAAGTCTGATGTTACAAGGAACACTATTGCATAGGAACCTGGAATGTTAGGTCTGTGAATTAAAGTAAAATGGAAGGGGTCAAGCAGGAGCCTGGACACAGTGAGTGCTGACACCTTTAGAAGTCCGTGACCTAAAATGTACAGGAATGGGTGAATCTAACTCAGATGACCATTATGTCTACTACTGAGGGCAAGAATCCCTAAGAAGAAATGGAGTGGCCCTCTTAGTTAACAAGAGAGTCCAAAATGCACTACTGGGGTTCAACCTCAAAAACGACAGAATGATCTCAGTTTGTTTCCAAGGTAAACCATTCAGCATCACAGGAATCCAAGACTGTGCCCTAATCACTGACGCCAAAGAAGCTGAAGTTGACCAGTTCAATGAAGACCTACAAGACCTTCTAGAACTAACACCAGAAAAGGATGTCCTTTTCATCATAGGGGATTGGAATGCAAAGGTAGGAAGTCAAGAGATACATGAAGTAACAGGCAAGTTTGGCTTTTCAGTACCAAATGAAGCAGGGCAAAGGTAACAGTTTTGTCAAAAATACACACTGGTCATAACAAACTCTTTTCCAATAACACAAGAGGTGACTCTACACAAGAACATCACCAAATGGTCAATAACAAAATCAGATTAAATATATTCTTTGCAGCCAAAGACTGAGAAACTCTATATAGTCAGCAAAAACAAGACTTGGAGCTGACTATGGTTCCGATCATGAGCTCCTTACTGCAAACTTTAGGCTTAAATTGAAGATAGGGAAAATCACTAGGCCATTCAGGTTACCTAAATAAAAATTCTTATGATTATACATTGGAGGTGACAAATAGATCAGAGGGATTAGATTTGGTAGACAATGTCTGAAGAACTGTGGATGGAGGTTCATAACATTTACAGGAGGCAGTGACCAAAACCATACCAAAGAAAGAGAAATACATACAAATAGCTGAGGAAAGAAGAAAAGCAAAAGGTAAGAGAGAAAGGGGAAGATAAATCCAATTGAATGCAGAGTTCCAGAGAATGGCAAGGAGAGATAAGAAGGGCTTCTTCAATGAACAATGCAAAGAAACAGAGGAAAACAATAGAATGGGAAAGACTAGAGGTCTCTTCAAGAAAATTGAAGATATCAAGGCAACATTTCATGCAAGAATGGGCACAAAAAGTACAGAAACAATAAGGGGCTAAAAGAAGAAGAGAATAAAAAGAGGTGGCAAGAATACACAGAAGAACTATACAAAATAAGTCTTAATAACCTGGATAATCACAATGCTGTGACCACTCACTAGAGCCAAACATCCTGGAGTGTGAAGACAAGTGGACCTTAGGGTGCATTAGTACAAACAATGCAAGCAGAGGCGATGGAATTCAGATGAGCTATTTAAAATCCTAAAGGCTGATGTTGTTAAAGTGCTCTACTCAATACAACAGCAAATCTGGAAAACTCAGCAGTGGTTACAGGACTACAAAAAGTTAGTTTTCATTCCAATCCCAAAGAAGGGCAATGCCAAAGAATGTCCAAACTCCCATAAAACTGTGCTCATTGCACATGCTGGTAAGGTTATGCTCAGAATCCTTCAAGTTAGGCTTTAGTTTTATGTGAACCAAGAACTTCCCGATGCACAAGCTAGGTTTTGAGGAGGCAGAGGAAATAGAGATCAAATTGCCAACATTCATTGAATCATAATTAAGAAAGGAAATTTCAGGAAAAAAATCTACTTCTGCTTCATTGACTTTGCTAAAGCCTTTGACCATGTGGATCACAAGAAACTGTGGAAAACCCTAAAAGAGATGGGAATACCAGACCACCTTACCTGTCTACTGAAATACCTGTAAGCAGTCAAGTAACATTTAGAACTGGACATGGAACAAGTGACTGGTTCCAAATAGGGAACCACAAATCTGCTTATTGTCACTCTGCTTATTTAACTTTTATTCAGAGTACTTCATGTGAAATGCCAGGCTGGATGAATCACAAGCTGGAATCAAGATTGCCAGGAGAAATATTAATACTGCTGGGAAAGATTGAAGGCAAAAAGGGGTGGGTCAGACGATGAAATGTTTGGACAGTATCACTGACTCAATAGACATGAATTTGCACAAACTCTGGGAGAGGGTGAATGACAGAGTGGCCTGGCATCCTGCGGTCCATGGATTCACAGGGAGTAGGAGTCGCCTTAGAGACTGAAGAACCACAAATTCCCTGACTGTCCAGTTTCATGGAGTCCTTTCTGTATCTTCAAAATATAAGACAGATTGATCTAGACACTATTCCCACAGACCATAGCACTTCTAGGTCTCTTGGTAAATCTGTTTGACAACTATCCCTTCCTGTTCTCAAACATCAAAGCCCAAAACCTGTAAGCATCTGAAAATATTACGTAGTCTAGTATATTCAGCTGCAAAATGAGCATAAAAGGTGGAGAAGTGGCAAACAAGTGGCTAAGGCCTAGGTTTACCTCTTGGTAAGCCTGTATTTGCACACCAATGACAAAATCTCTCTTACTGAAGGTTAACTTTCCCTGGCTTGCATCAAGCATGTCTGTTGCGTCAAGCATCTTAAACTTGGCCTATTCAAATAATTTGGGGGATCAGATATAGAATTTGAGCATTCCACATTTAAGGATCATATTTAAGGATGATATTGGTCAGTATTCTTCAGAGAAACACAGTCAGTAGGATATACATGTCTATATTACAGTAACTCGTGACGTTACTGAGACTAAGAGGTCCCATTATCTGCTCTCTATAAACTGAAGAACCAGGGAACCTGAGAGTATAATTCTGTATGGGTCCAAATGCTCAAGAACCAGGAGTTCTGAAGTATAAAGTCAGGAGAAGAAGTGCTTTTTATGTGCTTTAGATCAGGAAGGGAGACAAAACGCACCTCCTTTACCGTTCGACACTGGCCCTCAGTGGATTGGATCATGACTGCCCTCAAGGGTGAAGGAAGATCTTTCCTCAGTCTACTGAATCAAATGCTACTCTCTTCCAGAAATAACCCCAAAACACACCCAGAAATAATATTTTACCAGCTCTCTGGGCGTCCCTTAGCCCAATCAATTTAACCCATAAAATTAACGATCATAACCCAAAATCACTGCAGATAGTGACTGCAGCCATGAAATTAAAAGACACTTACTCCTTGAAAGGAAAGTTATGACCAACCTAGACAGCATAGTAAAAAGCAGAGACATTACTCTGCCAACAAAAGCCTATCTAGTCAAAGCTTTGGTTTTTCCAGTAGTCATGTATGGGTGTGAGAGTTGGACTATAAAGAAAGCTGAGCACTGAATTGATGCTTTCGAACTGTGTGTTGGAGAAGACTCTTGAGAGTCCCTTGGACTGCAAGGAGATCCAACCAGTCCATCCTAAAGGAGATCAGTCCTGGGTGTTCATTGGAAGGACTGATGCTGAAGCTGAAACTCCAATACTTTGGTCACCTGATGTGAAGAACTGGCTCATTTGAAAAGACCCTGATGCTGGAAAAGATTGAGGGCAGGAGAAGGGGATGACAGAGGATGAGATGGTTGGATGGCATCACTGACTCAATGGACATGAGTTTGAGTAAACTCCGGGAGTTGGTGATGGAGAGGGAGGCCTGGTGTGCTGCGGTTCATGGGCTGCAAAGAGTCAGACACGACTGAGCAACTGAACTGAACTGAATGACGCAATAGATTTAAGGATTTTGATGTCTTAAATGAAATATCCATCATCATCTCTCTCTCCTAAGTTTTTAGAGAGACTATCCCATCAGCTCTGAGCACCTCCTGATTACCTTCTGACTTTACCAAGTCACTTTTACACTAATAAACAGAGCCAATGCAAGGCATTCTTTCTGCTAATAGAACAGCTAGTAGAACTAAATGGTAAAATAAGCTATGCGTGTATGTATTTCTCAGTCACAGTTTTATCCATTATTTTAATAGATAAAATTTCTGTTTGGAGATTATCAGTTTGCACTCCTATGACTACGGTGAATTACTAGTCTAATTATAAAGAATCTTTGTGGTAAGTTCATGTTTACATTGACTTTACCACTTAAACTTTATACTGTAGCCAAGGAAACCATATGATAATAATGACCAAAATGAATTTTAATATTTTGTTAGAGTTAAATTTTCCAACTCACATTCAGGCAATGCATAGTCTTCAAAAACCGTATCACAATAACACTTTTCTATTTAGAATTACTGTGCAGATATGTTGCTTATCCACTCCATAAGAAAAAAAAAAAAAAAGATCTGGGCGGGTGTGGGGGGCTGGGGGGAGGCATGACACTTACTAGAGGTAGGTGTGGGGGTGTACTCCTTTATTTATTTTAATGTAACTATTGCATAATTCACTTAATGAGCATTAGATTGAGTTTTCAAATAGCAGAATGACTATAAGTAAATTGATAGGAAAGTGGATAATCATGAATTAAGGAGTACTGGCAGCCAAAGACACTGTTTGTCTCTTTAGAGGTAGACAGAATTCAAATTGTCTTCATTAACTGAGCAATATGCTGTGGAAAATGAGCTTGGTACTTATCAAGAGGCTCTTTCATTTGCATTTTTGCTAAACTTTCAAGTTTCTCTGTTTTCTAGGTGCTTAACAGCTCTGAATAGGAGAGAAAAGAAAATTTTCAGGCAGGTAAGCCAAGGCCATTGGAGGACTAAAGAAACAAAAGCAATTATTAATGAAGATGTCAGAACTGTGCCTGTATATTTGTGATACAAAAAGACAGTCTTACAGAAAGAATCTAGAATGTACAAATGCATTAATTCTGCACACATTCATCAGTACCACAACAAAGCTGGAGGTTTTTCCTTTGATAAATGATCAATACTTCATACTTCATACGATATTACCCTAGCCACCCTGCTGTTGCTAGTTAAAAGTGTGAATTTCAACTAAGCAGTAAATCTTCATGGTATTATATTTTGAACCGTTAACTTCTTACTTAATCGCTTACAATTCTGAACACTATTATTCTGCAGAATCATTTTCTTTAAGCCCACTCAATAGGAAAAATATTCTGATTGGACTAGTAAAGAAATACCAATATTTTAATCCAAATGAACCACTAAATATTAAATAATTATTTGGGGGGGTTAATGATATGCATATGTAAAAAATTATTATGCTTCCATGGAATAAGTGAAGAGGCAATCAAATGTATTAATATATGTTGAGATCGTTCAGTCACCCGTCATGTCTGACTCTTTGCGACCTCATGGACTACACGATCCCTGTCCTTCATCATCTGCCGGAGTTTGCCCAGGCTCATGCTCACTGCATCAGTGATGCCGTCCAGCCATTTCATCCTCTGATGCCCTCTTCTCCTTTTGCCCTCAATCTTCCCCAGCATCAGGGACTTTTCCTATGAGTCAACAGTTTGCATCAGATGACCCAAATACTGGAGCGTCACCATCAGTCCTCCCAGTGAGTATTCAGGGTTGATCTCCCTAAAGATTAACTAGTTCGATCTTACTGTCCAAGGGATGTTCAGGGTGTCTCCAGCACCACAGTTCAAGGCACCAATTCTCTGGTGTTTTGCCTTCTTTACGGTCCAGCTCTCACAACCAGATGTGACCACTGGGAAGACCAGAGCCTCGGTTATAGTAGCATCTCTGCTTTTCAACGCACTGTCTAGGTTTGTCCTTGTTTTCCTGCCAAGAAGCAACCTCTTCTGATTTCACGGCTGCAGTCGCCACCTGTAGTGCTTTTGGAGCCCGAGAAGAGGAAATCGGTCACCCTGCCACCTTTCCCCTTCTATGTTCAGGCAGCAATGGGGCCAGATGCCGTGACCCTACTTTTTTTTTTTTAATATTTAGTTTTAAGCCGGCTCTTTCCCTCTCCTCCCTCACCCTCGTCAAGATGCTCTTTAGTTCCTCTTCCCTTTCTGCGGTTAGAGTGGTATCATCTGCGTATCTGAGGGTGTTGCTTCTCCCTCCTGTCTTGGTTCCCGACTGTAACTCACCCAGCCTGCCATTCCTTATGATGTGCTCGCACACAGGTTAAATGAACAGGGTGACAGCAGACAGCCCTGGTGTACTACTCTCTCCATCTTAAACCAGTCAGTTGTTCCATACAGGGTTCTAACTGTTGCTTCTTGACCCACGTACAGCTTTCTCAGGAGACAGGCAAGATGGTCTGGTATTCCCATCTCTCTAAGAGCTTTCCAAGATACATGGACTGAGTTAAAAGTCCGCAGACTTGATCGTACACATCTCACTCCTATTTCCTATTTTTTTTTTAATTCTTTCCCACATATACATTCCTAGAAAGTCTTCAATCACACAAGCCACATGAACATTCATAATACCAATCATACTCAACTCAGCGGGAAAAATTCTCATTTCCTATGTCACTTCAAATGCCCCTATACCTTTAAAAAAAAATGACAGTTTTAAAAGTATTGGTTCATGTCTGGAAAAGTTCAACTAATAGAAGATACATTTAAAGGATCTGTGACACTTTCTTGATGATTTGAATATTTTAACAGAAAATATAGACCATTTCCTTATATAGATTTTTTTTGAAAATTAAATTTATGAGGCCCTAAAATAAAATTAATACAACTTCAGAGATATAGATACAAAATATTTTAAAAATTAGACTCACTATTAAAATAAAAGACAATTTTTTTTTCTTTTCAGAAGTTTAGAAGAATATCTTTTCCCTGAAAGCAAATGCAGTCTTTCCTATGTCAGCAAAATTCTACCATTACAAGTGCTACTTTTCTCATTTAGAATGAAAGTATTTTTCCATTATTTAAAACCATTTGAGCAATTGCCTTGAGGAACTGTGAACTACTTCATTAGAATGCCTGTGTGATATTAATAAAAATAAACATTTTATTTTAAATGAATTATGTATCAAACCACTTTGGGCCAACTATCATGTTGTAAATATTTTATTATTAGATGTACAGGTATAGAATAAGTTAAACATGGCTGAATATAAAGCACTGCTCCTTACAATATTTTCAGCACTGCAATGCAAGATAAGGAATGAAATCAAGTGTCCAGTTTGTTAGCAGCTTCTTGAGCTAATGATCAGTTAGCCAGGAATATACATCTGTTTGACTCCAAAGTATCTGGCTTTTCATTGGACTACAGTGAATTCTCCCAGCATAATTGCTGTTATTCTTCAAACCAGTTCTTAAAAATAAAGTCATAATTTTATATTATAGCAAATACACCTATTATAATAATTCAAAAGATCATCTTGTTTAATACTAGGTTTTGTATTTCCTTTTGGAAAATAGGATGTTATTTATTATATTTTTTTTCTTTGAAAATTAATGTTATTTTAAGTTTAACCCAATCTAGTTCATTCTATCCATAATGTATTTGAACCCTGCATGATCTAAAAATGCAAAGATATTACACTAATCTAGCTAACTAAATCTTCTAATGAACTAACAAAGCTTAACTTGATGGCTGGGCTTAACTCATCAAGAAGGAATTCATAGTTTTACTAATGGATTAGTTGTTATTAAACAATGCATACTTCAATTTTAAACATTCTATTGTGGTGAAAAAGAAAAATGTTTGTCTTGATTTTAAGGATTATGGAGATGCTGATTTATGAATCTTATAAATCTAGAATTTGTAACTCTGTGAATATTTTTTTATTTTTATTTTTTTAATTAAACTTTATTTATTTATTTTTTCTTTACTTTATTGTGTTGGTTTTGCCATACATTGATTTATGAACCTTATAAATCTAGAATTTGTAACTCTGTGAATATTTTTAAAACACACTTTGAAGTATGAATTGTTTCCTAGAAAGAAACACAAGCTTCCTGTATCAAGTAGCCATATTTTCAGCTGTTGAATTTTTTTTTCTACCCAAATAATTTCATTGACATTCATTATATAATAATAAAAACATTAATACTCAATCGAATGAGAATTTTTTAACATATACTTTTACCCTAACAAAGAGAATTTCCTTATGTAATTATTAAAATACATTCATAAAAAATATATTCTTTTTTTATGCTATGCTTTTTTATTTGAACAGATTTTAAAAAGCCTCATAACAAATCATTATATTGTTGTGGTAAAATGCTTCAAATTCTCTTTTAAAATGATAAAAAGAAACAAACATTTTCAACACTCAATATTCTTGTTGCAGGCACTGTGTTAGGTACTAGAGATCTAAGTCAAAACTTGGTTTGTAGATTATAAGAAAGAACATTGAAGTTTAATGAAAATTAGTAAGAATGTCCCCACCCCCTAAATATATGTCAGTTCAAAAAGATATCTGCAACCATAAATTTTTTCATAGATCTATAAGTAGGAAACAGGGGCATTTAACACAACTTTTCCAAATGTGTTCCATGGAACACTATTGCAGAAGACAGTAGTAGTTTCAGAAAGTAAATGAATGTTTCTTGTGGTCAAATAATCACGGAGCAAAATCAATGGAGAAAACTGCTGGTGGCTTTTCATGAATTAAGGCAGTGGCGCATGTGAAGTAAAATGTCTGTTTTGAAGGAAACCTCTTGTGGAGTTGTTGGAGTTGTAGCTGAACTAGCTGAGCTTTTTATTTTTTCATTATTTTTGCATATCAGAATAATTGCAAGGATTAGAAAACTGACAGATATGTTGCAATGGAATTGTAAGAATCTGGCTTCTATAAAAGTAAAGATATCATACAAAAACAACAACTTATGTAGTTGTATTGGATTGGGAGACCAAAGAAAGGATAATAGACAAACAAGAAGAAGAATTTTACCGATTAGAAAGGTGATAGTGGAAACACACACAGAAAAGATATGGTAGAAGCAATGTCAAAGAAGGCTAAGTTTCAAGTGGAAACATTGGAATTAAGTGTTAAAAAACAGTAGAATTTGCTTAATGCATGTCTCATGACTTGAATATTATAGAATCTTCTAAATGACTTTTTATAGAAAACAAAATTCAATTTTGAGTATTTATACAGTATGCTGTAAAGGTTTAATCTTTAATCAAAAGCCACATGAAAAATTACTATTGTGTAATGACTCATACATATTCTTGGTGTAAAATGTTATAAAAGGCCTCATATTGTTTGGTGATTCTAAAAACAAATTATTTGTTAAGCTTAAGTTCATAAATTAGCAAATTACTTGGGCATTCTAAAAAAATAAAATAAAATAATAAAACTATGCACTTACCATCATGATTAGGATTTCCCAGTGTCCATGGCTCATCTGAGTCAAAATGAGTATCTCCCCCAATTCCTGGTCCAGGGAAATAGGCGTGTGCCAAAAACCCTCCCTCTCCATCAAAAGGAGAACTGTCTCCATGAAAGCCAGATGCAAAAATGATGGTTATATCCACATCACGTTTGCCATTTTCTAATTCACTGTAGGGAACTTCCTCAAATGTCAGAGGAGTGACATTCTGCCACACGTCAAAGGCACGACGAATAGCTTTACGGGTTTCAGGGTCTCCCACTTTTGGAGTTACGTTCTTTATACTGAAATTTAGAAAAAAGGATAATCAGTATGACTTTATTATACGTAATCTGACCTATTACATATTGACTTTTTACATATTTTCATCACTTCAGCTGAGTAAAGAAATTAGAAAATGTCTCTTAGTAAGTAGGAAAGAAACTAATTGTCTCTCTCTAGAGCTAGACTTGACTATGCTGGGTCATTAAATTCTCAGCAGTACAGCATTCATCTATCAAGGCTATAAGGGATCTTTTCTGCAGAATGGTTAACACTGGGGTAGTTAGATCAATCATCACTCTGTCTCCTGAACAATAATAGAAAAGCGGCTTTGCCAAATGATCAAACAGGTACAGCAGTTTTAAGCTGAAATAAAAAATTCAATTTCTGTATGGTAATAATTACTTTTAGGGGCACACAACTGTGTACACACATTACTTCCAAACAATATCTTTTGCTCATATCATGAGCAATTCAGTGAACACAAAGTTATTTCTGTTTTTAAATAAAAGGTCAGTTAACTACAGTTTTTGACGTCGACTGTTTTTTATATATTTAATTATTCATAGTCAAAGCCATGTGAGTGAACAGCTCTTTAATACAAATATTTAACAGTTATAAGAATTTAAAGAAGTTATTTGGACACTATTACCTTATTTTTCTTGAGGCTAATAATATATGGGAAAAATAATATTTTTTTCTATTTAGCACTGATCAGATATTTCTCTTTTATCACTTATTTTACTATTTTCTAAATAGAACATAAACTAAACAAAGATATATGTATATATTTAAGTATTTTTTATTGTGGTAGTATAACTTCATACATCTTTGCAAAAAGTAAAGACTAAATTTCACAGTTTAGTTATCTTTTTGAATTATGGTTTTTCTCAGGGTATATGCCTAGGAATGGGATTGCTGGGTCACATGTTGGTTCTATTTTTACTTTTTTAAGGAACCTCCATGTTATCCTCCAATGCTAAACTCTGATGATGTAAAGAAGAATATTGTATACTGAATGAAGTGGTCACTCAGTCATGTCCGACTCTTTGTGACCCATGGACTGTAGCCTATCAGGATCCTCTGTCTATGGGATTGTCCAGGCAAGAATATGGCAACTGGAGTGGGTTGCTATTTCCTTCTCCAGGAGATCTTCCTAACCCAGGGATTGAACCCGGGTCTCCCACATTGTAGGCAGATGCTTTACCAGCTGAACCACCAGGGAAAGTTAATATTGTATAGAAACCTCAAATGTTAGGTCTATGGATTAAGGTAAATTGGAAGTAGTCAAACAGGAAATGGTAAGAGTGAACATCAACATTTTAGGCATCAGTGAACTAAAAAGGACTGGAATGCATAGATTTAACTCAGATGACCGTTATATCTACTACCATGGGCAAGAATCCCTTAGAAGAAATGGAATAGTCATCATAGTCAACAAAAGAGTCTGAAATTCAGTACTTGGATACAGTCTTAAAAATGACAGAATGATGTCTGTTTGTTTCCAAAGCAAACCATTCAATTTCACGGTAGTCCAAGCCTATGCCCCAGCCTGTAACGCTGAAGAAGATGAAGTTGAATGGGTCTATGAAGACCTACAAGATCTTTTATAACTAACACCCAAAAAAGATGTCCTTTTGAGTATAAGGGACTGGAATGCAAAACTACAAAGGCAAGAGATACCTATAGTAACAGACAAATTTGGCTTTGGAGTACAAAATGAAGCAGGGAAAAAGCAAATAGAGTTGTCCCAAGAGAATGCATGGGTCATAGCAAACACCCTCTTCCAATAACACAAGAGAAGATTCTACACATGGACATTACCAGACGGCCAACACTGAAATCATACTGGTTACATTCCTTGCAGCGAAAGATGAAGCTCTATACAGTTTCAGCAAAAACAAGACTGGGAGCTGACTGTGTTTCATATCATAAACTCCTTATTGCAAAATACTTAAGTTGAAGAAAGTATGGGAAACCACTAGACCATTCAGGTATGACCTAAATCAAATCCCTTAAAATTATACAGTGGAAGAGACAAGCAGATTCAAAGGATTAGATCTGATAGACAGAGTGCCTGAAGAACTATGGACGGAGGTTCATGGCATTGTACAAGAGACAGGGAGCAAGATCATCCTAACGAAAAAGAAATGCAAAAAGGCAAAATGGTTATCTGAGGGGGACTTATAAATAGCTGAGGAAAGAAAAGAAGCTAAAGGCAAAGGAGAAAAGGAAAGATATACCCATTTGAATGCAGAGTTCCAAAGAATAACAAGGAGAGATAAGAAAGCCTTCCTTAGTGATCACTGCAAAGAAATAGAGGAAAACAATAGAATGGGAAAGACTAGAGATCTCTTCAAGAAAATCACAGATACCAAGGGAAAATTTCATACAAAGATGGGCTCAATAAAGGACAGAAATGGTATGGACCTAACAGAAGCAGAAGATATTAAGAAGAGGTGGCAAGAATACACAGAACTGTACAAAAAAGATCTTCACAACCCAGATAATCACAGTGGTGTGATCACTCACCTAGAGCCAGACATCCTGGAATGTGAAGCCAAATGGGCCTTAGAAAGTATCACTATGAACAAAGCTAGTGGAGGTGATGGAACTCCAGCTGAGCTATTTCAAACCCTAAAGGATGATGCTGTGAAAGTGCTGCACTCAATATGTCAGCAAATTGGGAAAACTCAGCAGTGGCCACAGGACTGGAAAAGTTCAGTTTTCATTCCAATCCCAAAGAAAGGCAATGTCAAAGAATGCTCAAACAACCACACAATTGCACTCATCTCACACGATAGCAAAGTAATGCTCAAAATTCTCCAAGCCAAGCTTCAACAGTACATGAACCATGAACTTCCAGATGTTCAAGCTGGATTTAGAAAAGGCAGAAGAACCAGAGATCAAATTTCCAACATTCATTGGATCATAGAAAAAGCAAGAGAGTTCCAGAAAAACATATACTTCTGCTTTATCTACTATGTCAAAGCCTTTGACTATGTGGATCACACAAACGGTGGAAAATTCATGAAAGAGATGGGACTATCAGACTGCCTTACCTGCCTCCTGAGAAATCTGTATCCAGGTCAAAAAGCAACAGTTAGAACTGGACATAGAACAATGGACTGGTTCCAAATTGGGAAAGGAGTACATCAAGGCTGTAGATTGTCACCCTGCTTATTTAACTTATATGCAGAATACATCATGAAAATGCTGGGATGGATGAAGCACAAGCTGGAATCAAGATTGCCAGGAGAAATATCAATAACATCAGATATGCAGATGATACCACCCTTATGGTAGAAAGCGAAGAAATACTAAAGAGCCTCTTGATGAAAGTGAAAGCAGAGAGGGAAAAAGTTGGCTTAAAACTCAACATTCAGAAAACAAAGATCAAGGCATCCAGTCCTATCACTTCATGACAAACAGATGGGGAAACAATGGAAACAGTGATTCACTTTATTTTTTTTAGCTCTCAAATCACTACAGATGGTGAGTGCTGCCATGAAATTAAAAGACGCTTGCTCTTTGGAAGAAAAGCTATGAGCAACCTAGACAGCATACTAAAAAGCAGAGACTTTACTTTGCCAACAAAGGTTTGTCTAGGCAAAGCTATGGTTTTTCCAGTAGTGATGTATGAATGTGAGAGTTGGACTATAAAGAAAGCTGAGTGCCGATGAATTGATGCTTTTGAACTGTGGTGTTGGAGAAGACTCTTGAGAGTTCCTTGGACTGCAAAGAGATCCAACCAGTCCCTCCTAAAGGAGATCAGTCCTGAATATTCATTGGAGGGACTGGTGCTACAGCTGAAACTCCAATACTTTGGCCACTTGATGGGAAGAGCGACTGACTGGATACAACCCTGCTGCTGGGAAAGATTTAAGGTGGGAGGACAAGGGGACGGCAGACAGTGAGATGGTTGGATGCCCTCACCGACTCTATGGATGTGAGTCTGAGTAAGCTCTGGGAGCTGGTGATGGACAGGGAGGCCTGGCATGCTGCAGTCCACGGGGTCGCAGAGAGTCAGAGACAAGTGAGTGACTGAACTGAACTATCATCCATAGTGGCTGTACTAATTTACATTCCCTCCAAAAGCAGAAGAGGGCTGTTCCTTCACATCTTTTTTAGCATTCATCATTTATAGAATTTTTGATGGTGGCCGTTCTGACCAGTGTGAGGTGACACCTCACTGCAGTTTTGATCTGCATTTCCCTAATAATAAAGGATGTTGACCATCACGCGCTCTTTGGCCATCTGTATGTTTTCTTCAGATAAAAGTCTATTTAGATCATCCACCTGTTTTCTGATTGGGTTTTTTAATTTACATTCAGCTCCATGAGCTGGGTTTTTTTTATATATTTTGGAGATTAATCCCTTTTCAGTTGCTTCATTTGCAAAGAGTTTCTCCCAATTTGAGGGTTGTCTTCTGTTTTGTTTATGGTCTCCCTTCCTAATTACCTGTCTGATGGCTGATCGGGCATGCAGATTAATGTTTTAACTTGGAAATTTGTCTAATTTTCCTTGCAGTCTTATATTTTCTTTCCACGTTACCAGATTCAGAAGCAAGTATTTTTATGACTCATTATTTCAAAGAACGTACTACATCATGGGTATCGCTCTAGGTGCTAGACATAGAGCTGTGAGTAAGCCTCTGACCTTGTAGAACTTATTTTAGTGATGAGACAGACAATAAAAAATACAATTATACATGATTATAAATGAGTGGAGTTACTGAAGACAATGAAATGCAGGAGAAGGGCCAGATAGAGTCTAAGTTGTCCCCACATCAAGGTTAGGAACCAGGTCTCCCCAGCACTGGAGGGTCTCCGAGGGAGGCATGAGTGCCCTGAGGCCCACAGTGGGAGAAAGGACTCTGAGAGCCGAGACCTGAGAAAAGCATTTATTTTTATTCTTATGTTTTCATTTGTTCTGCAATTCATTCCGGATTTTTTTTTTCTTTTCTCTTTACTTTTTCTTTGTTGTTGTGGTTGCCAGTTAAAACAACGAAGCCTGAATGACAATACATCTGTTTACAACGTGGTCAACCAAATATTGTAAGCCCACTGTTGAGGCCCTACCACTCAGAAAAACAAAACAAAACAAAAAAACAGATTCCTTTCAAAATATTACTGCTCACTGACAATGCATCTGGTAACCCAAGAGCTGTGATGGAGATATACAATATTCATTTTGTTTTCATGACTCCTAACACGATAGCCATTATAGAGCCCTTGGATTAGGAAGTGATTTTAACTTTAAAATCTTAATATTTAAGAAATACATTTTGTAAGGCTATAGCTGCCATAGATAGTGATTCCTCTGATGAATCTGAGTAAACTGAAAATCTTTTAGACAGAATTCATCATTCTTTAGGCCACTAAGAACATTTATGATTCATGGAAAGGATAAAATATCAGTGTTCATAGGAGTTTGGAAAAAATTCATTCTGATCTTCATGGATGACTTTGGGTGGTTCAAGACTTCAGTGCAAGAAATAACTGCAGATGTGGTAGAAATAACATGACAATTAAAAGCAAACACGAGCTTAAAGATACGACTGAATTGTTACAATCCCATGATAAAGCTTTAAATGATGAGAAGTTGATTCGTATTGATGAGCAAAGAAAGTGGTTTCTTGAAATGGAATCCACTCTTGGTGAAGATGCCATGAAGATTGTTGGAATAACAGAAAAAGGATTTAGAATATGATATAAACTTGGTTGATGAAACAGTGGCGGGGTTTGAGAAAACTGACTCCAGTTTTGAAAGAAGTGTTACTGTGGGTAAACTGCCATTAAACAGCACTGAAATCACCCATAAAGGGAAGAGTCCATCAACGTGACAAGATTCATTCCTGTCTTCTTCTAAGAAATTGCCTCAGAACGTGACTTTCACCAACCCCCACCCTGATCACTCAGCAGTTACCAACAACTGAAGGTGAGCAATTTTTAATCAGTAAAGTATTTTCAACTAAGGTGTGCACGTGGTGCTTTGGACATAATGCAGTTGCACACTTACTGGGCCGCAGTGTAGTGTAAACGTGACTCCTACACTTGCACATACTGATAAACCAAAAAAGTCACGACCTTTATTTCATTTGCTATTTCTGCTTGATTGATAAATCCACTGTACTGTGCTGGTCTAGGACTGAACCCAGAATATTTCTGATGGATGCCTGTAATGGCAAACTGTGGGAAGGCAAGAGATGCTGAAAACATAACAAAATACTGAAAAATAAAATCATAAAATTGACAGCATCTGATGTCAAGACTATAGTAATCAGGAAACATAATATGGTTTCATGAGTAGACACATGGATCAATGAAGCAGAATAAAGAGCCCAGAAATTTACCTACACACAGGCAACTGACCTTTGATAAAAGATCAAAGATGATGGAGAAAGGATGGTCTTACTAACCAATAGGGCTAGAAAAACGGAAAATTCTTAGGCAAAAAATATTGAATTCTAAACAACAGACTTTACACCTTTCACAAAAACAAAACTCAAAAATGGATCATAATCTTAAATATAAATGTAAAACTATTAAAATTTTAAAAGATAACATAGGAGAAATTCTAAGTGACCTTTGGTTTGGATTTTTTTTTTTGATAAAACACCAAAAGCACAATATAGAAAAGAGAAAAATTGATAAGTTGGAACTTATTAAAATTAAAACTTCTACAAAATACACTGAAAAGACAGTGAAATGTCAAGCCACAGACTGAGACAACAAATTGAAACATATCTGATAAAAGACTTGTGATCCAAAACATGCATAGAACCCTTGAAATAGCAACTCAAAAGTTGATCAAAAGATCTAAACAGTCATCTCACAAGAGAAGATGTGCAGATGGCAAACAGGTAAAATCTGAAAACGTACTTAGTTTCACAAGTCATTAGAGAATTGCAAGTTAAAAAATTGAGTAACCATGTATTAGAATCCAGAACACTGAGGACACTAAATCTTAACAAACTTGTAGAGTAACAGTGGCTTCCATTCATTACTGGTAGTAATAGAAAATGGTATAGCCACTTTGAAGATAGTTTGGTCATTACTTAAAAAGCTAACTGTGGTCGTACTTTATGATCAGCAAAATTCCAGGTGTTTAGACAAATAAGATGAAAATTAAAGCCCACACAAAAAACAGAATGCACGTTTATATCAACCTTACTAATAATTGCCAAAAATTTAAAGCAACCAAGACGTCTTCAACAGATGAACAGGTAAGCAAGCTGTGATACATCAATCCAATGGAATATCACTCAGTAACACAATAAAAAGAAACAAACTGTCAAGTTAAGAAAAGACAGAGGAAACGTAAAGGCATATTATTTTGTGAACAAAGGTAGTCTGAAAAGGCAAAGCTGAAATGGCTATGGCTGGTGTTTCCAACTGTATGACATTCTAGGAAAGGCAAAAACTATAAAGATATTAAAACCAGCAGTAGTTTCCAGAGAAGAGGGATGAGTAGGTGCAACAAAGGATTTTCAAGGCAGTGAAACTCTTCTGTATGATGCTGTAATGCTATCGACTTCGCCAGTGACTCAGTGGTAAAGAATCTGCCTGCAATGCAGGAGACACGGGTTTGATCTCTGAGCTGGGAAGGTCCCCTGGAGGAGGGCACAGCAACCCACTTCAGTATTCCTGCCTGGAGAATCCCATGGACTGAGGAGCCTGGTGGGCTACAGTTTACAGATTGCAAAGAGGCAGACACAACTGAAGCAACTGAGCACGCACACACGCAAGCACTATAATGCTCTATGATGTGCATTTCTCAAAATCTGTAAAACTGTGACACAAAGAGTGAACCCTGGTGCAAACTATTGACTTTAGTCAGTAATACAGCAATACTGGCTCAACAACTGTAACAAACACCTAGTAATGGAGAAACTGTGTGAGTGTGTATGTAAGTGGGGCATGGGGGAAGGGGTGAGAATAACTGTATTATCTGCGCAACTTTTCCATAAACTAAAATGGCCCTAAAAATAAAATCTACTTTTTTAAACCTAGATAGACTTTTATTATTTCAAAAACATTATCTAGAATTTATTCTGGGTGTTCTGTTAGAAAGTAGTACAACTATGACTAAAGATAGTTTTATTTCTTTAAAAATCCTTACATCTTTTATTCCATTACCTTACAACTATTAGCTGTGCAATGTTGTTGGAAGCGGGGTAGAGACAGCAAGTACTTCGTTGTTTTCCTTAACAGGATTTTTCCCAACACTTCACATTATAGTGTTCACGTTATATGTGAAATACATAAGGCAGCTGTGATTTTTGTTTTTGTAGATGCCACTTTTCTGATTAAACACCTTCTTTGCTTTAATTCCAAGTTATTGTAAGTAGAATTAAATTTTCCTGAACACATTTCTGTATCTACTAAGGCGATCATATAGAGAATTTCCTTTCATACTCCATGTTGCTTTTAAGACAGATGGGAGACCAGCCCTGGATTACCAAGTTAGGCTGAATGACCATGGCTTATATTTTTCTGGCATCCTGTCTTTTCCCTTTCAAATCAGGCAACAAAATTCATATGACTGTTCAACTTCTCCATATGACTGTGATACCGTGAGGAAAGATGAAGTCTCTATGCTTTATTTATTGTTCTACATCCAGTACCCAGCACTGTTCCTTGTCCAATCTGGGACTCAATAAAATGTTGTTCAATGAATTAATGAATAAACATGAACATCTCCACCAGCAGCCAACTGCCACTCCAGATTGGAAGATACTCTCATCCCTCGGGCATCCTTCATCGCAGACAAGAACAGAAGATACATCGCATTGTTGCCAAAAACAGAAAGCGAGATGGCTGCACTAATACCAAATGTTAATTAATAATTCAAAGACATATTGTTTATATTGCAATTATTTATCTACTTTGACAATTTTTTTGATTATGAATACTTGTTAAGGAATGTTGTGTATTAGAATACTCATTTGAAAATTTCTCTGAATATTAGAATTTGCTAAAGAAGCTGGAAGATCCAGTTTACAAAAGTGTTTCAAGAAATGCCTGTGTGCTGGGCCCCCATATGGATAATTCATTCTATTAATTGCAATTTTAGGTTCCTTATGTTACCAGAACATCACTATATGTTACCACAGAGTCAATGTGTATAAGATCACAAACAAAATGTCAAATAGTTGTAAAAAATGGGAAAAAAACCCCAAATCATCCTCAGCTATTTTACCTGTAAGTGATGTGCTTGTGCTGCCACTTCTGGCCTGTTAACGCATACCGCTTTCGACGAATATTAAATTTGGAGCTACCTCTTGTCTGATCAGGCACACCACATCGAGGCTTCTTCATCCAGCTGAAAATGCAATATTTTCCAGTTATTACCCAACAAATCTAAAGGCTAATTTCAAAAAGAAGCCCAATGAGAAATTATGACAGTGATAATAAAACTGGGAAAAGAAATTAATAAAGGAAATTTTATTACAAATTGATTAAAATAAAGGAAAGTTGGTCATTTTTATTGCATGTGAATCTAAGAAAAGAGTATATGCTTTTTCCTAAATGATCAAAAATAACTAGTTTAAAAATCATATCCTTTACATAACTTTTCTAATTCATTTTGAGCTAAATGTGGAGTAGGCATTCTGAAGCTTCTAACTAGAATCTGCTGTTAACAAGATCTATGACTTTGGGCAACTCTCATCCATAAAATGAGACTTTGTACAATAAATTATAACTAAGGCCTCTTTTAGCTTTACGTTCAACATTCAATAACTTTAAAAATCTACTACATAGCCTTAAATTCCAGGACTCAAGGAGATATGCAGATGACACCACCTTTATGGCAGAAAGTGAAAGAGAATTAAAGAGCCTCTTGATGAAAGTGAAAGAGTAGAGTGAAAAAGTTGGCTTAAATCTCAACTTCAGAAAACGAAGATCATGACATCTGGTCCCATCACTTCATGGCTAATAGATGGGGAAACAATGGAAGTAGTGACTGACTTTATTTTGGGGGCTCCAAAATCACTGCAGATGGTGATTGCAGCCATAAATTAAAAGACGCTTGCTCCTTGGAAGAAAAGCTATGACAAACATAGACAGCATATTGAAAAGCAGAGACAGTATTTTTCCAACAAAGGTCCGTCTAGTCACGGCTCTGTTTTTTCCAGTAGTCATGTATGGATGTGAGAGTTGGACTATAAAGAAAGCTGAGTGCCGAAGAATTGATGCTTTTGAACTGTGGTGCTGGAGAAGATTCTTGAGAGTCCCTTGGACAGCAAGGAGATCCAACCAGTCCATCCTAAAGGAGATTAGTCCTGAATATTCATTGGAAGGACTGATGTTGAAGCTGAAACTCCAATACTTTGGCCACCTGATGCGAAGAACTGACTCATTTGAAAAGACCCTGACGCTGGGAAAGGTTGAAGGTAGGAGGAGAAGGGAATGACAGAGGATGAGATGGTTGGATGGCATCACCGATTCAATAGATATGAGTTTGAGCAAGCTCCAGGAGTTGGCGATGGACAAGGAAGCCTGGTGTGCTGCGGTTTATGGGGTCGCAAAGAGTCAGATACAACTGAGTGACTAAACTGATTGATTATATACTAAAAGTTTAAAAGAAAACTTAAACTCTGAACTGAAAAAGGAGATATATGCTACTCTTTTCTAGCTTACACATCAAGAAATTATTTTAAAAAGGTAAATAACATTTTTTTCTTCTTTCAGTTTAAGCATTATCCCAATTTCTAAATAACATCCATTCTCTCTGAATTTTTAATAATAACCAAATTAGATGCTTAAGAATTTTTTTCTGAATATGAGGTTTAGTATCACACAAATAAAATTTAAATATTAACATTAGGAAAATAAAATGTTAGTTTTGATTTACTGATTGTTAATGCTTATATAGATACAGTTGTAACTTCGTTTTTAGAAGGTCATTCGACCACTGTCAAGTTTTCTATGTACTTTCTTCTTATCTACGGAGAAACATTTTCATGATTTTGATAAGTTTTTCATTAGTGATTCATATAATAACTTTACCATTCATTAGGTCATTTAATTTAACAATTACAAACTAAACCAGAATCTTCATGATGTTACATGCTTCAAAAAGTGAAAATGAGAAAAGAATCAATTTTCATTATGTTTCATCAAATACTTAATTTCTACACTCTTTACATAGAAAATAATTGACTACAGAGATGACTGTCTAACGATGTCCATTTCATGAAAAGGAATGAAATAGTTAACATATTACATGATAAATCAGCTAAGTAGCTTTTATAAACATAATGATGTCATGCAACAATGAAAGCACAATTTTTACTTTTTAAGAAAGACAACACTTTCCTGATAACCATTATACATTTGCCCTCTTCTATTCTGTTGCCAGTAATAATGTAAACACTGGGGTTACCAGGCTTAAAAACTCCATTGTCATTTATAATGCATTGTAGAAGTACTTAAGAAAATCACTCCCTTTTTTTAAAGTCTCCAAACCAAATGAGAAATCTTGCAAATGCTACTGTTTAGAAGGCTATCCAGCTCTATGAAGTGAAATCTCTGAAACTAAGAACTGAGTAGTCTTACTTCCCAGGACTCTCTTAATCACTAAATTTGAAAGATATTTCACAAGACTATAAAAAAGTCAAGGGGAGGGGATCTACATACTCCCAGTACCTGTACAATTCCTAGCACTTAAAAGATGCTTAATAAACAGGTGAATAGAGACATTTTTAATGCAAACATATTTTCATTATATTCTATAAGATCTAGATATACTCAGCTAATAAACATTAAGCATTAATGATGGACTTCTGAAAATTTCAATGGCTCTTATATATGAGTGTTTCATTAATCATACTCTCAACTAAAAATTATATTTCTTAGGTAAGTACTTATTCTGACTTATCGCCCTGAAAGTATTGTGAGAATAAATAATATTTAATTATTAAATATTAATAAATTTATTTAATGTGGGACATGACTACATTTACATTTAGCTAAAGAAAAGATTTAAGCAAATACTCTTGGAGGAAAAATCATTTTTAAAGTGGATAGTGGGATAAAAGTTGACAATTTGTATTTATATTGATATGTTATCAAGATAAAGTGTATTTTCAATTAGGATATATATGCTAGAATTACTTCCAGAATACACAAATTTAAAAGATGAAAGCAGTCATGTTTTTTCAAACATTAAAACTTATTAATGTGAATCTCTATTTTAAGTTGTGTATATTTTGGATCAGCAAAAGTTTTCTCAATGAAGCACTGCATCTTCCAAAGACAAGGGTTTTAGGGATGACTATCAGTTTGGTTCCTATGCTCAAAGGTATCTCTGCTAAGTTCTGCTAAGTATTTCTTTAGCTTTTTCCCATTTCATATAATTTTTTATTGTGCTCCAACTATTTATTTACTCATTCCCTCATGATCCATTTTCCTACAATATTTTTAAGCTTTTATAATATGCTAAGAGATGTATGTAAAAAGTGTGGATAAAAAGATGAGACAAGCTCTTGAAGAGTTCCCAGTCTAAGTTAAGACAGTATGATTAAAAAAAAAAAAAATACAGTGTAACTGGTTAAGTGTTCTCACATCTCCATCTAGCCATCTTGTCATCATTTCTAACTTCACATGCAATTTGAAAATTATGATTTTCCAGCTCCGAACTTGCAACAATTCCTCTGATAACTTATCTCAGCCAAAAGTCTTTATAAAGGTCTGGGTCAGATAGCCAGGCAACATCTTCCACAGATCTCTCCTCACATTTAGTCAGTCATCATGTAGTAACCTCCTGACCAAGTGAGAACCTCGCGATGAAGCGAGTACCTCGTGATGAAGTGAGTACCTCATGATGAAGGGAGCACCTCGTGCCCAAGGAAGTACCTTGTGCCCAGGCGAGTACCCCATGGCGTGTATGTGCAGTGCTGTAAGTGATCTCAACTGTTACATAAACATTATTTACAAAACATGGGGCAGGAGTGAGATGCTGTGGGGCAAGAGCGCCACACCATCTGACCACACCATCTTGGCTAATTTGCTCTTTCCCTACACTCCACCCCCGTCAGAGTCTCTTGCCTCACAGTCTACAAGCAGTCCATCTTCCACGATATTTCCTCGGCGAGTAACACTGTCCCTTGCAACAGCAGTAGCTACAACAACCAACAGTGACACCCCTAGTACAGGGCAAAACCCAATGTCAGGTATCATGGTGCAGTCCTTGCCCTTGTGGGGCTCAAAGAGCCGTCCACCCCGTGTGGAGCGCCTTTATCTTCCTTGGCCAAGTCCAGCCCACCATCAGGCCTTGTGAGACTGCAGGGAAGCCTCCACTGGAGCAACTCCACTCCTGCAGAATTTTTATTAAGGACCTGCAAAGCCCCCCACAGGGACCAGGCCCACCCCTTCAAGGAGGGGATTTTGGCATGTATTTTCCACAGCCCATCCACAAAATTCCAAATGCTTTCACACTGCTCTAAATCTGCAAGAGAATCAGAGGTTAGTAGTGCATCCTACGACCCAGCCTTTACAGTACACTATTCTAAATCTACATCATGCAACATAGGACCGAGGTTCTGACCTGCCGTAAACAAGGTTGCATTTGGGACCGCTATCAACCAGGGTCATTACTCTCTGTACATTAGCTCGTGACCAGTGAATTCCAAGTTCTACTTGGGGCCTCTGGTCCCTGCTTGCATTTTTTTGGGCAGGCCCCTTGGTCTGAGTTCTATTCCAAGTGAAAAAAGTCATCATGGAAAGGATCACCCTCAGGCACCAGGCAATCTTTTAACTGATCTGCCCAGAATCTCTGGCTGCGGGTGCTTCTCAAACTTGGTAAAGTGCTGCTCTGGTCTCAGTTGCCTCCATAGCCCTAGGATCAGAGATCAGGCTGCCCACCCATTTTATTTCTGTCAACTCCTGCTGGCAGCAAATCAGCCCACATTTGCATTCTTGTTACTCAGACGGGGCCTTTACCAGCTCGGGTCGCCATTGGGGTCTTCACACTCCTAATCCCCTTTGCCTGCTGCCATCCCTCTATTTCTCCCAAGGCAGTCACCACTGAGATCACCTCAGAGCTGGGGTGCACCAGCAGTCAGGGATTCAAAAGTGGTAGACGGGGCATTGTTCAACATGGCATCTTGAATGCCACAAGTGAAGCGCTCATCTTCTGGGCCTCGGGTGCTAGGGTTAAATATTGACCCAGTTCTCTGACTACTTGGGTCAACTCAGCAGAGGTATGCCATTTACTCACAGTGTCCGCGAGCTCTCCCACAACTGACCAATGGTGCAAACGGCAGCGTTAATCCATTTCCATGAGGGCATGTGTATGGTTAGGCGTGCCTTGCATGAGATGCCAGGATTCTGCAACCTTTGTCTCAGTGAGGGGTGAGTGGCTATAGATGCCAGTTCTACCTCATCCCCAACACATATAATCCTGTGCACCCCTGTGTCCCAAAGCGCAAGAGCCATGCTGCTAACGGTTCCCCTTGCTTTTGCTGAAATTTCATACCCAAGTCAACCAACTCCGCTGGAGTATACGGTCAGTATGTCACGAGCTCAGTCACACTGGAGGCCCCTTGAGGATGCCCCAGACCATAGGCTTCTCATGCTTCCCTTTCTGCTGTACAACAGGCCTCGCTGCCAAGCGGGGACCTGCGGTCTCACAGAGTTTGTCATCACCGTCACTTCCTGCCTCGCCCTCAGGGATGCTGGGTTCTTCAGGGCCATGGGTTCTTACTCTAAAGTCAATATACGCTGTTCTAGTTCTTCCCAGTGTCTCTGCACTTTGCGTACCAGCGTGGCATCACAGAGCGTGCTATCCATGTTCGCCTTCAGGGCAGTCAGGAAAACCCACCCCACGGTGCCAGCGGAAGCCTGTGCCATCTTGTTTGGCAAATGGGAGCTCATGGCCTGTAACGTCATTTCTGTCTGGTGACCCATCCACTGCTTCCCAGTCTCCCATCAGAGCCCAGAGTGAATCGCAGCCACACGTTGCCACATGCCATCTGGTGGACACTGGCTTCCTCCATCCAGTGGCGCCTTGGGACCCTCTACCTGCTGGGTACCTGCTGTCCACACCAACTGTATCTCTGATCCTGCTTATGACGTCATTGTCTTGGTGTTCACACTGTTCACGGAAGCCAGGGTAGGGCAAGGTGCGAGCTAAGAGGCTGGAAGGAGACTCGAGGAGCCGGAGGAACTCCAGACAGGCTCATTCTCTCCTGGCTGGCACGGCAGCCACAATACAGCAGCAGCCGCCGCCACGACATCACCACGACAGAGCCACAACAGAACCTCACATGAGCACGAAACCACTCCAACGGCGCCCCAGTGCCACAGCTGCCAGGGCTTTCATAGCGAAGTTCTTACAGGCGTCCTGCACGAAACACCTCCAGACCGAGCGAGTACCTCGTGAGGCGCGTGCACAGTGCTACAACTGACCTCAGCTGTCACATAAACCCCACTTACAAAATGTGGGGCCAGGGCGAGAGCCTGTGGGGCAAGCGAGCCTGACCACGCCATCTGGGCTACTTTGCGTTTTCCCTACGAGGACCAAATCTCGGCCTGCCTCGGTACACAGTGGCCTCTGTCCGGAATGCTTTCTCCCCCTTGCTGACGGTGATAGTCCTGGTCTTCCTTCACTATTTAACTCCCTCAGGTGCAGTTTACTGTTTCAACGCAGCCTGTATTACCGTGCGTGATGTCTACGTGTGTCTACAGTACATGAACTATGCGGGCGTGTCTGTCTGTCTTCCACCAGCCTGTGAGTCTAGCCAGCGGGCGCTGGATGGGGCCCGTACCCAGGGAGGTTTCCAATGAGAAACATGAAGCAAATGAACCATCTTCATTTAATTATTTTTTGCACAAAATGACCCCCACACACACTATCCTAACTGTTTCTTAAGGACTTTGTAACTCAGAGCTATGTGCCTTGAACAAATGCTTCTATAGACGGATATTATGTGGAAATGTTTATATACGATTAAATCATAAAGTAGATGACTTAAGTCTAAGAAATAAACACAGGAACAGGCATAAGGCAATGTAAACTAATAATTTAACTCAAAGAACACTTAAGGGGCGTTGGTCAAGATAGTTCTATGTTAATCTCACCAATATATGTATCTAAATATTCTAGCACAGAGATATTAGCAGGTATTAACTATCCAAATATGTCAAGTCTCCAAAATATGAGCAGAACACGTGGTGACACTAAATGGGGCAGTTTGAGCTAAACCTGTCCTCGGGATTTTTATGTGATTCTAACCATTTATTCATTAGTTATATGAGCATTTGTTTCTCTTACAGTTTTTAAGTTCTCCATGACATAAAGAGTGGTCAGTGTTTATCAGAACTTTTCAATGAATTAAATGCTAACACTAAAAGCAAAATCAGCATATTAAGGTTGCTATTCAGGTAAAATCTGGTGATTCGCTTCTAGTTATCATGCACCAAAATGTTAGTTGTATTCACATATCAATTTGATAAATCCCATATTTACCTATACGGAAGAATGCAAAACTGCATGCAAAAAGTAAAATTGATCGATGGTCTCACCTAAGGTAATAGCTCATCATATGAAAAGAAAAGGCATTGAAGCACATTTATGTGTGTGTGTGCATTATTCTCAAGCAGCGCTTTTTTGTCAAAGTGTCATTACTGAAGCATTTCTCCTTTTCAGTGTGACAAACATACACCTGTGTTTCTTCACTGACTTACTTGCCAACAATTTAACATGACATTCCCAGAAAAACAAAGACATGGGGAATGAGCACTGGGCTGAGGGTGTGTCTGTAAATATATATAGGTGTGTGAACACACACACACATTATATATTTGGAGAGAGAAACAAAACAAACGATAATCTTACAAATCCTATCAACTATGCTTCAGGGCATCACATTGTACACATAAAAAGGTGAACTAAAATTTAAAGACACTATTAATATTACAAAAATCATATTAGACTTTTACCTCCTTATCTTTTTGTGCTCTTGCAAAATATTTCATTTTGTGCATAACACAGATTATTTCACTTATATAATTTAAGCTTGCTTATAAAATTAGTTAAGTCATCAATAATTTAGAAGAACCACTGCAATATGTGATAGTGAGCTCATTTGGGGTGGAGGTGGTGTAAGTATTTATTACTGTCTCTCCAAGACCAATGCTAATTAATTCAAAAGCTATATATTGAAAACATTCCACTTAAAGTAATAAGCAAATTTGTTGCTTGAAAATGGTTAACTTCTTCAGCATAATATAGGAATGATCATAATTGGCATCATTACTTTTAATTATCCAAGAGATTGAATCCATCAAATATCTGTCAAAAGAAAACAACTGACTGAAACAAGAGTCTAAAGTTAGATAAACATTTATGGAATCTGAAAATGAATCCTAAGACATTATTTTATACTGATGAACAACTTTAGGTCTCAAACAACACTACATGTTTTATGTAATAAGACAGATGAAAAAATTCATAGCTTATAATTTGACTATGTAAAATAATACAAGGCAATTTCAGCATGGATTTTAGCACACATAAATTTGATATTACAAAAGCTCAGAGAATTGCTTAAATTGTGTAATTATAGGGATTATACTTAAAAAATGATACATAATCTGAGCTGAGTAATCTTGAGCAACAAATACATCAAGACTGGGGGCTTCCCTGATAGTTCAGCTGGTAAAGAATCCTCCTGCAATGCGGGAGACCTGGGTTGGGAAGATCTCCTGGAGGAGGGCATGGCAACCCACTCCTGGTAGTATTTTTGCATGGAGAATCCCCACAGACCGAGGAGCCTGGTGGGCTGCAGTCCGTGGGGTCGCAAAGAGTCGGACACAACTGAGCGACTACGAACAGCACAGGATTTATCAGAGGAGAAAACAGACTAGAGGCAAATGAAGCCACAGGGTTTCTAGTATGATGGACAATGAGAATGACAGAGGACAGAGGAGGAGTCACAGTCTAGGAAGGGGAATGGTGAGGATTTAACAAGGCTTTGATGGGTTCACCTAGAAATAACTACCAGGTAAACACTCCATTTAAAGGGAAAGGTGCTTTTTCAAGTCCAAAATAATTGAATCAGAACAAAATTCCTTTAAAGAAAAGAACACCAAAAACAAACAAACCAAAAAATAGCAAAAACCAAATAAAAGCAGAAAAACTGGTTGGTTTTAAATTTAAGGCTGCTTATTTAGTTGATCTTTCATTATAATGCTGTAACTCACAGAAATTTTACTTTTTTAACGCCTACACGCTGACACAATTCATTCTCTTGGTCTGGAATCTGATCCACTGTAGGCCAGAAAAAGAACCATGTCTTTCTCTACACCTCTGTATTTTTCACATCACCCTGCCAAAGAGGAGTTACAAGCTGTTCAGACCCCTTTCCACAGGGAGGGTTCAAATAAATCCTGCACACATTCCTCTTCCATTATCTCCTGACAAAGACCTTTTTCTAGCTCCTTTAGAAAATCAAACCTATCCACCTTGAGTCTTTCCAGTGATCAGCAGGAGCTCTCAAATGTGGGGGAGACACAATGACACTTTTATAGGACCCAGCGGTCTCATTTTACTATCTAGTAATAGGCATAACTAAAATAATCTGTTTTCCAGGTCACAAGTTATTGTTTTTAAAACTGAGCCATAATTTTCAGAAAAAGTTATCAGCTCTGCATTAGGGAACAAATGCAAAGCTTGTCCACACACTTTTTAAATTGTTGGGATGAAAGAGTTCTGCGTCATATACAGCCACAAAACACAAGACTTGGTGGAGATTTTGCTTAATAATTTAACCCTATATTTATTTTGGATAAGAGGTATATTATGACTAAAATGAAAATTTGATAGTATACTATTAAGAAAATTGCAATGATAATAGGGCAGCAGTACCAAAAGTCTATTTTGGTAGAAATAGAAATGCTATTTCAAAATTCTATTCCTAATATTGATAAAAGGTTTCTTATTTTCAAAGAATGCATTACATTAATTCTTCATTTTGTTTTCATAGATGCAAATCAAAGTTAATATTTAAGTATCTCTTTCAAAATGTTAGGGGAGGTAACGCATTTATTTTTATCAAACTGCTTGCAAACTATTTAATCTTCAATCATTTGTTATTTGTTTTCTTATTTTGATGAAACAGAAATAGTATGACTAATATCATACTTATATCATCATACTTATACCATAAGTATGATGAAGCAAAATGCAATTTTAAAATCATATATTAAATTAACTTAATATGTAAGAATTAATTATACATATCTGAGCCCAGATATTTTATGTATTTAATAAAAACGTGTCATTTCTCAAAGATACAAAGCATGGTATAGTGGGAAGTTCCTCAAGTAAATGTCAAAAATTCTGGACTCAGAAACGAATTCAGACTTCACCTAGATTTTGACTTTAAATTTTAAAAAAGTAGAGAGAAAATGGATTCTTATCTTTCCTATTGTATAGGATTGATACATATTGATCATTATAAATGCTGAAGTATTTTGAGTATCAAGGACTCAATGGACACAAATAATTCTTCCCTGCACCGAAAGAATTAATCATCTCCTCCTTTGCTATCTAGAAACAATAATGCTATTTGACAACATTATAGAACTTACAGTGTACTTGTGACAAAATAATTTGTGACTATGTCTAGCTATACAGTTAACTTGAAGTTCTTTTTATTTCTAATAGAAAAACTAATTTTTATTAACTTTAAAATCAATAAAAAATATGTTCAGACATAACTGTCAATAAACTATAGCATCATATTGTTATTGACAATTACTAATAACAAGACAAATATTTTGAGGAGTACAGAATATCATGAAAAAAATCACAGAATGCAGAATAACACTTTATTCTTTTTATCAGTGTTTCCACAATTACTATATTATTTTACTCTCAATTTTTAAATAATGATTTTTATACATTGCCCATATGCATGTAATTCATTTTTTATCCCCACTGAAGAAAAAACAACCAAATATCCACAAACTTGTCTACCAGTATTTTTTAACCTAAGTTGTTTTTCAAATGTTGCTCCCTTGGTTAACTTCTGTCTCATTGTCTCTGCTTTTCATCATTTTATCCTCTAAAAAAATGGAATCTTTGGAAAATCTTTATACTCATTATTAGAATTCTTTCATGTTTTCTTTTCCTCTCCCATTGAAAAGGACCTTGGTAACTAAGGCATATTCTTTGTGTTATAACACCGATCATAATGTTTTGCTACAAGATATACTGTGCTACTCAAGCTATTTTCTATATTTCTCTAATCTGTATCTTTCACTCAGAACATAACATGGCACAGAGATAATAAAGATTCAATAAGGAATCAGGTATAAAATCAATTGTCTTTGCTATATGATGAAAGCTGTATCTATTTTGCTCTGATTTCTTTTAAGACAGCCAGATACAATATTTTATACTTTTGTGTTTTTATCACAACTAATCCTCGGTTGAAACAGTTATAAATACAGAACAGTATGTACTTATTAAGTATTGGTTTTTAGCATAGAAATATCCTTAAGATATGATCTGCTGAACTGTCATTAAAATGAGTCACCAGTCTACATGAAACCAGACTTACCAAGATGATCACTTGTCTTATTTTTATGCTTCTTCATTTCACTTTTCCTCTGCCAAAACTAACATCTTATTTATTTTTGTGGTGTTTTTACTGAGATAGTGGTATCAATTATTTCTCCAAAATTACCGTTTTATAAAATCCAAGAATATCTGTATTGAGTCTGTTGACCGATATGATTATGTAAGTTAGAAGAACTTAAAAGCTCATCAGCACTATAATATTTATTCAAGACTTGTTTATTCTCTATACATTCAGGTGTTTATTGGTCTCAGAAACCAGAATATCTGCTACATTATTCTTGATGTCGTCTTGTTTAGGAATTTTCCAACTGTGAAGTTCCGTAGAAATTATTTGTGGAATGTTGTTGACATACAAATGTCGACTTCTATCTTCCAGGAGCTTTTACTTCCACAACTGCCACTGGTGTCCCCTGCATGTCTCATGATGACTGTCACAGTCCATCCTGAGGAATTATGCAATCGACCCCCCCAAAATAAATCACAGTGGCATTTTGACCTGGTTTATCTTTTCAAGTTGGACTCTGTGAATGACTTGCTAAAACACATGTGAATTGCTAGATCTACTGTGACATATCTATGTTGTTGGCCCTTCCACACTGTATTTTCTCAGCAAGTCGTGGGAACAGGCTGTAAGGGTGTATTTTAAGACGCAGTAATTGCTGCAATTAAGTTCCTTTGAAGAAGAGACGATGTTTTTTGAAGCTCCATATGCCTCTTTCACAGCAAAAATGTCCAGGAAAGAGTAACTGATTGAATAAATAAATGAACAAATGATTGCGAAAACAATAAATAGAATAACAAACATTATTAAAGAGTAGAAATAAGCCCTTTGTTACTACAAGATCGAAAGCCCAGACTTTTCAGTGAAAACTCTTCCCTGATTTCAGTAGTGTGCGAACTGTCGCTAACAGAAGCTAGTAAGCTATCAGCGGGCTCTCTGACTCTCTCCCCATCGAAAACAGAGCTCTGATTTGCCCTGTTTCTCACTTTCCTCGGTTTCAATATTTCGACTTTGGTCCGTTTCAGGCTACTGTGATGACATCGTTTGGGGAAAGAGATGGCCACACTCCGCTTCCTCCAGCCGTGCGAGCCAGCTCCAGCGCATCGCGGATCACCGTTCTCGTCGCGGCTGCTGCTGTAAACTGTTCTGCCTGCCACTGCTGGTATTTTCTTTCCTAGTTGAAGCATGCATTGCTAAACTCCAGGTAAGTAAACTTAATTTTGTGTTTTATTTTTTAATGAAATCTCAAGGGAGTTCAGAGTCGGAGCTTAATAGATTCTCTGGATCTACTCAGTTCCAAAGAAATGCACACGAGACACACCATCCCATGGTGGCTGGTGAGGTTCACTTAGAGGTCTCCAGACTACTTAGTTCGGCTCAAGAAGGACTGCAGGCGCCCTTTACTTACTCGATGGTGTTCCGGTCCACTTTCCCGGTCATGTTAATGCCGTAGAACTGCTGCATGGCGGCTAAGGCGGACTGCATGGTCTCCGCAGAGCGCAGCACTGACATCCTGGGGTCGCTTGGTGGAAGGTAGCCGTACTTCTGTAACCAAACCTGCAATAGCAAGCGCAGTAACTTTTAGATCAGCGTCACCATTTTACGGAGTTTTAGGGCAATCAGTTCATGTCTACAGGTGATTTTAAATGTCATTTCCTCTTTAAGGGCACATCTTATTGAACTGCCTTGTCTTTATTAGCTTTAGGTTATCTTTCATAATTTCAGTGTTTGTTACAGATCTAACAGATCCACAAAATCTAACTGTAAAGAAAAGGATGAATCATTTTTCTCAAGCTTAGACGGTATAAGACACCACAGTAGATACGGGATAAAATCACAGAGAAGATCACTTCTGCCCTCCAGGAACTCGAGTTCCCAAAAATGAAGATACTTTTTTCAACAGTATGACCCACCCCCCGAGACGTCTATGCAGGAAGGGGACGTTAACGCACATGTGCCCCATCTAAAGTGCCACTCTCCTGGACAATCAGAGCACCGACTAAGCTCTCATAGCGCCATCACATGCGACCAATCATTCTCCAATGGCATTTGGGGTATGAATTCTACGCAACTGGTCTAGCCAAATGTAACCCGATACCTTCAAGAACAGAGGACTGTTTCTCATGTAAAGGATATCCTTTCACTTATTTACCATGGTTCACTTCAAACCAAATCAAGCAAGTGACCACGCTTTTCATACACAGAGGAAATCAGACTATTTTGTTAAGAATACCTGGCCCTCTCCTTAAGGATTTCCTTATTCTAACCCTGCTCTTCTAGGGAAGAGAGGTTTAGGGGAATAGGGAGAGGAAGATGTCGGTGTCGAGCCTGGTCATGATTGCAGCCAAAAATCAGAGTCATTGCACGTTAGATTTTTTAAAAATAACCCAAACTTTGGTTATTTGAGGGGGTTGGGGAGACTCTCTCCCACGGAGCAGATGGTTTCTGGTCTTACAATTCTATGCGTTCATTTTAAGTGCTCAACTATATGCCCAGCCCATATCTTATCCCATTGTCTCTTATTTCAGTCTTCCATAGAGCTCTAAGATTTCTTAAAGTGCAGTGAACTACCTGTCAAATGCAGACAAGCCCAGCAATTCTGACTCTGAAACAGAATAAAAGTTTCTCTATCTAAGGGAAGCTATTCACCGGTATGGGTTTCCCCTCATACCTGAGTCTACTCACCATACAAATAATAATCCTATGAAACTGCAGCTCTCCCCTGATACCTGAGACAATTCCATTATGACCCTATAACTAAAACACAAAAATGCTCTTCTTCTCTCACTGAACATAAAAAGCAATTATAGAAGTTAAATTTCACCAAAAGAACTTGATATTAAATACATCAAAGTCTTAACATGTAAAATATAAGGTGGAATCTTTTGTGGTATGTCCAAGAAATCAATCCCTCCAAAATACAGCAAAACCCCTTGAAAATAAGATAAAACATTTATTCTGAAACTATTTAAGAAATTAACAAACGCAATACTGTCAGGAAGGTTTACTGTTGAAACTCCATCTAGTAGATTCATCTACCACATAGTGAAAACATGTGAAGACACTCTTCTCATATCACCTGCAGTGAATAGGCTGCCAGGGAAGACACATATTTAGTATCCTAGTCAACTGAAATAGTGCAGTCTGAAACAGACCTTTCTTCCCCCTGAACTAAGGAGAAGGATTTCACTGGCAAGATATTGTTTGCTAGGAAATTCAAAATGATTGCCATGCAATTTCATCCAAATTAGAAGATTCCATCATGCTTTTTAACAGTATACATGCACAAATATTCTGAAATTGAACTCTTTATTTCCTCATAACATTTTGTTTGCATCCATTCCTTATTCGCTATAGAGCTGACGTTGCTAGGTTACACATGGGTGCTAAGCTACTGGCAATCATGTTTATGAGAACTGAAAAAAGAAAATTGTTAATAAGCCCTATGATTTATATACAAATAGAGAAACTATAAAATGTATAAATTTAAGTGGGTAGTGAAAAAATAGCATGTTCTGAAAAATATATATCTGATTTATGACTTAGCCTTTCAAACAAATGAGTTAGAATTACATAAAAAAATGAATGGTTATTTTTCTCCAAGTTTTACATTATATCTCATCAAAGGCTTCTTTTTCCAAATGAATGAGAAGTGAATACCTGTTTTTAATTGTAAAATATCAGAAAGACTAGATCTACCATTGTATAATCCTGACTCACAAACCAATGTCAATAAGATGATGGGTCACTTTGAGTTGACCTGACCATTTTTAGTACCATTGTTGTATGTTAGTCAAGAAATCCTCTCGGACATCAACAACTGACCAGGAGTAATTCTCAACTGAAATTTGCAATTCATCTCCTCACAAAAGAGTGGAAAATCAAGCATGACTATATTTGGTACCATATCAGAGTATGAAACCACATGCTCTCAAAAATATTTCTTATTGAAGCAAAACATGCTGTAGACAACCTTACCCCAGGTCAAGTTGAAAAGCAAGTAACTAAATCTACAATGCTTTGAAGTATAAATTTTATCATGTGAGCTTATCCACATGCATAATATTCAACATGGAAAATACAGATGAAGAGAAGCACCTGCTCAATTTTTTCTTTTAATCACCAAGGGGGTTAACTTCTCTTGATTCACTTTTGCTTTACATTATTTCAATTAAGCTGTTGAAACCACAGCATTCTGAGAGTCTGATCATTTTTGGTATGATAGGGAAAAGGTCTGTACAAAATAGTCCTAAATAGTAAGAAGCTAATGTTCTCTGGATAAGAATATTTTGGTCAACGTGGTGATGCAAAACTAGCGAAATAAAAGCTGAACTGTACACTCAGCATCAAGGGTAGGAAACCTCTCTGGTCAAAACTTATAGTGCTTTGTAAACTCTGATACTTGTTACTAATGAATTAAGATCAGGTTCAAATAGTGAAGACCAGGAATAACCACTGACCTGAAATCATCATATAAGCATAAGAATCTCTGGGATAAGTAAACATATTTTCTTCTTATAAAATAAAACATGCTTGTTGTACACATAGAGCAAGATAGCTGGCTTAGCACTTCGTCATTCTGTAACAGTGAATGGGAAACTGGGACACAATAGCAGTGACATAGGAAACAACCTTCATTCATAACTCTTTGTTGCTTTCTACTAAATTATAATCTCTTATTGATTAAGAAAAATTAAATCTACAAAGTAAAACTTGAAGGTACGCCTCATGCTACCAAGACTATACTACAGACATCCGTCCTCATATATTGTTATTTGATATATATTCCTATTTTCAATATTAAAAACACATTGCCTCTCCTGATTGATTGAAAATAAATTTGATCTGTAATTGTTTGTGCCTCAATGCCTTTTTCAGTGTTTTCAGATGCACATACTGGATAATCGAGGAAAATTTTCTTCATGGCTGTGCCTTTGGGGGAAATGATCATGAACTTGTACAGCTGATGTGAGGGTTGAGAATGCATAATGATTGTTAAGTACGTCATATTATTATTTTATGATTACTGACTTGTCTGAGCTCTTGAAATGTTTCCGAATGAAATTAAGATCTGCCCTTGGAATGAGCAAGACTGAAAATCCAAGTGAGACTTAAGCAGTCAGCACTGCGTGGAAAGACAGACTACAGAGGATACAGAGTCACAGACTGCTTGAATATCCCCAAATCCCCAAACAAAAAGGGAGGACGTCAGGCATGGCCATCAGTCTGTATTTTATTTTGCTCAAGGGATTGGCATGTGCATTCAAGAGCACAGAAAATGTGCTGAGACAAAGCTTTCTCTGAGGGAACACTTGACTCCTTTTACTGTCTGGGATTCGGCCTATCTCATTACCACCCCAACAACCAACTATAGAACTTCAACTGGTTCCACACAATTTAAGCTCGAATTCCATTCTCTGTATTACTAATATATTCAAATACCTGCTGTCTTGGAGACAAAACCAATTTCCTCACTTAGTGATTCTCTAAATGGAGGTACAACCAGAAGAAGTCGGGTTTTTTTTTTGCACAGCAAGAAGATATCTCAGGCAATAAAAGGCAAGACCTTTAATATTAAGTTCTGGGTCAGTAGATGTTGCTATTCCTAGAGTGTGATGTAAATAAGGAGGAGCAGGCACTCACGCTTCAGTAAACTCTTTAAGAAAGAATGTCTTTGTCACTAATATATAGTGTGATCATATAGTGAAAATCTGTATTAGTTGATTCAGCTATGCATATCCATATAGCAAGGTGGTATCCTGAAACATGGCTTTCAGCAGTAATAACAAGAGAAAGGAGGAGACTTGGATGGTTCTTATGCCTAATGGAAAATGTAAGAGAGCCCTTCTAGAATACAAATCCTTATTTCATATCTCAGACCAGTAATAAAATCTAGAGAAATGAATCTTAATCCAGCGGTTCAGACTAAGTTTTGTTATTGTTCAGCTGCTAAGTCACATTCGAATTTGTGTGACCCCATAGATGGTAGCATGCCAGCCTCTGTCCTTCCCCATCTACCGGACTTTGCTCCAGTTCATGTCCATTGAGTTGGTGATGCTATCTAACCATCTCATCCTCTGTGCCCCCTTCTCCTTTTGCCTTCAGTCTTTCTTTGCTTCAGACTCTTTTCCAGTGAGATGGCTCTTCACATCACGTGGCCAGAGTATTCAGCATCAGTCCTTCCAAGGAATACTCAGGGTTGATTTCCCTTAGAACTCGCTGGTTTGATCTCTTTGCAGTCCAAAGGACACTCAAGAGTCTGCTCCACCAGCACAGCTCCAAAGCATCAATTCTTTGGTGCTAAGCCTTTTTAACAGTCGAGCTCTCACATTCAGACATGCTGTAGTTCGGCCACTCAGTCGGGTCAGACTCTGACTCTACGGACTGCAGCACCCCAGGCTTCCCTGTCCTTCATTATTTCCAGAGTTTCCTCAACCTCATGTCCATTGAGTCGGTGATGCTATCCAACCATCACCAAATGGAAAATCCATAGCTTTGATTATACAGACCTTTGTTGGCCAGGCAGTGTCTTTGACTTTTAATATGCTGTCTAGTTGTCATGGCTTTCTTCGCACGGAGTTAAGTGTCCTTTAATTTAATGGCTGTAGTTACCATCTGCAGTGATTTTGGAGCCCAAGAAAAATAAATCTGTCACTGCTTCCACTTTCCCCCCTTCTGTATGCCTTGAAGTGATGAACCAGATGCCAGAATCTTAGCTTTTTAAATGTTAAGCTTTAAGTCACTTTTTTTTCACTCTCTCTCCTCTTTTAACCCTCATCAAAAGGCTCTTTAGTTCCTCTTCACTTTCTTCCATTAGAGTGTTACCATCAGCATATCTGAGACTGGGGATATTTCTCCCTGCCATCTTGATTCCAGCTTATGATTCATCCAGTCTGGCAATCACATGATGTACTCTGCATATAAGTTAAATAAGCAGGGAGACAATACACAGCCTCGCATATACTTGTACGTACTCCTTTCCCAGTTTGGAACCAGGCTGTTGTTTCACGTCTGGTTCTAACTGTTCCTTCTTGACCCACATATAGGTTTTTCAGGAGATAGGAAAGGTGGTCTTGTATATCCATCTCTTTGGGAATTTTTCAGTTTGTTGTGATCCACACAGTAAAAAGGCTTTAGTGTAGTCAATGAAGCAGAAGTAAATGGTTCTGGAATTCACTTGCTTTCTCTGTGATCCAACAAATGTTGGCAATTTGATCTCTGGTTCCCCTATCATTCTAAATCCATGTTTTGTATCTGGAAGTTCTAGATTCATGTACTGCTGAAGCCTAGCCAAAGGATTTTCAGCATAACCTTGCTAGCATGTGATCTGAACACAACTGTAAGGTAGTTTGAACATTTTTGGCATTGCCTTTCTTTGGGATTAAGATGAAAACTGATCTTTCCATTCTTGTGGCCACTGTTGAGTTTTCCAAATTTTCTGACACACAGAGTGCAACACTTTTACAGAATCAACTTTTAGGATTTTAAATAGCTCAGCTGTAATCCATCACCTCCATTAGCTTCGCTCATAGTAATGCTTCCTAAGGCCCACTTGACTTCACAATGTCTAACTTGTCTAACTTGGGGTGAATGACCATACCATCGTGGTTATTAAAACCATTAAAACTGTTTGTGTACAGTTCTTCTGTGTACTCGTGCCACTTCATTTTAACCTCTTCTGCTTCTGTTAGTCCTTACTATTTCTGTCCTTTGTCACGGCCATCCTTGCACGAAATATTCCCCTGACACTCCAATTATCCTAAAAAGATCTTCAGTCTTTCCGCTTCTACTGCTTTCCTCTATTTATTTGCATTGCTCATTTAAGAAGGCCTTCTTCTCTCTCCTTGCTATTCTCTGGAACTTTGCATTCAGTTGAGTTTATCATCCCTTTTCCCCTTGCTTTTCCCTTTTTTCCTTCCCTCAGCTATTTGTAAAGCCTCCTCAAATAACCACTCTGCCTTCTTGCCTTTGTTTTTCTATGGCCCGGTGTTGGTCACTGCCTCCTGTACAATGTTAAAACCTCCATCCATAGTTCTTTAGGCATTCTACTACTGGATCTAATGCCTTGAATCTATTTGTCACCTCCACTGTATAATCATAAGGGATGTATTTTAGGTCACACCTGGTCTAGTAGTTTTCCCCATTTTCTTCAATTTAAGCCTGAGTTTTGCAATAAGGAGCCTATGATCTCCAGGTCTTGTTTTTGCTGACTGTAAAGAGCTTCTCCATCTTTGGTTAAAAGTAACATAATCAGTCTGATTTCGGTATTGATCACCTAGTGATATTCACGTGCAGAGTCATTGTTTCTGTTGTTGCGAAAGGGTGTTTCCTATGACCAGCATGTTCACCTGACAAAACTGTTAGTCTTTGCCCTGCTTTATTTTGTACTCTAAGGCCAAACTTGATGTTATGCCAGGTGTTGTTCCTACTTTTGCCTCCCTATCCCCTATGATAATGTGGACATCTTTTTTTGGTGTTAGTTCTAGTAGGTGTTGTATGCCTTCGCAGACCTGGTCAACTTCGGCTTCTTCTGTATCCGTGGGTAAGCACAGGCTTGGATGTTGAATTGTTTGCCTTAGAAACGAACCAAGATCATTCTGTCCTTTTCGAGACTGTACCCAAGTACTACATTTCGGACTCTAGTTGACTACAAGGGCTCTCCATTTCTTCTAATGGATTCTTGCCCTCTGTAATAGATACAATGTTCAGCTGAACTAGATTCGCCCATTCCCATCCATGTTAGTTCCCTGATCCCTAGGATGTCTATGTGCAACCTGGAACCTAACATTCCAGGTTCTTACACTCTATAGTTTTTTACATCATCAGACTTTATTTTCACCACCAAACACATCCACCAAGTGTCACTTCTGCTTTGGCCCAGCCACTTCATCTTACTGGAGCTGTTAGTAATTGCCCTCTGCTCTTCCCCAGTAGCATATCAGACATCTTTCAACCTGGAGAGTTCATCTTCTGACATCATATCTTTTTGCCTTTTCATACTGTCCATGGCATCACCGATTCAATGGACATGAACTTGGGCAAACTCTGAGAGATAGTGAGGGACAGGGAGGCCTGGCATACTGCAGTCCAGGGGTTGCCAGGATTCAGATGCAACTTGGCATCTGAACAACTGTCCATAGGGTTCTCCAGCAAAAATACTAGAGTGGGTTACCCTTTCCTTTTCCAGAGAATCATATTTTGTCTAACTCTTCAGTGTGACCTGTCCATCTTGGGTGACCCTGCACGGTATTGCTCATAGCTTTATTGATTTAGGCAAGCCCCTGTCATGACAAAGTAATGATCCATGAAGGTGTTTATCAGTGCTCTAGTATAAAATTAAGATATTGCTACTCATTTACTCACATGAGTCACAAAGGCAATGGCCATATTAAAACTTCCTCAGCATGCAAGGAGAACACATTAAAAGGATGCACAGTAACCTATGCTTCCTCTCTGAAAAAAATTAAATGATTAAGCTAATAAATTTATTAGGGTATGAAAGGATGTAGTTTAGATATTACAGACATTAGTGGAGAGGAAGCAAAGGGAAGTAGATTTAGAGCTTTATTTAACCTGAAAACTCACTTTGCCAGTCCGTATTCCGAGTTGTGATACTTATTTCAGGTATAGTTTTCATTACAGCTAATGTTTGGTATGGTCAAATGCATGTTTCCCATACTCAGTGACTAAATGATCTCAGTTATAGTATTTAGTATGGAAGAACATGGGAAAGGGTGATAAGCATATTTTTATAGTAACACTTTCATAGACAGTAAAGCATATGCCTACAGTGCGGGAGACCCAGGTTCGATCCCTGGGTCAGGAAGATCTGCTGGAGAAGGAAATGACAACCCACTCCAGTATTCTTGCCTGGAAAATCCCAAGGATGGAGGAACCTGGTGGGCTACAGTCCACAGGGTCACAAAGAGTCAGACACAACTAAGAGACTTCACTTTCTTTCTTTTCCACTTATATAATTAGATATATAACAATATATATATATATATATAATATTCCACTTGTATGATATATTTATTATATATATATTTATATTTAATTACATACAATTTAAAAGTTATTGCTTCATGTTAAATATGTTTTTACTAATAAAATGTTTAAATTATTCTGATATAATTAACAGTTTCTTAATAAAATGCAACTTTAAGAATGCACATTTAATAGGTAAGTTCTTAATGTTATCAAGTTAGTTTCCATTTTCCAATATGAGACTTCTAAACATATTTGTTAAATTCTGTTATTAACCAAAATAAGCAATAAAATCTGATCATCCCTTATCTTTTGCTATCATCAGCAAAATTATTTATATTTGAGGACATTTTCCACTGATATTTCATACATTTACTGAGTAAAAAGAATGGCAGAATATATAACCTGAATTTTCTAGTCTGAAAAGTGGATATAAATATGAATTATAGCTACCTATTAGCCCAAAAGTGCTTCCCTGGTGGCTCAGTGGTAAAGAAATCTGCCTGCAATGCAGAAAATAACTCAAGAGATGTGGGTTTGATCTTAGGGATGGGAAGATCCCCTGGAGGAGGGCATGGCAATCCACTCCAGTGTTCTTTTTTTTTTTTTTTTTAATTTTCTTTACTTTATTGTGTTGGTTTTGCCATACATTGACATGAAACCGCCATGGGTATACATATGCTCCCTCTCCAGAACCCCCCTTCTCCCTCCCTCCCGATTCCCTCCTCCTGGGTCATCCCTGTGCACCAGCCCCGAGCATCAACCCTGGGCTGGCGATTGATTACACATATGATAATTAACATGTTTCAATGCCATTCTCCCATATCATGCCACCCTTGCCCTCTTCCACAGAGTCCACAAGTCTGTTCTATACATCTGCATTTCTTTTGCTGTCTCTCATGCAGGGTTCTTGTTGGTATTCTTGCCTGGAGAATCCCACAAACTGAGGAGCCTGGCGGGCTACAGTCCACGGGGTCACAAAGAGTCAGACATGACTGAAGCAATTGAACACATTAACAAAAAATCTTTTGTGGGAGTAGTCATTCAGAATAGGTCAAAATGAAAATTCTTAGGGCAAGTTAATGAGGCAGAGATTAGCCCCATTAGCATAAAACCTCCTGGAGGTCTGGGTCACCTCAGGCCAAAAAACCACCAGAGAGGGTATGCAACCCCATCCACCAGCAGATAATTGGATTAAAGCCTTACTGACAAGGTCCTGCCCACCCGAGCAAGGCCATTTTCTCCACTACCATTCCCCCCGCCCCCCAATCAGGAAGCTTAAATAAGACAGAGATAAAATATTAAAAGCAATAAGGGGAAAAGTTACAAATAACATACAAGGGAACTCCCATGAGGTTATCACCTGATTTCTCAACAGAAACTCAATAAGCCAGAAGGGAATGGAATGACATATTTAAAGTGATGAAGGGAAGAACCTACAACCAAGAATACTCTACCCAGCAAGACTCTTCAGATTTGATGGAGAAATCAACAGCTCTCCAGACAAGCAAAATTTATGAGAATTCAGCACCAGCAAACCAGTTTTACAACAAAGGCTAAAGGAAATTTTCCAGGTAGGAAATAAGAGAAGGAAAAGGAAAGGAAAATAAACTCAAAACAATTAAGGCAACAATAATACTTATTGATAAATCACCTTAGATGTAAATGGAGGCACGCGCGCCAACCAAAAGGCAGACTGGCTGAGCAGAGGAGGACGTGCGTGCGCACCTCCATCTCCCACGTCGCTCTGCTTGACCCCCAAACTGTAGGCAATTATTTCGTATTGTTGGGTTAATCATGTTCCCATTATGTCTTGCAGTTGTAGTTATCTTTTATTTTTTGTCTGGCTATTGACTGTGAAAACTGATAAACATCTTTTACTATTGTGATTATGTAACTATTAGTCACTTAATACCTTTGTATCATGATTGGTCAACAGAAAAATAAGAGAATTTTGTATCACCAAAACTACCATTTAATACAAAACCTGTAATCACTTTTTAAAATCCAGATGCATATCAAAATTATCTTGGACTTTTTTGAAAACTACAAATGCCCAGGTATTGCTTTCTTCTTTTTTTTTTTTTCTGGCCAGAGCACCACCAGATATGTTTCTAATAAGCAGCCATGTTTAAAACCAACTGGACTATATGAGGATCTTTTACTTTTATCTAATTTGCTTCCCTTTTTCTATTTCATATTCAGTTTTTATTTAGCTTGTATTTTCCAATTTCTCCATTCCTCTTTTTTCCTTCTTGATGTTCTTTTTCAAGCTTTTATCAAGTGTAGAAAAGCTTTTGTATAAATATATGCAAATATTATATGATACATATTTTAGGAAATTATTAATGTTAGCCTAACTAAAAAATTTGTGACATTTTGATTCTACTTGTTTGACTTTGTAGAAATAGAATGCTAGATTTCTAATTTACAAAAAATGGATACGCAACAAGCAACAAAGATTTACTCTGTAGCACAGGGAACTATAGTCTATATCTGTTAATAAAATATAATGGACAGTAATTTCAAAAATGATATATGTGTATATGCATAACTGAATAAAAAAAAGAATTCTACTTTTTGAAATTTAGTAATGCTTATCTTTTGCCAGTTTTTTAAAATGTCCCATTGATATCTACGAATGCATGAGATACAAAATTTTAAGTATATTTGTGCATTATATAATTAATATAAACTAATAGAAATATAAATCTATTATATTAAATTATTAATAACATCATTCAAGATGTTTCTATTCTTACTTTTTCTGTACTTGATAAAATATTCTCAGAGAAATATTAATATGTCTCACTGTGATTATATATTTTTTCTTTTCTCTCATATTTCTCCTGATTTTTGCTTTATGCATCTTTGTTTCTTTATTGTTAGGTGTTTAATGGTTTATGACATATATTTTCTTTGTGAATTGTACCTTTTATCATTAAAAATAATCAACTTTGTTCCATTTAAAATATAAATTAATTAATTAAAAAAAAAAAGACAGCTGCCCTTAATGGGAAGTTGTATGCTAGTTATTGTGCTGGAAAGTTAGAGTACTATGATACACTGTCTCTTTATCTGTCTTTATTGTGAATTTTCTAAAAGACATGAGTAGTAGTAGTGATAGTCACTCAGTTGTGTCCAACTCTTTGTCCACCAGGCTCCTCTGCCCGTGAGACTCTCCAGGCAAAAACACTGGGGTGAGCTGCCGTGCCGTACCCCAGAGGCCCTCCCTGACCGAGGGGCTGAACCTCGGTCCTATGCACTGCAGGCGGATTCTGCACCGTCGGAGCTACAGAGCTGAGCCTAAGTCATGCAGACACGCTACTGAACTCACCTCACTAAGGGGAGGGCAGATCTAGTCTCACCAACACCAGAGAACGATGACTAGATTAATGTCGTTTAGGTGCTTTGAGGTAGAGGTACAAAATGTGTTGGAAATGTAGGCATCAAATACCAGGGCACTGTACCTAATGAACGCACCCACACCTTTACACATGAACTCTCCTAGTTACAAAATAAGGAAAACAATGACCTTCCGTTGCATTTACTGCACAGACTGATTCTGGTACCGTCCCTCGGACAGACTTCAAGCATTCATTCGTCACTTGTGTTCCATCAAGTGTCCGAAGGAAGGAGATGGGGTTTCACAGTCAAAGGGGCTTAGAGTGTTACCATCAGGAGTTAGCTGGATGCCAGAACATTAAATAAAATAAAATAAAAATAACAGGCAGCTATATTTAAATGGATTCACAGAGTAGAAATTGTATAATATTTTGAGATGTGAAATGACCAAGAAAATATTTTGTTATCACGTAGCTGTTTCCTGCCTGCGTGTGTGTACGCTCAGTCATGTATGACTCTTTGCAACTTCATGGGCTGTAGCCTGCAGGCTCCTCTGTTCGTGGAATTTTCCAGGCAACCATACTGGTGTGGTTGTCACTTCCTACTCCAGCAGATCTTCCTGGCTCAGGGACTAAACCCAGGTCTCTTGTGTCTTCCTGCATTGTCAGGCCTATTCTTTGCCACCATGCCACCTGGGAGGTGGCATTTCCCGCTTACCTCATTACAAAGTACATAAAAAGTTGTCCCACTTAAGCTAATTTTGCATTTCTTTTACAAAAAGGCAAAGTATATACTGTCTTTTTTTGTAAAGACAAGTAGCTGCAAATACAGTTGACTCCTGAACAATGTGGGAGTTAAGGATGCTGGCCCTCACTGTCCTCAAAACTACGTGTTTAACTTTTGTTGTTGTTGTTGTTGTCGTGTCTGACTCGTTGCGACCCCATGCACTGCAGCACGCCAGGCCTCCCTGTCCCTCACCATCTCACCGTTTGCCCAAGTTCATGTCCACTGCATCAGTGATGCCATCCAGCCATGTCATCCTCTGATGCCCTCTTCTCCTGCTTCCCTCAATCTTTCCCAGCTTCAGGGACTTTTCCAGTGAGTCATCTGTTCTCATCAGAAGACCAAAATATTGGAGCTTCATGTTCAGCATCAGTCCTTCCAGTGGATATTCAGAGTTGATCTCCCTTAAGATTGACTGGTTTGATCTCCTTGCTGTCCAAAGGACTTTCGGGAGTCTTCTCCAGCACCAGGTTTGAAGGCATCAATTCTTTGGCATTCTGCCTTCTCTACGGTCTAGCTCTCGTAACTGTATGTGACCACTGGGAAGATTATACAGACCTTTGATGGCAGAGTCATGTCTCTGCTTTCTAAGACATCGTCTAGGTTTGTCATCACTTTCCTGCCGAGAAGCAACTGTCTTCTGATTTCAAGGCTACAGTAGCTGCCCCCTGTGATTGTGGAACCCAAGAAGAGGAAATCTGTCACTACTTCCAACTTTCCCCCTTCTGTTTGAAATACAGTAAAGGGGCCGCAGACCATAATCTTAGTTTTTGCAATCCTTAGTCTTAAGCTGTCTCTTTCACTCTCCTCCTTCACCCTCATCAAGAGGCTCCTTAGTTACTCTTTGTTATAACTCTTAACAACCCCAAAATGTAACTACTAATAGCCTATTATCATGAGGTCAGTGGCTAAGTGGTAAAGAATCTGCCTGCCAACACAGGAGACATGGGTTCCATCCCTGGGTCAGGAAGATCCCCTGGAGAAGGAAATGGCAACCCACTCCAGGATTCTTGCCTGGAAAACCCCATGGACAGAGGAGCCTAGTGGACTGGAGTCCATGAGGCACAAAGAGTAGGGCAGACACAAATGCACAACAGAGCACAAGACCAGAAGATGTACTGATCACATAAACTGTTGAATAATTCATATTTTGTATGTTTATGTATGCATAAACATGTATGTATGTTATGTGTGCATAAATATGTATATATTTACATATATTTTATATAGTCATGGCATATCTTTTCTTGATTTCGATATTTCTAGGCCCTGATGTTTATCTGTAAGCTCTCCTTTTTCAAATTACCATAAATTCCCCCCAAAATGTCCAATACATACATTGAAAATGTTTCAAAATGCCTATATGTAAGACCAGAGACTATAAATCTCTTAGAAGAACACATAGGCAGAACACTCTTTGACATAAATCACAGTAAGATCCTCTATGACCCACCTCCTAGATTATTGGAAATAACAACAAGAATAAACAAACAGGACCTAATTAAACTTAAAAGCTTTTGCACAGTAAAGGAAACAATAAACAAGGTGAAAAGACAACCCTCAGAATGGGAGAAAAAAATAGCAACGAAACAACTGACAAAGAATTAACCTTCAAAATATACAAGCATCTCATGTAGCTCAGGACCAGAAAAGCAAGCAACCCAACTGAAAAGTGGGCAGATGATCTAAACAGACATGTCTCCAAAGAAGAAATACAGAAAGCTAATAAACACATGAAAAGATGTTAAACACCACCGATTATTAGAAAAATGTAAATCAAAACAACAATGGGGTATCATTTCACATGGGTCAGAACGTCCATCATCAAAAACATCTACAAACAACAAATTCTGGAGAAGGTGTGGAGGAAAGGGGACCATCTCAGACTGTTGGTGGGAATGCAAACTGATACAACCACTGGAGAACACTGTGGCGATGCCTTAAAAAACTAGGGCTAAAACTACCATAGGCCTCAGCAATCCCACTACTATTGCTGAGAAAACCAGAACTGGAAAAGGCACATGTACTCCAACGTTCACTGCAGTACTGTTTGCAATAACTAGGACATGGAGGCAACCTAGATGTCCATAGACAGATGAATGGATGAAGAAGTGTGGTATATGTATACAAGGGACTATTACTCAACCAGAAGAAGGAACACAGGTGAGTCAGTTCTAATGAGGTGGATGAACCTAAAGCCCATTATACAGAGTGAAGTAAGTTAGAAAGAGAAAGACAAGTATCATATATTAAGGCATATATATGGAATCTAGAAAGATGGTACTGATGATCTTATTTGCAGGGCAGCATTGGAGATAGAGATATAGAGAATAGACTTATGGTCACAGTGGGGGAAGGAGAGGATAGGACGGATCAAGAGAATAGCACTGAAACATATACACGACCATATATAACATTAAACAGTCAGTGGAAATTTCCTGTATGAGGCCAGGAGTTTAAATTAGGTGTCCTGTGACCACAGAGAGGGCAGGATGGGCTTGGAGGGCGGAGGGAGGTTGCAAAGGCAGGGTACATGAGTGCACGCATGGCAGATTCATGCTGGTGTGTGGCAGGAATCAACACAATAATGCAATTATCCCCCAACTAAAACTACATTTAAAAGAGAAGTCTGCCTGCATGCAGGGGCTTCCCAGGTGGTGCTAGTGGTAAATAACCAACCTGCCAAGGCAGGTAAACGTAAGAGATGTGGGTTTGATCCCTGGCTTGGGAAAGTCCCCTGCAGGAGGGCATGAAAACCCACTTCAGTGTTCTTGCCTGGAGGATCCCATGGACAGAGGAGCCTGGTTGGCTACAGTCCATAGGGCTGCAGAGTCAGAAATGACTGAAGCTATTTAGCACACACGAATATGTAAGCAGACCTGTACAGTTCAAACCTGTGGTTCAAGGGTCAGTTGCAGTATACTACTCAATGGTTATTATATACATATATATACCAGTTATTATATATATATAAGTTATTATATATATGTATATATATATATTAGTCTCTTCTATTAAGATAAAAGTGAGGTATTAGCAATTCAGGAGGAAAAAAACACAGCTTTTGAAAGAAAGATGTACCATGTAGAGAGTATTTTAAAAATGCATGTTTGGAAATGTTTCCATTATCACATGACTTCATTCTCAAAAAATATAAATACATTAGCTACTGAAATTGTTTCAGGATTTTGTACTTTAAAATTCCAGGAACAGATTTTTCCACCTGTGAAATAACCTGCCAAAAGACTAATTTCAGTAGGCTGTCAGTCCATTTGCTTAAAATATGAAAATGCAACACCTGATTTGTTTTTAGAAATGACTGATAGCAGGAAACATGAGAATTTACCATCTCAACTTTACCAAAACACATTGCATAACTGATGAATAAGCCTAATGACTTGTAATTAGCTAATGACATAGCTCTTCCTGCTGCATTTACATATATTTATGAGGTGTCTTTTGGGCCATGGCCATTTTTAAGAAGATTAGAAATAAATGGATCTTACGCTTATTGAAGTAAGTCAAAGAAACACAAGTCCTATACATTTTTACTTAATGTGGAATCTAAAAAAGAAGACAAATGCATGAATACAACAAAACAGAAACAGACTCAAATATATAGAGAACAAAACAGTGGCTGCCACAGAGGAGAGAGGCATGGGGAGGAGGGAGACTGGCAAAGAAGATTCAGAGGTAGAAACTGTATGCATAAAAAAAAAAAACAACTTAGTTTCAGGGATATAATGTACCATACAGGGAATACAGTCAATATTTTATAATAATTTTATATGGTATATATAAAATATCAAGTCATTATGTTATATACCTGAAACTAATATAATATTGTAAGTCACCTACACTTGAATAAAAACAAGAAATAAAACAGATCTTAAAACTGTTGTATTTCAAAGTGTTGAATCAATATTTTCAAAATAATAAAGCATATACAAAAATTATTAATTTTGTCATCCTTAGCTCATCTTAGTATTTCTATTTTGAGTATGTTTTATAGCATATTTAATGTTTAGTTAGGGCTTCCTGGTGCCTCAGGTGAAAAGTATGCGCCTGCCAATGCAACAGACACGGGTTTGATCCCTGGGTGGATAAGATCCCCTGGAGAAGGAAATGTCAATCCACCCAAGTATTCCTGCCCGGGAAGTCCCACGGACAGAGGAGCCGGATGGGCTGCAGTCCATGAGGTTGCAAAAGAGTCAGACATGACATAGCGACTAAACAACAACGACAACAAATGAATACGAGTTAGTCAGTTCAAAGATAATGATAAAAGATAAATGACTGATAGGGGAGTGCAATGATCTTATAGAAACTACTATAATTTTCAAAATGAAACTAATGCCTTAAAATTCTCTCCAATGCGATATACTTACTCTCCCTAAGGGATGAGAGCAGAGTTTATCAATATCTATATATTATATTCTGGCTGTGACCACTCCCAAGCTTTTCTGTCAAGCTCTACTGAAGCTACCGAAATCCTGTAGAATCAAATCCTTAGAATACCTTTCAAGACATCCATAATTTGATCTCTTGTTACTTTGCTGGATGGAATTCACTTTTCAGCTGCACTGAAATTCCAGCCCCAGCCTCAACAGACCTTGATCATAACAAGCGCTGCCGTTTTTCACTGCCCACTGTATGCTAGGCAATCTACGTGCATTATCTTATGGCTATAACAATTCTGAGAGTTAAGCATTCTCATCTCTATTTTATAAATGACAGAATAAAACACCAGAAAGGCTGAATAACATAGGCCAGGACACACAAATAAGAGAGGAGTAGTCAGTATTCAAGCAGAGATCTGACTACACCCAAGCTTGACTTTGTTGTTCGAGACTGCCTCTCTGCCACAGAAGGGACTCAGCTGCATGTCTAGATCCTAGGAAATCCTGGGAGATCCAATTTGCATTTCAAAACGGTAAGGCAGGCTGTCTGAAAACATATCTACAATAACTGAGTTTTTGTAGTTTCTATGCTAACAAAACATTCCATTTTACATCATGAAAGGAGCTGTAGTTGCATGAAGTTGCATAGGTGTAACACTGCTTCCTGCTTCTGAGGGCTTGTTTAATTGCCAGTACAAAACACCCTTGTGTGTGCGCATGCTAAGTCACTCCAGTCGTGACCAACTCTTTGTGACCCTATGAACTCCTCTGTCTATGTGATTCTCCAGGCTAGAATACTGGAGTGGGTTGTCACGCTCTCTTCAAGGGTTTCTTCCTGCCCCAGGGATTGAATCCACTTTTCCTTCTGTCTCTTGCATTGGCACGCAGGTTCTTTAACCCTACCTCCATCTGAGAAGCCCGCAAAACAGCCTTGCCCAGTCCAACTTGCTCAATTAATATTCTTATTTCCATGGTAGAATATTTCACTTATGGCCATTCCTGTTTTGTAGTTTAAAAGAACCAGCGCAACCATCTTTGCCAGAGAATTATCCTTTCTTTTTACTTTGTTAATTATTTCATAGCACTTTCTACAATAATAAGACAACAATAAAAGTCAGTATTTCTGGTCAACTGCATCTACAGTTTCCTCAATTATCTCTTCTAAAATTAGTCCTTCAAATACCATCTACCCATTGATGACACACCAATTTAACACTTATGTCATGTCTGACTCTTTTGCGACCCCATGGACTATAGCCTCCAGGCTCCTCTGTCCATGGGACTTCCCAGGCAAGAATACTGGAATGGGTTGTCATTTCCTTCTACAGGAGATCTTCCTGACCCAGAGATCAGACTCATGTTTCCTGCATTAGCAGGCAGATTCTTTACCACTGAGCCACTTGGGAAGCCCTCTTTAAAACTGATCTAACGCCTAATGCCTAACGCCCAGACTCTGCTCTCACCCTGCTGTTTAAATAAAAAATATAGGAATCATCCTTAATTTTCCTTTTGCTCACCATTCATACTCAATGCATCATCATGCCTTTGTTCCAATTATACAGTAAATTGAAATTCTTAATTCTGCTGCCACTTCTTAGTCCAGGGCATCCACGAGAAATTATGAGATTTTTCCAACTCACCTCTGTGCTATACATATGGTTACTATTCTCTCCCCCAACTAGTGAGAAATGTTTTTTTGTTTAACTATAATAAAATTGATGCAATTTAAAATTTACCATTTTAATCATTTCAACTCTTGGATTTGGCGGCATTAAGTACATTCACATTGTTATGCATCCATCACCACCATTCATCTCCAGAACTATTTCATAATTACAAAATGAAATTTTGTATGTTCAGTTCAGTTCAGTTCAGTTCAGTTCAGTTGCTCAGTTGTGTCCGACTCTTTGCGACCCCACGAACTGCAGCACACCAGGCCTCCCTGTCCCTCACCAACTCCTGGAGTTTACCCAAACTCATATCCATTGAGTCGGTGACACCATCCAGCCATCTCGTCCTCTGTCTTCCCCTTCTCCTCCTGCCCCCAATCCTTCCCAGCATCAGAGTCTTTTCAAATGAGTCAACTCTTCATATGAGGTGCTCTAAGTATTGGAGTTTCAGCTTCAACGTCAGTCCTTCCAATGAACACCCAGGACTGATCTCCTTTAGGATGGACTTGTTGGATCTCCTTGCAGTCCAAGGGACTCTCAAGAGTCTTCTCCAACACCACAGTTCAAAAGCATCAATTCTTTGGTGCTCAGCCTTTTTCACTGTCCAACTCTGTATGTATTAAATGATAATTCTGCATACTCCTCCCATTTCTTGATAACCACTATTCTACTTTCTGTCCATGAATTTGACCCCTCTAGCTACCTGGTATTAGTGGTATCATTCAGTATTTGCCTTTGTGTGTCTGGTTTATTTCATTTAGGATGTTTTCAACATTCATCATGTTATAGCATGCAGTATTACACATGCAATTTTTAAAGCTGAATACTATTGCATTGAAAATATATACTACATTTTGCTTATCCATGGATTCACTGATGAACATTTGGGTTGCATATATCTTTTGAATATTATAAACAATACTGTTATAAACATTGGTGTACAAATATCTATTTCAATCTCAGCTTTCCATTCTTAGAGGTTATATCCAGAAGTAGAATTGCTGGATTATATGTCAATACTATGTATAATTTTTCGAGGAACTGTCCTACCGTTTTCCTCAGTGAAAATGAAAGTGTTAGTCATTCAGTCATGTCCATCTCATTGTGACCCCATGGACTGTAGCTTACCTGGCTCCTCTGTCCATGGAATTCTCCAAGCCAGAATACTGGAGCGGGTAGTCATTACTTTCTCCAGGGTATCTTCCTAACCCAGGGATCGAAGCCCAGTCTCCTGCATTGCAGGCAGATTTTACCTTCTGAGTCACCAGAAGCCTCATTATTTTACATTCCCACCTATAGGAAGAGCAAATTAGCCAAGATGGTGGTGGTCAGCCTCTCTCCCTGCATGTTTTATAAATATTGATCATGCAACAGCTGAGATCATTTACACCACTGTGCATGCACATCACGAGGTACTTGCTTGGCCAGGGCTACTTTTGCTCTATAAGCATATTTAAAGTGAAAGTCACTCAGTTGTGTCCAACTCTTTGCAATCCCATGGTCTATACAGTCCATGAATTCTCCAGGCCAGAATACTGGAGGCGGTAGCCTTTCCCGTCGCCTGGGGGTCTTCCCAACCCAGGGATCGAACCCAGGATATGTAAGCTTCACCTGAAAAGCCCTTGAGGTCAAGTTGGGCTACATGATGGCTGTGTCCCCAGGGTCAACCAGAGAGGAGAGGAGGCAGCGTGTCTGCTGCTGCCCCAGCTGCTGTGCCCGCAGAGAGAATAAACGTGCCTGCAGTTCCCACGGCTGCTTGAGTCTTCTCCCAGCTCCCCACTCAGGCCTTGCCTACCCCGGGTTCAGGGAACAAGATACAGCAAGACAGTGGGCGCAGCTGGCAGGATGAACAGCAAGACACCGCCAGTAACGCACAAGGGGAGCTATTTCTCCACATCTTCTCCAACACTTACTTTCTGTTTATTATTGTGTTTATAAAAGCGATCCTAATGTGTGTGACACGCCATGAGCTGTCTTGTTAAAAGTAGATCACCTCCCATCATTCACTTGATTATAGCCTTTCAGCAGTTATCCACCAGCTTATTATAAAACTCAAACTAATTACTACCGTCCAAAAGTCCATGCACAGTCATTGTCGACCATTTAACTTCTTTTCATAGTACCTTCTACCTTCTCTTGACATTCCAGGCACACAGTTGTTGTTTTCCATTTCGGGAGCAAGCTAAATTCTTTTCTGCCTCTGGGCATTGCATTTAATTTTCCTATGTATGAAATACAAAAGTACATTTCTCTTCATATTTAAAAATTTAGTTCAAATTAGATTTCCTCATAGAAAACATCCCTGACTCCACTTTATGATGACCACCAATACCACAGAGCATTCCATTTAAATCTTTCATTGCATTTATCATAATCACTACACAGGAGCTTTGGATTTATACATCCTTTCTGTTCCCATTGAACCGGATAGGAGTAACACCTAAACCAGTTTATGGTATTTTCTGCTCTTGGGGAATTAGAATAATAAGGATAGCTAACCTATATATTAATGCCCAGTTGATTTCACAATTGAAATGTTACAAATAGTCGTACTGTTTCCTGCTCAATGGGTTAGCTACTTGAGTATCCATCCCTTCCCCACTCCTAAAACACACAACTAGGCCCCAGTTAGAGTGCTCAAACTCAACACTGAGAGTATCATTTATGAACAGCACAACTGTTTATCACATGCACAGAAGAAGTAACTTCCATGCACCACTATATAAGCCCTAGGGAATACAGAACAAGGTACTGTTGGGAAAGAACTTCGCAGCTTTTAGGGTTTTATCATTGCGTGTTCATAGTTTGCCTTTTCTCCCCACCTGGAAATAAACATCACTATGGACTTGTTTTTCACTACTTGAAAAGTGCTGTTAGAAATACATTGATATCCAGTGTAGACAGCATCCCAGTGTGAACATTTATTAATTCAGGCAGTGGGTGCACTTCTCTTGCTATATTAGGTCATGCAACTCTTACAAGCTAGTGAGGCTGGTATTATTATCTTACAGGCAAGCAAACAGATTGAGAATGGTTAATAAACTTCCTCAGGGCTACCTCAGAGCACATAGGTGATATTCAGGAATACAAGTCTCAGCAAGAATCTGAAATGACTCTTGAGCTTAACCACTGCCAGAAGCCAAGGAGTCTTTGGCAAACCTAACCTTTGTTATCTAAGATTGAAGATGATCTACAATGGTCATTCTCGGTCAGAAATCAGCTTTCTAGCTTCACACGGTGGGTTCCCATCAGTGGGAAGAGGGGCCATTTCACTGTAAAAAAACAAATACAGAAAAAGCAAATGATAAGCACGTTAAGCATCCCCTCCCTGCCCTACAGGCTGCCCCAGTGGCACCATGGTAAAGAACCTGTCTGCCAGTGCAGGAGACAGAAGAGACATGGGTTCGACCCCTTCTATGGGAAGATCCCCTGCCTGGAGGAGGGTACGGCAACCCATTCCAGCATTCTTGCCTGGAGAATCTCATGGCCAGGGGAGACTGGCGGGCTCCAGTCCATAGGGTCACAAGGAGTTGGACCCCTGAAGTGACTGGGCACATAGCCACACACACATCTGCCCAACAACCTATATGCTACCAGCTCCAAAGAGACAGTTGAGCAGCTCTGACAAGGCTAGAAATCATGATTCTCTAGATGTTCGAAAGTAAAATCTTCTAAAAATAAAAGTTTTAAGTTTTGCGTCAAAACATCACAGTGTTCTGAAGACAAAGGAAAGGTATCTTCTGTCTCCCTGATCTCTGCCACATTTTACGAAAAGAGGTTTGATACTGCCAACTCACTTTTATATTTTAATTCTGGAAGCACTCAACATAAAGTCAGATTGATGTAGGGGAGATGAGTTAATGAGGTTAGATTCTCATGATATAACCCCAGAAAATACAGTGAACAGAGCGATAATATTTAAAATGAAAAAACATGTATTCCACTTTCAATACTGGAGGCTCTCACAAAACAGCTTTTTCTCTCCAGGGACAAGCCTGTGCTTCAGAATCTTGAAAGCATCCTTTTCCCCTAGGGGTATTTAGTTCCTGGAAATGTAATTTTTTTTGAAATGGGAGTAGCATGGCACTGAAGGTTGAAAGTGTTTAACATTTGCTATAATTAAGATGATTAAAAAGTCAAATGCTTTGTGACATTAGAAACTTTTTTCTTTTCAAAATAAGGTTATTGGTGTTGTAAAAATACACATGCTTTAGGGTTGATGAGTTAATAAAAGTTTCTCAAGGGTTAAAGGCCCTATTCTAGGTCCCTCTAAAGAATAAGGGTTATAAAACTCAAGCAAACCTCTTCCATTGTGGGTTAATTCAACAAGTATTAATATTTACTGAAAAACTATAATGTATAGGTTTTTGTCTAGGGTTTGGGGTCATACTGGTGACTAATTCATGAGTAATCCTTGGTCTAATGGAACTTATAGGCTAATGGCTGGGAAGACAAGCATGAAGTAAACATCTCCTTTCAGACTGTAACAAGGGCTTTAAAAGAATGGAGTATTGTAAAAGTCTAACTAAAGGATCCAATTTAAATGTCAAGATAAGAAGGCACATGGAGTAAATTGATGGCTCAACTGAAACTTGAAATATGAAATTAGAAAAAAAAAAAAAAGAGAGAGAGAGGCTCCTATTAAGGAGACAGATAAGCAGGTACAAATGCCCAGATGCTTGAGAAGAGGCTGTAACGTGTGTAAACATCATCTGACATCTGTCCTATCAAAACGAGTCCAATTTCCCCTCTACATGGTTATGGGCGAGTCCTTGTACTTGCTTTTGATGGTGGAAGGGATGCTGCCAGACTTTTGAGGCTGTGTTAGAAAAGGTAATGCAGTCTCTGCCTGGTTCTCTCTTTTGGGGAGACTCGGTAGGGGAATCCAGGCTCCACACTGTGAGGAAGCACAAGCTAAGTGTAAAAGCCGCACACGGATGTTCTCGGCGACAGCTTCATCTAAAGCCTCAGCCAACCAGTCAGCATCGACTGCCAAGAACTGAACACCATGCTTTCAAGTGATCCCTGCTCCCAGCCTACGAGTAGTTCTCAGAGACAAGCTCCCTTGCTAAGCCTTGTCCAACTCACATATTTTGAGCAAAATTCATGTCACTGTCTTCACCCACCAAGTTTCGGGGCAGAATGTCTCATTGCAATAGACAGCTAGAGCATCATAAAGAGCTCTGACTTTTCAAGAAACTGCAAGAAAGTTACTCTGGCTGAGAGGGAATGAATCTACAAGATAGTTATATCATAAAATCATTCAACAACTGGTGTCAGGTCAGTTCAGGCACTCGGTCGTGTCTGACTCTTTGCGACCCCATGGACTGCAGCACACCAGGCCTCCCTGTCCATCACCAACTCCCGGAGTTTACTCAAACTCATGTCCATTGAGTTGGTGATGCCATCCAGCCATCTCATCCTCTGTTGTCCCCTTCTTCTCCCACCTTCAATCCTTTCCAGCATCAGGGTCTTTTCAAATGAGTCTATTTTTCACATCAGGTGGCCAAAGTATTGGAGTTTCAGCTTCAGCATCAGTCCTTCCAATGAATATTCAGGACTGATTTCCTTTAGGATGGACTGGTTGGATCTCCTTTCAGTCCAAGGGACTCTCAAGAGAAGACCACAGTTAAAAAGCATCAATTTCTCCACACTCAGCCTTCCTTATAGTCCAACTCTCACATCCATACATGACTACCAGAAAAACCATAACTTTGACTAAATGGACCTTTTTTGGCAAAGTAATATCTCTGCTTTTTAGTACGTTGTCTAGAATTGTCATAGCTTTTCTTCCAAGGAGTAAACATCTTTTAATTTCATGGCTGCAGTCACTATCTACAGTGGTTTTGGAGCCCCCCAAAATAAAGTCTATCACTGTTTCCATTGTTTTTCCATCTATTTTCCAAGAAGTGATGAGACCAGATGCCATGATCTTACTTTTCTGAATGTTGAGTTTTAAGCCAACTTTTTCACTCTCCTCTTTCACTTTCAGCAAGAGGCTCTTTTGTTCCTCTTCACTTTCTGCCATATGGGTGGTGTCATCTGCATATCTGAGGTTATTGATATTTCTCCCGGAAATCTTGATTCCAGCTTGTGCTGCCTCCAACCTAGCATTTCCCATGATGTACTCTGCATATAAGTTAAATAAGCAGGGTGACAATATACAGCCTTGATGTACTCCTTTCCCAATTTGGAACCAGTCTGTTGTTCCATGTCCAGTTCTAAGTGTTGCTTCTTGACCTGCATACAGATTTCTCAGGAGGCAGGTAAAGTCCCATCTGTCTATGAATTTTCCACAGTTTATTGTGATCCACACAGTCAAAGGCTTTGATATAGTCAATAAAGCAGAAGTAGATGTTTTTCTGGAACTCTCTTGCTTTTTCAATGATCCAGTGGATGTTGACAATTTGATCTCTGGTTCCTCTGCCTTTTCTAAATCCAGCTTGAACATCTGGAAGTTCATGGTTCACATACTATTGAAGCCTGGCTTGGAGAATTTTGAGCATTACTTGACTAGTGTGTGAGATGAGTGCAACTGTGCGGTACTTTGAACATTCTTTGGCATTGCCTTTCTTTGGGATTGGAATGAAAACTGAACTTTTCCAGTCCTGTGGCCACTGTTGAGTTTTCCAAATGTGATGACACATTGAGTTCAGCACTTTCACAGCACCATCTTTCAGGATTTGAAATAGCTCAGCTGGAATTCCATCATCTCCACTAGCTTTGTTCATAGTGATGCTTCCTAAGGCCCACTTGACTTCGCATTCCAGGATGTCTGGCTCTAGGTGAGTGATCACACCACCGTGATTATCTGGGTCGTGAAGATCTTTTTTGTACAGTTCTTCTGTATATTCTTGCCACCTCTTCTTAATATCTTCTGCTTCTGTTAGATCCATACCGTTTCTGTCCTTTATTGAGCCCATCTTTGTATGAAATGTTCCCTTGGTATCTGTGATTTTCTTGAAGAGATCTCTAGTCTTTCCCATTCTATTGTTTTCCTCTATTTCTTTGCACTGAATGCTGAGGAAGGCTTTCTTATCTCTCCTTGCTATTCTTTGGAACTCTGCATTCAGATGGATATATTTTTCCTTTTCTCCTTTGCCTTTAGTGTCTCTTCTTTTCTCAGCTATTTATAAGGCCTCTTCAGACAACCATTTTGCCTTTTTGCATTTCTTTTTCTTGGGGATGGTCTTGATTCCTGTCTCCTGTACAGTGTCACAAACCTCCGTCCATAGTTCTTCAGGCACTCTGTCTATGAGATGTAATCTATTTGTCACTTCCACTGTATAATCGCAAGGAATTTGATTTAGATCCTACCATGATGTCTAGTGGTATTCCTTACTTTCTTCATTTTTAGTCAGAATTTTGCAAGAAGGAGTTATATGATAAATTATGCAAAAACTTGTGTAGGGTTTTAATCTGAAAAGCAGAAAAGGGTTTTAAGCCATTTGGTTATATAATCAAATTTGTACTAAAAAATATCATTATGACTGCTGTACAAACAACGAATTGAAGGGAATATGTACACAAGTGGAACAGTTGGTAAATGCAGTTCTGACAGTAGCTGAGCATATGGATTAGGAGATGAATTAATGATATCTTTCAGAGGTAGATACAACTCTGCAAAGCTCTAAAGTATGTTATAGGTATTATTATGATGGTTATTACCACTATCTATTTAAGCTTGGTGCATATTCGGGTTTTTTGGTCTGCTTGTTGGTAGGCACTAGGATACACAGGAATAGCAAAGTGTTTGCCATCAAGGAGTTCATAGTTGAGTCACCAGAGAAACAGCCGATATTCTGATAGAATCTTATACGGACACTATAGGTAAACCTGCATAGGGCTACCAAACCTCACAAGGTAATGGCAACAGAATTTAAACACAACTTGGAAGACATTCTAACTTTTTTTTATAAAAAGGCTCCTCTGTCTCCTTTCCATCTTCAAGTTCACCTCCCTAGGCCAGGCTTTCTTTACTTGTACTTGAATACTGTGACACTTTCCTAATTGCCTCATTCATTTCCTGGCTCCATTTCTTTCCATCTTAATCTATCCTATTTAGTACTGGAAGATTAATTATCCTAAAATATCATTTTCTTTTTTTAACTTTCCTGTTTAAGACATTATGATCGCTATCATTTAATTCCTGTACTGGTTTAAAACTTGTTATCCTTGCATTTAATGAACTTCAAAACTTCATACACATCTACTTCTGCAAACTCAACTCTGTCTAAAAACCTATATACTTCCTGGATATTATCCAGAGTGGGATATTTATGGAACAGAGAACATGTTTCCTGGGCTCTGCATATGTTCACGCCAGCCCCATACCTCTATTGTTCTGAATATACCAAAATGCCTAGAGTGATCAACACCTCATCTTCCTTGGCTTTGATATCTCCTCCTCTTCAGTACATGTTCTTTGAGCTATACCCACTCTCTACCATAAATTCTGTTTTCTACTTGCTGAATTCCTCTCACCTCCTATCATGTCTTATAATTTGTGTTTAAAACCCTTTTAAGACACTAGCTCAAAGGGTGCAACAGGCATCAGTGGTAGTTCTTCATCTGTCCTGAGAATGCCCCTAATTGATTTATCTATGCAAATTGCTACCTTGTCTTCACTTTACAAATCCATGGAATAGTTTTTCTAATGGATCAAGTGTTACTTATACATATCAACAGAGTCTGCATTCCCTCCCCCTGAATGACTTCTCTATGGCAATGTGGCAGGTAAGCTACACCTTTGTCATCCTACACTACCTGGAAATATGAACACTAATATAACAAGAATAACAAAATTATAAGGGCTGTGCATTTCGAGGGCAACTGTGGGACAGAGAGGCTTCCCTGGTGGCTCAGAGGTAAAGAATCTGCCTGCAATGCAGGAGATGCAGATTTGATCCCTGGGTTGGGAAGACCTAGGGCATGGCAACCCATGCCAGCATTCCTGGAGAATTCCATGGACAGCGGCACCTGGGGGGCTACAGTCCATAGGGTCGCAAAGAGTTGGACATGACTGAAGAGACTTAGCATGCATGGACAGTGGGACAGAGAGGGAAATTAGAAGAGAATGCAAAGGGGAAGAGAGAAGACAGGAGGGGGATGCAGCACCAAAGGCAAGACAGCAACGGCAGAGGGAGAGGCGGCTCTAGGAAGCAGGAAGACTCAGCAGCGCCACTGAATCTGCGAGGGAATTATTGCAGGTCATATCCCTTAAGAGCAATAAAACCTAAGAAAAAGTACATTACAAAGTATTGGCAAAGTTGTTAGAAAACAGGCCTACTTCCATACTGCTAAAGGCATTTAAATATACATAATACATTGGGGAATTATTTGGAATAAAGTAGATATAAATATGTATACTGCAAATTTATTTCTGCGTAGATTCCTTAGAGAAATTTTTGTGCATGTATACCAGGATAGTTGTGCACGAATGTTTATAACAGTATTCCTTTACTAGAAAAAAAAAAGAAAGAAAACTTCTAATGAGAGAATAAAGTGATTAAAAACCTGTGGCATAATATGTCGACAGAATACTATGTAACACTGGAAAGAGGCTTTGACCTCCTCCGAGGGTCTTACTGCTTCCGTTCTGTGTTCCAAGTCTCAGCTCAAATGGCCTCTCCTCAGACAGAACCCTTTCCAAATCATCCTAAATAAATATATCTCTCCTATTACTTTTTATCTGTACAACCTATTTGATTCCTCTAAAGTATATTCCAAAATAGGCATTTAATTTGCTTGCCTTTCACCCTCGGGACTCTGGGTTCCATTAGGGCAGAGACCATGAATTTCCCATTAAACTGCAGAAGTCCCTAGTATGGATCAGGTACTTGATAAATATTGAATGAGTAGACAAATGATTATACTAGAATACTATGTACTAATAAAGAAGAATCAAATGGACCCAGATGAATAGATAGGAAGAGGTGAACGCAAGCTATTACTAAAAACTCACGTACATACACAGCTAGATGCTGTGCTTGCAGGCACATATTAGATCTGTACACGTTTCAGAAAAAATCATTCAACGTGTTTGCTTCTTATGAGTGGAATTTGTGGGTAAAAAGTTAAAACAAAAGACTATTTCTGTAGTACTTAACTTTTCTGCAATTATGATTTTAAAAGACCTAACAAATATATCAAAATTCAGAGGCAAACTCTGGTTAAAAGCAATTCTTTTAGCGTATAACATGTGATATCCCACATCATTTTAAAGATCGCTTAAAACAATATATTTTAGAGTAAAGACAGGATTCTCAAAATATTACTCAGCATTAAAAAAAAATTCATTTGAAGCAATTCTACTCAGATGGACGAAACTGGAGCCCATTATCCAGAGTGAAGTAAGCCAGAAGCAAAAACAACAATACAGTATATTAACACATATATATGGAATTTAGAAAGACGGTAACGAGAACCCAACATGTGAGACAGCAAAAGGAACGGAGATGCATGGAATAGACTCGTGGACTTTGTGGATGAGGGTAAGGGTGGGATGATATGGGAGAAGGGCATTGAAGCATGTTAATTGTCATGTGTCTAATCAATCGCCAGCCCAGGACTGATGCTCGGGGCTGGTGCAGCGAGATTTCCCGGGGGGGAGGGAGGAGGGAGGGGGGTTCTGGAGGGGAAGCATATGTAAACCCATGGTGATATCATGACATTGTATGGCAAAAACAATAAAAAAAAAATAAGATGGAAATGTAAAAAAAAAAAAAAAGAAAAATCAATGTAAACTGGAATTACAATTTAGGAATTAAAAATTGCATGATTGATAAAAAAACAATATATTTTAAATGAATATCAGGGGTTATACTTTTGCTGATTAAACAGAATGAATTCTGTACTTTTGTAGCAATGTTATTAGAACACTAATCCAGTAAACATTATGCTAAGACCTTCCATACTGACTCTTGTGTGTTACTCATCTGTGTTTAATTTAAAATGTTATTTTGACTTGATAAATACTTAAATTAAAATTTGAAATGGGTCAACCCTGAACACCCAAACAGTTTGAGAATGAGGAAAATTGCTCTGTGAAACAGAATTACACAATTACATTTGCATTCATTTAAAAATATTCTACTCCATACAATATTTAATGTTGCTCTCAGAAATATATTGAATAGGAGTAAAATAGGAAACGCTGACATTTAAGGGTAAAAGAATAGACATGAAGATAATGCCAGTGGCAAAATTTCCCAAAATTCAGAGCAAAGGCAGAAAAATGTTCAATTATAAGATCAAATACAGCAGTCACAGGACTGTTTTAGAAAGAGCTCATTTTTTTCAAGGTACTAATCCTGTGTTATTTCTCTCATGAACTTTGTGACCACAGGACTCTGAAGCTATGTACTTAGCCTCACGATTACAGACCAAAGAAAAGGAGTTTGGCAAAAGAAGTCATCACTTAGAGTAGTTAACATCAATGATACATATATAAAGTTGGAAAAGAAATCAAATGGTTCTTTCTCTTTCCACTTGCTGATGTTTCTTCCTTCCCACTACTCCCCCATTCCCATCAAAATCTGACTCAAATTTCTCTGTACTTAGAGAATTCATCTTCTGCTCAGGAAACAAGTTACTGAACTTCTCTGAGTCTACCAAGCACCTAACATACCATGATTTTTCAGCGTTTGAAGGCTGGTAATTATAACAATGCCTCAAACCAATACCTAAATGCTTAAGACTCCTCTCTCTGGGTCCTCAGTTGAGCTCTCTCTCCAGAGCTCCAGAAAACGTGCCCTACATTTCCTCCCAAACCCAGATATCTGCATTTATACATTTCCATAACAGCAGCTACCACGTTTAAAACTGAACATTGCATCACTGCTCGTGGGGCTCCCGGTGCAGGGAAACATTACCCAGCCTGAGTTATTTCTGGGGATAAATGATACTGCTCAGTCAACCAAACGCCAAATCTGGAACTTATCCCAACACATTTTTCTAATCTCTTTCAACAAATCAGACAGTCTACACCTCTCACTGACTGTGCACAGAAATACATCTCCAACCCACTTTGATCTCACCATCCTCAGCCTTAGATTGAGACTTCAAACTTCTAAGACTGGAAAATGGTAATGATCTCTTAATGTGTCTTCCTGATTCTACTCTTGATTCAACTCCCTATCTATCACCAGTGTGATCATCTATAGTCAGAAGCCTTCCAAACACTTGGAGAGCATAGGATAAGGGGAAGAATTAATTTGGACTCATTCACCGAGTAAATTATCCTTCTAATCCTAAATCTGAAAAGAAACTCATGATAAATTAGAGGACAATTCATAACTGAAGAGATAAGAAACTTTAAATAGTAGCAACTGAATCTAAAGACATCTCGAATCTAAAGACATCTCTAAAACTGCTCTGAGCTTTGGATTCCACTTGCTTTTCTGTAGCTGGTTTCCTGCCCTCTCTGCCCTGTACCCTGAGAGACTGACTTCCATGGACAGCGCCCCTGAGGCTTCCTTGGCATTTGATGACCACTGGGAATGTGCAAAGGGAAACTGACTAGCGGAGGACAGAGGACCCACGAAAGGGGCCGTTGCGGTACCTACGCCCCTTCTGTTACCCTCGGTGCATTTCTTTAGGTCACACGTCTGTTGGAAGTGATTCTTCCAGACTGCAGATTTCACCAGGTTCTGAACACTGAATCACACACATCTGCCCTCCTAACACTGGACAGTAACACCTGCCTACTGTTGCTAATCTCTGGGTCCCTCACTACCTCTGGAGGTTCTCTTAGCCCTCCCTAAATCTCAGAAAACAGCCCCCTAAGGTAGTTCTTTGGGATTAGAGTGACACTTCTTTGCTGACAGGATCCAGACTGATGTGCATGACTAAAGTATATATCAACTTCAGCTTATTCCATAAATAGAAAAAAGCAGGAATATAGAATGTATCGAATCAGTTCAGTTCAGTCGCTCAGTCGACACCAAGGACTGCAGCACGCCAGGCCTCCCTGTCCATCACCAACTCCCAGAGCTCACTCAAATTCATGTCCATTGAGTCGCTGATGCATCCAACCATCTCATGCTCTGTGGTCCCCTTCTCCTCCTGCCTTCAGTCTTTCCCAGCATCAGGGGCTTTTCCGATGAGTGAGCTCTTTGCATCCAGTGGCCAAATCGAATAGAATAAAATAATATTTCATCTTGTCTGCTTTTTAAAAAATTACACAATGCCCATGCACATTCATAAGTATTTGTTGTATCACAAGCATTTGTGCTACCTGAAAACCATTTTCCTACAATAACGAGTACATATTTCACCATGAAATATCATATGTAATATACAGGAATGCTCTTCAAAGATGGTCCAAATGCTGGCATAAACCTGAAGCCATGACTATTTCTGACTGATGTATGACAAAGTAAAGTACAGAAAATAAGTGTAATCTTTTAAAAATTGTTATAATACTTTTACATGGCTCTCCTTCTGGTGAGGCGACAAAAATAACATCAAACAAAACCCAGTAAATATTACGACAAAAGGTAAATTATATATAGAATATTATATAGAGATAAGAGTCCCAGAAAAAACATATGCAGGAAAGGAGGACTGGGGAGGGCTGATTAGTGAAGGGCAGGCAAGCAGAACCTCAATAAGAAAATGACATCCTAAGTCAAAGCTGGAGGAGGTGAAGGAAGGGATCATGCAGATCCAGTCGGAGGATCTGTCAGATCAGCTGTTAAAGACACAGGGAAGAGCATGTCTTTACTGCTGAAATAAAAGAAAAGGCAAAAGGCAAAGGTAAAGGAAAGGCAACACAGTAGGAGCTAAAGTCAAAAAAGTTTCAGAGGACCAAGAAATGTCAGGCCATGCAGGCTATTTTAAGGACTTTGGCTCTTCCCCTGCCTAAGAGCCGACTCACTGGAAAAGACCCTAATGTTTGGAAAGACTGGAGGCAAGAGGAGAAGGGAGTAGCAGAAGATGAGGTAGTTAGATAACGTCACAGACTCAATGGACATGAATCTGAGCAAATTCCAGGAGATAATGAAGGACAGGAGAGCCTGGCACGTCGCAGTCCATGGGGCCACAAGGGGTAGGACAGGAGTCAGCGACTGAGCAACAACAGCTGCATAAGATCACGGACCACTAGAAAGTGATGAGCATGGAAATAATACAGCACACAAGACAAAAAGAAAGACTATGACTTGACTGATTCATAGAACTTTTGTCACAGTAGCCTTTTGGGATCAGAGTCTCATTCATTTGAGTAATTTATAGGCCCAGCCCTCTGGTTCACTGAAAAGCACGGTAACACATTAGGCTACGGGGCAGATAGGTATTTAATAAAACGTTTTATACAAGGAGAATGTTCACTGGATTAAAATAAAAATAAACAGAACTTTATAATATTCCAGGGTTATTTATTTCAATATCTGGCTCTGATCAGTATGCATATTTCAGTATAGACATAGTAGTTACGAATGCAGAGCTTTGCCTTATGAATTGTAGGCTAGCATCCTTAATTCATTTTTGTGTTTTGAATTCAGAGCATTTTGAATTTTTAGTTGAAGTTTTCAGAAGCAGATACACTCATGTTTTTGAAAGGAGTAAAAACAGCGTTTAGCTGTTTTTTTGTTTGTTTGTTTGTTACTATTACTTCAAATCAGACAAAAGTAGAAATAATGGTAGAGAAATCTAATGTACACACACATCTTCAACAATTTTTTATCAATATATTCCTGATCTTGTATCATCTCTACCTCTACTCATTCCTTTCCCAGATTATTATAAAACAAATCCAAGATATCAAAAGGCATGATATCATTTCATTAATAATTTATTTCAGTATCTACTTTTAAGGATTCCATTACCATTATCACTCCTAAAACATTTACTATAATTTAATAATATCTTCAAATATTCAGTCACTTTTCACGCTTCTCCATTTGCTTTGTAATTTATACTTTGCTTTTACCAGAATCTAAATAAGGTTCTCAAAATTATGATCTTTAAGTCTTTTAGGTTATTATAGTTTATGACTTCCCCCAAGTTCATCTTTTTATTTTCTTCCAATTATTTATTAAAGAAACCTGATGGTTTTATAGAGATTTTTTTCAAACTATATGCCTAGACTCCACTGATTACATCTTCGTGGTGTCATTCATCAAGTCGCTTTGTGTGTATCTTGTAAGCTGGTAGAGAAATGTTCGCATTCAGACTGTGTGTGTGTGATTCTTTTCCAGCCAGAATCAGCCACTGATAATCATTGCCTAGGTATACTAATTTGTTGGGAATTGCAAGGTCTTCATTTCTTAGAGGAGTAATTATCTGTACAGTGAGAATCAAACAAAAATAAATAAACTGGTATCACAAAACAAAGAAAATCACTTCAGTAAGATCAATATGAAGTGGATGCTATAGACCAATTTGCTTTTAGTGCTATATCATATCTATGTACATATAACTTATATCTATATCATATCTATGTACATATAACTTAAAATACTAACTTTTTACATACGTACACAGGACGTATTCAAAATTTCTGGCAGATTGAATCATATACATTTATATTGTCCCTTCCTGAAGCTCCACTAAATAAGAAAAGAAATAACCTCACAAAGGATCATCTGAAAGTTGAGTAAGGATCAGCCAGATTCTCAAGAACCCAGTCTGGGCCACCTGTGCACCCAGATAACAATCCTGCAATCTGATGAGGTTTAAATTCTGAGAAAATTTACCCAAAAGGTCTCAGAAATGAGGGATGGGAGGCACGGTAGAAGTTCGGAGTGTAGCACAAAACGGAGTCACTGGAATGGGGCTGGGGGAGTGGCTGGTTGAGGGACAGTCTGCACACGATATGGGGAGGTCCTCTGCCCCTCTCCCCACCTGGGGCCCAGACTGGCAGACGGAGTTATTTTCCTCAGGCAGGAACAGTTTTCTAGGGAAATCAAAAGCTAAAGGAAAATTCTATAAATGACAAAGGCCTAGAGGCCAGATCAATACACAACATATAGAGTGAGATCCCCAGTTGCAAGTTTGGCCTCCATATTCAGCAAGCTTTTCCGGGCCTATGTCTTACACAGGTACAGAAAGCTGATACTGCTCTGTTATACTGTCCAAATAACATCAAGCAAATGTTAGATTATTTGCTTCCTATCAATTCTTAATTTTTCAAACTGAGCATTGACAAGAAGGAAATAAAACTTTAAAAAAAAAGCATAACATTAAAAAAGTATAGCAAAGCAGAAACACAAAAAAAGTCAAAAAACAAGCCAAAACAAAAACTTTATAATTAATAACTGCAAAGAAAAGAAAATTCATATGCAAAAGAGTAGAAACCAAAAAATAAAACTCCCTTGGAAAAATGTATATATATATATAATATTACACACTTATATATGCAACATAATATATATTTATAAAATATATATCATGTTATATATATCATTATGTTTTATATCTATATATATGAAATACTGTCAAACTACTATAAAATATAATAAATAGATAGGACAAGTTAAAATAGTATATATATTACTGCCAAATAAAGTAAGACATGGAAATACCAAATACCAGACCACCTTACCTGACTCTTGAGAAATCTGTACACAGGTCAAGAAGCAACAGTTAGAATTGGACACAGAACAACAGACTGGTAGCAAATCAGGAAAGAAGTGTGTCAAGGCTTATATTGTCATGTTGCTTATTTAACTTATATGCAGAGTACATCATGAGAAATACTGGGCTGGCGGAAGTACAAGGCAGAATCAAGATCGCCGGGAGAAATATCAATAACCTCAGATATGCATATGATACCACCCTTATGGCAGAAAGCAAAGAAGGACTAAAGAGCCTCTTGATGAAAGTGAAAGAGGAAAGTGAAAAAGTTGGCTTAAAGCTCAACATTCAGCAAACTGAGATCATGGCATCTGGTCCTATCACTTCATGGCAAATAGATGGAAACTGGAAACACTGGCTGACTCTCCAAAATCACTGCAGATGGTGACTGCAGCCATGAAATCAGAAGACCCTTGCCCTTTGGAAGAAAAGTTATGACCAACCTAGACAGCATATTAAAAAGCAGAGACAGTACTTTGCCAACAAAGGTCCATATAGTCTCAGCTATGGTTTTTCTGGTAGTCATGTACGGATGTGAGAGTTGGATCATAAAGAAAGCTGAATGCTGAAGAACTGATGTGTTTGAACTGTGGTGTTGGAGGAGACTCTTGAGAGTCCCTTGGACTGCAAGGAGATCCAATCAGTCCATCCTAAAGGAGATCAATCCTGAATATTCATTGGAAGGACTGATGCTGAAGCTGAAGCTCTATACTTTGGTCACCTGATGCAAAGAGCTGACTCTTTGGAAAAGACTCTGATGCTGGGAAGGAGTGAAGGCAGGAGGAGAAGGGAATGACAGAGGATAAGATGGTTGGATGGCATCACCAACTCAATGCACATGAGTCTGAGTAAACTCCAGGAGCTGGTGATGGACAGGGAGGCCTAAAGTACTACAGTCCATGGGGTCACAAAGAGTCGGACACAACTGAATGACTCAACTGAACTGAACACACTTAAAAAAATTAAGTATGAGAAAATCAGAAAATCTTCGCCAGGCAGAAAGCACTGGATAGGGACCTAGAAACCACAGCTGAATAGTCAAGAAGAAGTGGAAATGAGCACTAGGGACATGACAGAGGACAACATGAGCTCCAGAATGCAGAGATTGTGGAAGGGAAAGTCATTAGAGAAATTCATCTGTGTGGTAGTGAATCAAAAGGATGAAAACATGAATGAGGCCTCTGGAGGCTTGTGAGGAAAGTACAATTATGATGAATGTTTAAAACAGTTTCAGAACTTTCGAATGCTAGTGTTGGTCCATGCATCTAAGAGTAGTTTTCACTAAGAAGGAAGCTGATCTGTTCTCAATCTGCGGCTTCACGTGCGTGCATGCTAAGTCACTTCAATCGCATTTAACTGTTTGCAGCCCAATGGACTGATGCCCCCCCAGGCTCCTCTGTCCATGGGGATTCTCCAGGCAAGAATACTGGAGTGGGTTGCCATGCCCTCCTCCAGGGAATCTTCCTGACTTAGAGATCGAACCCGTGTCTCCTATGGCTCCTGAACAGTAGATGGATTCTTTACCACTGAGCAACAGGGGAAGCCCTGTGGATCCACATTAGGCTATAAATAAATTTAGGTTCCTTTTTAATTTTAGTTGCTCTTGAAGAATTTACTACAGGATTCCGGACACTGTTTAATATGACCCATATGTCTGACTAGAATATACATAATCATCTAGAAGGGACTCAACATATAGCAAAGATAACTACATATACAAGAAATGGATATTGGGGGGGGGGTAATATTTTTCTATCAATAATTACCTTTCCCTAACATGCATATGTTTATTGACTGTAGAAAGAGTTTTCTTTAGGAGAACTTAAAACAATTATCAATTATGACATCTGAACATCAAATCCTTGAACTTTTTTATGACTTTATATCAAACTATGACTTACTGCCTTTTTTTCTTGTTTTGAAGGTGATCTGAATGAATTAACTATGCTAGACTGTCAGAAAAAGCTACTTCGACCTGAAAATAAATCTGTTGCTAAGCTTGAACTGAAGATTTTAGCACATTATTTCTCAAATTATAATTTTACTTTCATGATATGTTAATAAGCAATCCATGAAAAAATAAACAAAATTAAAGATAATCCCATAGTCAAATTTATGTGGTAAATGCTGAATTAATGTTAAATAGCTTTCTCTGATGGATCTCAAAGAGCTAATATGAACTGCAAACCAACCAGAGAGGATTAGAGTAGACAGCATTCCCTAAACTTATCTGCCCATGCAATCTTCATGTATTTTTTTCCAGAATTCCCATTAACATCTCTAATCACAATTTGAGAGTATCTTTGGCCTAATGGATTAGATAAACCTCTGATCGTTTCTATTATGTTTCCTGAGTGAGGTGTTAAATAAATCCTCACTAATACTTGAAGTCATTTATGAACAAGTGCCACCTGTTTAAGTATTTCAACTACTATTATTGTATACTGAAGCATAAAGGATCTCTTTTAAATTAAAAAAAATACATTCTGAAACCATATAAATTTAAATAATTTTAATGTGAAACATCCAAAACATATTTTACGTGTTTGAAATGGATAAAAATGCACTGAAAGAAAACAGAAGCACTCACACTAAAATTATTTAATTCAAATTAAAATTTCACACTTCACATGAAATGTTTCCATGGCACAGTAAAAATGTATACAAATTGTTGCTTTTCCATTTTCTTCCTCTTAAAATTTATCCAGCTTATTTTACCCAAGTTAAGTATAGAATTTATTATCATATTTATTTGAATTGATGAGCTTATTTATAATCTTTAGAGATTTTTCTTTGTAGTTATTGAAAATATTTTTTGTTTTAATTAATTGTAATCTTTCTTTAAGTATAATGGAATACATGTATTCACATGTGAAGTGGAGTGAGGTGAAGTCGCTCAGTTGTGTCCGACTCTTTGTGACCCCATGGACTGTAGCCTAACAGGCTCCTCTGTCCATGGAATTTTCCAGGCAAGAACACTGGAGTAGGTTGCCATTTCCTTCTCCAGGAGATCTTCCCAATCCAGGGATTGAATCCAGGTCTCCCACATTGTAGGCAGATGCTTTACCATCTGAGCCACCAGGGAAGTCCATTCACACCTGACAACACATTTATTGGAGAAAAAATATAACTGATAATTCTAATCCTGCCTATTCAACTAGAAGACTGTAAGAATAAATCAGTCAGTCCTAAAGGAGATCAGTCTTGAATCTTCATTGGAGGGACTGATGCTAAAGCTGAAACTCCAATACTCTGGCCACCTGATGCAAAGAGCCAACTCATGAGAAAAGAATCCTGATGCTGAAAAAGACCGAAGGCAGGAGGAGAAGGGGATGACAGAGGGCGAGATGGTTGGATGGCATCACTAACTCAATGGACATGAGTTTGAGCAAAGTCCAGGAGACTGGCATGCTGCAGTCTATGGGATCGCAAAGAGTCGGACATGGCTGAATGGCTGAACAGCAACAAATTCAACTATAGCTATGATGATCGTGACAGTGCTTTAACTTCGAATTTTTTCATCTTTGAGGATTTGTTTATGTATTCACACACCCATAAACACTGAGATAGATCCACAAATCCACGTACATACCCCAAATACACAACTATCTCCAAATTCCCACGACTGCCCAATCCCAAAAACATTATCACTTAAATACATACCAAAACTCATACTCTACCTTATACACTAATACCCAAATATATAAACTCCCCAGGTGCTAGTGGTAAAGAATCTGCCTGCCAATGCAGGAGACATAAGAGACACAGGTTTGATCCCTGGGTCAGAAAGATCTCCTGGAGGAGGATGTGGCAACCCACTCCAGTATCCTGGCCTGGAGAGTCCCATAGACAGAGGAACCTGGCGGGCCACAGTCCATAGCGTTGCACAGAGTAGGACACGACTGAACAGACGTAGCACGCACACACACCCCGATCTACCCCAAACACAGATACATAAAATCATGCACACAAAACTATGCATTAGATTCATGCTGCATATGGAATCCATCTCATGAACATTTTTCTATATCACATGAACTGCAGTGGTTGCAATGGATTATTATGTACAAATTTACCATCAACTAAGTTCAACCCTACTTCCCTGTGGCTGGAAATGTAGTTTGTTTCAAATTAGTCAAAATTATCACAAGCTTTTAAACGGCTTTTTTCTGCAATTCTCTATTCCTCCTGTCAAAGTTCCTAGAAGTGCCAAAGTAGAATCAATATGAATAAACATTTTAAAGTTTGACACTGTAACACTGTCCTCTAGAAAACTTGCACCGTTTTTCATTTCTCCCATAATCCATGTCTGAGACCACCTATTTCCCTGCTCTCTGGATAACACTCTGAATCATCATTGTTTTTGTCAGTTTCATAGGAAAAAAAAAAAAAACGTGTCGCATTCTTTCCATTTACATTTATTAGATTACTAACAAGACTAGACTTTGGGGAGTGTGTGTGACTTGTATATTCATATTCTTTCCATTTTTATATTGGTGTGTCCCCCATTTTCTTATATAATTTTGATATTAAAGTTTGAAAAACTTTTGTGAAAATTAAAAATATTTTCTTAGTTAGATCTTTGCTTTTCAATTGTGTTCATGTCAATGCACAAGTAGATACTTTAAAAAAATCCAGTCCCTGTGAAAAGCATTCAACACAAATATTTTTCCTGAAATGTTTTAAAGCAAGACATACTCGCAGGCCTACTATTTTTTTTTCATAGAAATAAGTAGACAAATATGTTTAAAAACAGTAAAACAACAATTAGAGACTCAATAGAGTTGGCTCTTCTCTGTTCCCTCTTCCTCCTACTTAGAAATATGCAAAAGTAATCTAGAAGGAATAAACAAGTCAGTCAAATATGTTTTTAAGGAGCGTGTTCTATAAAATAGATGACCAAGAAAATTAAAATGAATGATATTTAGGGGTAGTCAGTCAGATTACAATCTGTCTCACAAAGACAGTTGAGTACCTCTGCTTTCAGATAACTGGTTAAGTCATGCAAGAAAAAGAAAATCACTTAAATTCATATAATACACACATAGCATAACTAATTAATATATTTGTTAAGAAATGCTTATTTAGTAACTCATCAGGGAGGGAATTTCCATGATTAAAAGTGATGGGAAATTACCATAGAAATAATGATATTTTTAGGGGATTCCCTGGTGGCTCAGCTGGTAAAGAATCTGCCTGCAATGCAGGAGACTCTGGTTCGATTTACGGGTTAGGAAATCTGCTGGAGAAGGGTTAGGCTACCCTGTCCAGTATTCTTGGGCTTCCCTGGTGGCTCAGCTGGTAAAGAATCCACCTGAAATGCGGAAGACCTGAGTTTGATCCCTGGGTTGGAAAGATCCCCTGGAGAAGGGAACAGCTACCCACTCCAGTATTCTGGCCTGGAGAATTCTATGGACTGCATAGTCCGTGGGGCCGCAAAGAGTCGGACACAACTGGGCAACTTTCACTTCATACTTTTCACAATGATTTTTTACATTATCAAATTTAAATTCCAAATGTAGAAAATTACAAATATGAAGAATGTTTATGAAGCCAAAATAACTCCATTAGGAAAATCTGACAAAGATACATCAGCTTTAGTTGGGTATGTGTCTTGATGCTACTCAATTACCCATTTCCTAGGATAAGGTGATAGAAATCTTACTCACATAATAATAAGTCAGTTTCCTAAGTGACTGCTTCCTTTTCATTCTTGCCCCAGCTCTCATATACATTTCCCAGGATCTATGCTTGCTGTTCTCAATATATAAATTTGGTTGTGTTTTCTACTTTTGCTCAAAAGAATTAAAAGACTGAAATATCTATAGAATAAAGTATGATTTGTGCTCCATGGTCTACAATTGCTTCATAAGCAGACCCTTCATTTCTGAAGTACAATAATCAATTTTTTTAAGTTAACTTTGAAGAGAAAACTCCCTAAAATGTGTGAGAACTTAAAAGAATAATTGTCATATTATTTTATAATATAACTTTAATTGACAAAGTTTTAGTATCATTAACATCAAATAGAAAACCATACAAACACAATTAAGAAGTTGGTAATGACTATATACAGAATTCCTAGAATACAAATGACTAATGAACTTGAAAACATTCAAATATGACTAATCAAAGAAATGCAAATTAAAACAAAATGCTATTTTCCCATATAAATTCAGCAATGATTAAAACATTATCATCTTCAATGCTAAGAAATGGAGCACTGAATCAAGCAATATCATATCCTGCTAATAGTGTAAACTGTCAAATCATTCTGGAAACAATTTTAGCAAGATGTTTCAAGAGCTTTAATTTATGATCATACTCTTTGAGGTACTTTTAGAAACTTAGCCTAAGAAAATAATTTTGAAAGGTACATTTGTACAAAATTTTTTCCTGAAAAATTATTTTAATAGACATATCAAAGTAAGCATAGTAATTAAAATGATTAAATGCTGTTATCCTTTAAATGAACTATTATACAACCATTAAAATGATTTTACAAATTCTAATGGCGTGATATAATGCTTATGTTAAATACTAACAATATCAAGTAATATACATATGATACTGCTAGGTAGGAAGTTTGACATGAGCAATGAGGGATAGCTTGGCTGAAAGGGATACAAGCTGATCTCTAAACTCCATCCCAGACATACTGAGGAGAGCCCATGGACAAGTCACAAAAATAACCACAGAGATGCTTCAACTCGTGCACATGTGTCCTAGGCACAGGCTGTATATAAACTAGCCCCGGGGACTTTTCCAAGTAACCTTAGGCAGCTGGAGCCCATAAGGGTCCATAAATATTATATATATATATACATATATATACATACATACATATATATACATATATATATACATACATATATATATATACACACATATATACATACATATATATATATACATAAATATATATATATATATATACACACACACACACACATCTGATTATAATGGGCTGAATTAAGGGAACATAGAAACAGGGCCTGCTGTTAGATAACCTGCAATCGTCAATCAACCCTGAGCATATTCCAATTTGCATTCCCTTTCATTGATTGGTGGTGGGTACAAGCCTGATTTTGCATGGGGCATGATCAAAAGGAGCAGACAGGAAGTATAAAAAGACGGAAGCCAAGAGGAAAGAGGGGGACTTATTTGGGGTTGGCCTGTTCCCATGTCTTGGGAGTGTCTGTTTAATAAAAGATGTGCCTGCTTGAGCTGAACTGAGTTGTAACTTATCTGTTATTTTAAATCCTTTAGTCTGTCACTACAAATTTTTGTTACAATGAGATAAGAGCCAAGGAAGAGGAATAAACCAAACGGACAGTATCTATTAGACATAAAAATGGATTTCCAAAGAAAGGATTGTAAGAATACTTATTAAAATATAGTGTGCAGTTTCACCTAAGTTATTGTTGTTTAGTTGCTAAGTCATGTCTGACTCTTTGTGACCCCATGGACCATAGCCTGTCCATCTCCTCTGTCTATGGAACCGCCCAGGCAAGAATACAGGAGTGGGTTGCCATTTCCTTCTCCAGGGGATCTTCCTGACCCAGGGATAAAACCTATGTCTCTTTCATTGGTAGGAGACTTCTTTACCACTGAGCCACCTGAAGTGAAAGTCGCTCACTTATGTCCGACTCTTTGTGACCCCATGGACTCTACAGTCCATGGAATTCTCCAGCCAGAATATTGGAGTGGGTAGCCTTTCCCTCTCCAGGAGATCCTCCCAACCCTGGGATCGAACCCAGGTCTCCCACATTGCAGGCGGATTATTTACCAGCTGAGCCACCAGGGAAGCCCAAGAACACTGGAGTGGGTAGCCTGTCCCTTCTCCAGCTTCTCCCCAGGATTACTGCAGTCGCCTCCTGCCTGGTGTCCCTGCTTGCAGTCTTACCCCTCACAGTCCAGTCTAAAAACAAACTTATAATACTGAATGAAACTACTTCACTTCTGAGAATCAATCTGAATAACAAAAATATGGGTAATTGGAGATATACAGAGATTTTTTTTTTAGGTCAATACTTAAAAAGGTTACTTCTATCCCCCATGAATATGGCCTGATATAGCCTGAGTGTTAACTATTAAATAAACAATGGAACATTTCTTCTAGGCTATTGTGGAGTTAATGAAATTATTTTTAAAAGCAGAAATTTAATAGCCCCCAAACTTCTGTGTTAAGCACTACACAAAACTATACTTCAGCAAAATGAGAAGGCAAGCCATAGACTGGGAGAAAGTACTTGTAAAGAGCACATTTGATAAAGGGTTATTATCCAAAATATACAAGGAACTCTTAAAACAAAATTTAAAAATCCCTGTGAAAATATGGGTCAAAGACCTCAAAAGTTCACCAAAGATATACAGGTGGCAAACAAGCTTCAGGAAAAGGCAAATAACAACAATGAGATGCTAAATACATATTAGAATGGTTAAAAATCAAGAACGCGGAAAACATCAAATGCTGGTAAAGATGCAGAGCACCAAGAACTCTTACTCACTGCTGGTGGGGATGCAAAATGGTACAGTCACTTTGGAAGACACTTTTGTGGCTTCTTATAAAATGAAACAGACTCTTACCATATGATCCAGAAATCACCTTTTGATATTTACCCAAAGGAACCAAAAACTTATGCCTACACCCAAAAACAAAAGCAGATATTTGTGTTTCTAACAGCTCTCTTCATAATGACCCAAATGTCCTTCAGTAAGTGAATGGATGAATGAACCGTGATACATCCAGACAATGCAGCATTAACAGTAAAAATGGATGAGCTGGCAAGCCATGGGAAGACACAGAGGAAACTTGAATGCATATTACTAAGTGAAAGAAGCAAGTTGAAAAGACTAAATGCAATAACGATTCCAACTATATGATTTCCTAGAAAAGACAAATATATAGAGGCAGTGAAGAGAACAGAGGTTGCCAGGGGCTGGGGTGAGGAGGAAATGCACAAGCGGAACACAGAAGACTTTCAGGATCATAAAAATGCCGCTCGATCCTGTGATGAGGAGCACGTGTCACTGCGTTTTTGTCTGAACCCACAGCATGCATAACACAAGAGTTAACAATAATGTAAGCTATGGCTTTGGTGATTACCAAGTGCCAGTGTATTTTTATCAAATGGAACAAATGGGATACTGATAATAAGGAGACTCTGTGTGTGCAAGGGTGGGAGTTATATGGGACATCTCTGTATCTCCCCATCAATTTTTCTGTGAACCAATGTTACAACAATGGGAATGTACAAAAGAGGAGGGCAAATAACTGAATCACTAACATAAAAGTGGTAAGAATAAAGTGACACAATAATTAGATTGTTATTTATGTTCTCATTTTGCATTATGTTTTGAGTTTTCCAGAATACCTATTTCTTAAAAGGGGAAAAATTGGTCCAAGGATATAAACTTTCAGTTAAAAAAAATAAATTCTGGGAATGTAATATACAGTACAGGGACTATCATTGCTGCTGCTGCTGCTGCTAAGTCACATCAGTCGTGTCCGACTCTGTGCGACCCCATAGATGGCAGCCCACCAGGCTCCGCCATCCCTGGGATTCTCCAGGCAAGAGCACTGGAGTGGGTTGCCATTGCCTTCTCCAGGACTATCATTAGCAGTGTCCTATTATATGCCTGAAATTTGCTGAGAGAGTAGATTTTAGTGTCCTACTACCAAAAAAAAAAAGAAAAAGATGCAGGTGTTAATTCGTGTGATTATGATAATCACTTCTCAATATTCCACATATCAAACCATTGCCTTGTATACATTAAATATGTATAATTTTTGTCAGCTGCATCTCAATAAACCCCAAAAAATGTGAATGAGTTTTCTTAGATGACCACATTCTATGAGAACATATATTCTAGAGCAAATTAAACCATGATGAAACAATGTCAAGACAGGAAATTAAAAAAACAAAAATAGATTATGTTCTCAAATCTCAATTTGACTAGAAAACATAGGGCAGGGCTTGGGGAGTAGAACAGAAAACACTGGTTACAACAAAATTACAGAGAAATCTCAGCCATAAGATATTTGACTTTTACGAGGTAAGCAAGAGCTTGTTATAGCTTTATTCCTTTTTTTTTACAGATAGATGAACTATAGGATCAGAGCAGTATTTTAGTGACTTTGACCTGTACAAATCATATTAGATTAAAACACACTATAGAAACGTAATCAGTTAAGGAGACAGAGCCATTACCTAATGACGTGGTGAATGTCGGAAGAAAGAGGTGTAATAAAATTGATGAATTTATGATTAGTGAGTGTGGGTAGCAGGGAGATGAAAGCAACTCTTGCAGATGTGTGTTCAAATATATATCAGCTTGAGAATAAATGATTCAGCATTTAAAAAGTATAGGAATAAAGGAAGGAGAAGATGGCAGAGTAGTAAGACCCTGACTTCACCTCCTCGCACGGACACACCAAAATTACAATTATGTACAGAGCAGCTATCAATGAGAATCACTGGAAGACTGGTAGGAAAGATCTACAATTACAGATGTAAAGAAGGAATTAAAACAAGATGAGTAGGAATGGCAGAGACACAATATTGTAAAGAACCACACCCTCAAATAGGCTACCAGCACGCAGAGCAGAATGATCATTACAACTTCAGAAAGTCTCCCCACGGAGGACAGATCTGAGCTCCACACTGGGCTCTTGAGCCCAAGGACACTATAATGGGAAGATGAGTCCTCAGAATGTTTGGCTTTGAAGGCCAATGGTGCTTCCTTTCGGAAGAGTCAGAGGGCGTGTGGAGGAGAGACTCCACTTTTAAAAGACACACTCAAAGTCTAACAAACCCAAAGCCATTTCCTGACTTGAGTGGACCCCTGAAGAGACAAAAAGCATTCTGACACACTTGAGAGACATAAGGGCTGATAGCAGCCATTTCTGGGAGCTCATCCCACCACAGGGATACCGGGGCTGGCGAGGGCAATTTTGGCATGCTCATTCTAGCTTATGAGTGCCGGGATGTTATCCTTTGCTGTTGTTCAGTTGTTGGGTCGTGTCCAACTCCTTGAAACCCCAGAAACTGCAACATGGCAGGCTCCTCTGCCGCCATTATCTCCCAGAGTTTGCTCAAATTGATGTCCATTGAATTGATGACGCTATCCAACCATCTCATCCTCTGCCACTCCCTTCTCTTTTAGTCTTCAATCTTTTTCCAGCATCAAGGTACTTTCCAATGAGCTGGGTCTTCATCAGGTGGCCAAAGGACAGGACCCTATCCACTAGCCAGTCTGCATCCCAGCATCCCCAGGCTAAGCAGTGAGCTCAGCAGTGGTCCAGCCCCTTTCACTAGCAGGTCCACTGTTTTAGCAAGCTGGAGCTGTGATCCACCCACCAGAGTTCTAATGAGCTGGTGTCACCTAGGTCAATGGGCTGGCACTAGATCCATCCAACCAATTTGTCTCCTTGTGAGAGGAAGACCAGCCCAGGGCCCCCTGAGTGGGGAGGGAGCCCAGGGCACCACCCACCAGTGGGCTAACGCCAGGTCCTGGACTTCTGTGTCCTCACATATAGCCATGTCGAGACTTAGTCCACATACCAGGAGGCAGGCATCACCCCAGGACTCCCTGGGCACTGGTGCCACCCAACAGGAAACCAACAGGAGTTCCAGGAAAACTTGAATACTTTATCCAGCCATTTGGAATCTAGCCTAATTTATCAGTGTAATATCACCAGCCCTAGGTCACACTGGTCCCTGTAGCTAGCTATATCAGGAACCAGCCCCACCCAACAGAAGGCCACAGTGGCTCCAGGATTACCAACCCCACAGGTAGCAAACCAGTTACTGAGCTCTACCCACAAATGGGCCAACACCAGGCCCAAGTACCTTCTGGGGCTCCTCAGTCACCCACCCTATTACCTAGCCCCAAACACCAGTGGCCAATACCCTCTGCACAAGGCAGGGCCTGGAAACCATCAGAATGGGAACCCAGCACACTGACCAAACCACCCATAGTAGTCAGCAAACTGCAGCAGAAGGATCCAGAAGCCCACGAGACCACACAGAGGGTACCCCTAGAATATATAGCTCCGGTGACCAGACAGGAGACGTCCCACTGGGACCCACAGGCCACTTCTCTAAGATTGAGAAACACCAACTTACCAAATACAAAGAAATAAGAAGGGCGAGGTGGGTAAAGTAAGGTGACAGAGGAATATACTCCAAAAGAAAACACAAGCTGAAACCCCAGAAGGAGAACTAAGGGGAGTGAAAATTAGCAACCTACCCAGTAGAGTTTAAATTAATGATGAAGATTCTCAAAGGATTCAGGAGAAGAATAAATGAACAGGGTGAGAAGTTAAGAGTTTTTAACAGAGTTAGAAATTGTACAGAAGAATCAAACAAAGGAAGAATATAATACCCCAAACAAAGATTGCAGTAGAAGAAAACAACAGTAGATAAGGTGATAGAGAAGAACTAATCAGTGAGCTGTAAGACAGAAGTGAGCTGTAGTGGAAATCACTCAAATTGAACAGAAAAAAAAAAAAAAACCTGTTTAAAAAAGTCAGAATATTTCTAGGACAATATCAAGCATATTAACAAATGTTAATATGGAGGTCCAGATAGGAGAAGAAAGAGAAAGATAGAAAATATACGTGAAGAAACACTAGCTGAAAAATTCCCTAATATTGGAAGAGAAACAGACACCCCAGCCCAGAAAGCACAGAGTCCCAATCAAGATCAATACAGAGAGGATCACACCAAGACACACTGTAATTAAAATGGCAACAATTAAAGATAAAGAGAGAATAGAAAAAGACTGAAAGTTACTGGATGGAAAAAGATATTTCATGCAAATGAAAATCAAAAGATGGAACTGGAGGAATCAATCTCTCTGACTTCAAACTATATGACAAAGCTACCATAATCAAGAAAATAAGGTACTGCGACAGAAACAAATATAAACTAAAGATGCAGGATAGAAAGCCCAGAGATGAACCCACACACCTATGGTCACCTAGTTTATGACGACAAAGACAAGAACAAGCTAGCCTCTTCACTAAGTGGTGCTGGGATCTGGACAGCTACATGTGAGAAAATAAAATCAGAACTCTACCTGATACTATTCACAAAAAATAAATGCAACTGCATTCAGGATCTAACTGTAAGCCAAACCATAATGAAAGTCTTAAAGGAAAATGTAGGAAAAACAGTCTTTGACATAAACAACAGCAAGATATTTTTGACCCACCTCCTGGAAAAATGAACATAAACAAAAGTTAACAAATGAGACCTAATTAAAAACTGAAGCTCTTGCACAGCAAAGAAAAGCATAAACAAGACATAAGATCGCCTTCAGAATGAGAGAGAATATTTGCAAACAAAGCAAGGGACAAAAGATTAATCTACAAAATACAGGAACAGTTCATTAGGCTCAATATAAAAAAACAAACAAACAAACAACCCAATCAAGAAATGGGCAAAAGACCTAAATAGATATCTTTCCAAATAAGACATACAGATGGTCCAGAAGCACATGGAAAGATGTTTAACATCACTAATTATTAGAGAAATGCAAATAATAACTATAATGAAGTATCACCACACACCAGTCAGAATGGTCATCATCAAAAAAAACCTACAAAAAAATAAATTTTAGAGAGGGTATGGAGAAAAGAGAAGCTTCTTGTACTGTGGGTAGGAATGTAAATAGATACAGCAACTGTGGAGAACTGTATAGAGGCTCCTTAAGAAACTAAGCATAAAACTACCACATGACTGAGCAATCCCTCTACTGGGCATACATCATGAGAAAACAGTGACTCTAAAGAGACACACGCACCCCAGTGTTCACTGCAACACTATTCACAACAGCCAGGACATGGAGGCACCCCAGATGTCCACCGATGGATGAATGGACAAAGATGGTGTGCAGACCTAGCATGGAATATTTCTCAGCCATAAAAAATGAAATAGTCATTTGTAATGATATGGATAAACACAGATTCTGTCACACAGAATGAAGTATGACAGAAAGAGAAAAACAAATATCATATATTAGGGCATATATAAGGAATCTAGAAAAATGGTACTGATGAACTTATTTTCAGAACAGGAATAGAGATGCAGTTACAGAGAATGGACTTGTGGACACAGTGGAAGGGGGGGTGTGAACGACTTGATAGAATAGGACTGACATATACAGATTACGATATGTAAAATAGATAGCTCGCAGGGAAGTGTCTGTATATCACAAGGAGCTCAGTTCAGTGCTCCGTAACGACCTAAGGGTGAAGGACGTGGGGATGGGAGGGGGGAGCTCAAGAAGGAGTGGATATAGGTACACATATGGCTGATTCACATTGTTGTGTAGCAGAAACTAACAGAACATTGTAAAGCAATTATACTTCAATTAAAAATTAAAAAAAGCCACAAGAGAAAAGTGACTAGCTACATACAAACGAATTTCCATGAAGCTATAAACAGAGCTTGCAGCAGAAAATCTGCAGAACAGAAGGGAGTAGCATGATATATTTAAAGAGATGAATGGGAAAAACCTACAACCAAGAATATTACCAGCAAGGCTTTCTTGGTAGAAGGAGAAATCAAAATTTGTTTACATACAAACAAAATCTAAGGGTTCAACACCACAAAACTAGCTTTACAAGAAATGTTAAAGGGATTTCTCTAAGCAGAAAATAAAAGTTACAAGTAATAATGCAAAAATTATAATAGAAAAAATGTCACTGGTAAAGGCAAATATACACTAAAGTAGCAGATCATTTACAAATCTAGAAAGAATGTTAAAAGACAAAAATAATACAATCATCTGTATCCACAATAAGTAGTTCAGACATGCAAAAAGCAAAAGAGTTAATGTCAAAACCACTTAACGTAGGTGGGAGAGGAAAAATGCAGCCTAGTTCAACGTGAAGAGTTCATCAGCTAACACAGACACACACATACCTCTTGGTAACCAGAAGTCAAAAATCAATAATAATTACAGCAGATAAATACCTCAAAAAAGAAAGAAATCCAAACATAATTTGAAGTCATAAAATCATGACAAAATAGCAAAAGAATGAAGGAACAAAAGAGGCCTACAAAAACAAACAAAAGAAGTAACCAAACGGCCAGCGGTCCATACCTGTCGGTGGCTCCTTTAAACGTGTGTGAACAGTGCTCCTGTGAAAAGACGCAGAGCGGCTGAGGGTTACACAGAGGTGACCAAGAGGCTGGCTTCAGATTTAAAGGCGACAAATGGGTATTTCCCACCAATGGGAACAAAGAGGAGAGCACCCATGCTTAAGCAGGCAGAATAAAGTGCAGAACTAACCCTGAAAGAAGGGACAGTGAAGAGCATCACACACTGACAGGGAGATCGGACCGGTCAATCCTCACGGAAATCAACCCTGAACTTTCGTGGGAAGGACTGGGCGTGAAGTGGAAGCTTGGGCCAAATGAGGTGATGAGACAACTCACTGGGAAAGACACCGAGGCTGGTAAAGAGCGAAGGCAAAAGCCGAAGGGGGTGGCAGAGGGTGAGGGAGTTGGACACCTTTACAGACTCAATGGATCTGAGCAAACTCCAGGAGATGGTGAAGGACACAGTGACGGAGACACTGAAGGACAGATAGGCCTGGGGTGCTGCAGTCCGTGGGGTCACAAAGACTCAGACACGACTTAGTGACTGAACCACAACATAAAGGATCAATCAGAGAAGATACAACAATCGCAAACATATATGTGACTCCAACATAGAAGAACCTACATACACAAAGCATATATTGATAAATACTCAGGGCAAAATTGACAGTAACACGATTATCATATGGGACTTTAACAACTCACTCACATCAATGGCTTTAAATTGGCCTTACAAAAATTGATTTTAAATGACATGTTAAATCAAATGGACTTCAGGCTTATACAAAGTGTTCCCACCAAAAGCAGCAGAATGCACTTTTCAAGTATATATGGGACACTTTACAGGACAGATTACATTCAAGGCCAAAAAAAAAAAAAAAAGTCTCAATAAATTTAAAAAGAGTGAAATTATGTCAAGCATCTATTCTCACTAAAATGCTCTGAAACTAGGAATTAATCATAATAAAAAACCCACAAACACATGGAGGGTAAACAAAATGCTACTAAACAACCCACAGGTCACTGAAGAAATCAAACAGGAAATTACAAAAATACCTAGAGACAAATAGGAAAAAAAAAAGCTTACAATCCAAAATCTATTATTATTGTTAGTCACTCAGTGTCTGACTCTTTGGGACCAAAGATCGTAGCCAGCCAGGCTCCTCTGTCCGTGGGATTCTCTAGGCAAGAATACTGGAGTGGGTTGATATTCCCTTCTCCAGAAGATCTTCCCAACCCAGAGCTCTAACCAGAGTCTCCTTCATAGCAGGCAGGTTCTTTACTGTCTGAGCTATGTGTTAGTGAGAAATAGCAAAAACAGTTCTATGACAGCAATTTGTAGCAGTAAAAGCCTATATCTCAGGACACAAGAAAAATCTCAAATAAACAACCCACCCTTACACTTCACAGAACTAGAAAAGAAGAATAAACAATACCCAAAGTTATTAGAAGAAAAAATAATAAATATTAGAACAGAAATAAGTAAAATAGAGGATTAAAGATCAATCAATGAATCTAAGAGCTGATCCTTTGGAAAAATAAACAAAATTGATAAAACTATGATCATGCTCATCAAGTATGAAAGAGAGAGAACTCTAACAAATAAAATCATAAGTGAAAAAGTAGAAGTTAAAACTGACAGCACAGAAATACAGAGAATCATAAGAGATTAACATGAGCAATTATATACTAATAAAATGGACATCCTAGAAGGAAGGGGCAAATTCTTATAAAATATCCTAAGATTGAATGAGAAAGCAATAGAAAATTTAAAAGGCAAATTACCAGGAATGAAACTGAATAAGTAAGTTAAAAAATCCCAACAAACAGAAGTTCAGGACCAGATAGCTTCATGGATAAACTCTACCATTTAGAGAAGAGTTAATACCTGTCCTTAGCAAACTTCTCCAAAAAAAATGAAGAGGAAGGAACACTTCTGAACTCATTCTATGAGGCCAGCATTACCCTGCTGCCAAAACCATGCAAAGAAATTACAGAATAAAGAATTTACAGAGCAACATCGCTGAGGAATATAGGTGCAATAATCATCAACAAAATACTAGCAAATTATACTTAACAAAACTTTAAAAAGAATCACACACCATGATCAAGTGGGATTTCGCTCAGGGATGCAATGACTGTTCAGTATTCACATATTGAGGAAATAAATACAGGAAAAGCTTATGAAAAATTTGATACATACTCATTATAAAAACTCTAAAAAGTGGGTACAGATGGAACTTACCTCTATACAATAAAGATTATGTACAGCAAATCCACCGCAAATACCATTATCAATAGTAAAAATTAATAATCGTAAAAATGTGTTCACACTTCCTCTAAGATCAGGAATAAACAAGAATGTGCACTTTCACCACTATTATTAAAAATCCGTTTTGGAAGTCTTAGCAGCAGCAATCAGAGAAGCAAAAGAAAAAGAACTCAAACTTGAAAAGAGGGAAAACTATCATTGTTTTCAGATGACTGTACACAGGAAATCATAAGGACGCCTCCAGTAAACTACCAGAGCTCATCAACATATAGGGTAAAGCTGCAGGATACAAAATTAATACACCAAAATCTCGTGCATTCCTACACTAACCACAAAAGATCAGAAAGAAAATAAGGAAAAATCCCATTTACCATTGCAGCAAAAAAAAAAAAAATGCACAAAGATGCAAAAAGCAAAATAGTTGTGGAGTCTTTACAAATAGCTGAGGAAAGAAGAGACGTGAAAGGCAAAGGAGAAAAGCAGGGATACACCCTTCTGAATGCAGAGTTCCAAAGAAAATCAAGGAGAGAAAAATAAATCCTTCTTAAGTGAACAATACAAAGAAATACAAGAAAACAATAGACTGGGAAAGACAAGAGATCTCTTCAAGAAAATTAGAGATACCGTCAGATACCAAAGATAACATTTCATGCAAAGATGGGCATAATAAAGGACAGAAATGGTATGGACCTAATACAGGCAGAAGATATTAAGAAGAGGTGGCAAGAACACAGAGAAAAACTGTACGAAAAAAAAAGTCTTTCCTAACCAGATTCCCATGATGGTGCAATAACTCACCTAGAGCCAGACATCAAATGTGAAATCAAGTGTGCCTTAAGAAGCATTACTATGAACAAAGCTAGTGGAGGTGATGGAATTCCAGAAGAGCTATTGAAAATCCTAAAATACGATGCTGTTAAAGTGATGCACTCAATATGCCAGCAAATTGGGAAAACTCAGCAGTGGCCACAGGACTGGAAAAGGTCAGTTTTCATTCCAGTCTCAAAGAAGGGCAATGACAAAGAATGCCCACACTATCGCATAATTGCACTCATTTCACATGCTACCAAAGTAACGCTCAAAATCCTTCAAGCCAGGCTTCAACAGTAAGCGAACTGAGAACTTCCAGATGTACAAGCTGGATTTAGAAAAGGTGGAGGAACTGGCGATCAAATTGCCAACATCCTTCAGATCATAGAAAAAGCAAGAAAATTCCAGAACATCTACTTCTGCTTTATTGACTACATTAAAGCTTTTGACTATGTGGATCACAACAAACTGTGGAAAATTCTTAAAGAGATGGGAATACCAGACCACATTACCTGCCTCCTGAGAAACCTGTATGCAGATCAAGAAGCAACAGAACAGCATATATAACAACGGACTGGTTCCAAATTGGAAAAAGCGTACGTCAAGCCTGTATATTATCACCTTGTTTATTTAACTTATATGCAGAGTACATTTTGAAAAATGCCAAATGGATAAAACACAAGCTGGAATCAAGACTGCTAGGAGAACTATTGATAGCCTCAGATATGCAGGTGACACCACTCTAGTGGCAAAATGTGAAAAGGAACCTCTTTCCTTTCCAAGAGGCTCCAGAAGAGCCTCATGATGAAGGTGAAAGAGGAGAGTGAATAAGCTGGCTTAAAACTCAACATTCAAAAATCTATGATCATGGCATCCAGTCCCATCATTTCATGGCAAATAGATAAGGAAAAATGGAAACAATGACAGACTTTATTTTCTTGCGCTCAAAAAGATGTTTCCTCCTTGGAAGAAAAGCTAAAACCTAGACAGAATATTAAAAAGCAGAGATATCAACTTGCCAACAAAGGTCTTTATAGTCTAAGTTATGATTTTTTCCAGGAGTCATGTAAAGATGTGAGAGTTGGACCATAAAGTAGGCTGAGTGCCAAAGAATTCATGCTTTCAAACTGTGGGACTATAGAAGACTCTTGAGAGTCTCTTGGAAAGCAAGGAGATCAAACCAGTAAATCCTAAAGGAAATCAAACTTGAATATTCATTGGAAGGACTGATGCTGAAGCTGAAGCTCCAATACTTCAGCCACCTGATGCAAAGAGCGTGATGATAATAAAGACTGAGGGCAGAAGGAGAAGGGGACAACAGCGGATGAGATGGTTGGATGGCATCATTGACTCAGTGGACATGAGTTGGAGCAAATCCAGGAGGCAGTGGAGGACAGGGAAGCTTGGTGTGCTGTAGTCCATGGGGTCACAAAGAGCCGGAAATGAATGCAGGACTGAACAACAACATATTAATATACCCAGGAATAAGCCTACAGAAGAAGGCAAAGCACCTATACTCAGATGACTGTAAGAGAGTGATAAAAGTAATCAAAGGCAACACGAACCGATGGAGAGATATATCACATTCTCAGACTGGAAGGATGACTATAGTGGAAATGAACATCCCACACAAAGTTTTCTACAGAGTCAACGAGTCTCTATCAAATTAACAAGGGCATTTGTCACAGAATTAGAAGAAAAGAAGTTTTATCATGTGTATGGAAACATAAAAGACCGTAAAGAACCAAAAGAGTGTTAGGAAAGAAAAATGGAGCTGGAGGAATCAGGGTCCTCAACTTCAGATTATAGTGTAAAACTATAGTAATCAAGACTGAATGGTACTAGCACAAAAAAAATAAAAAAGAAATATAGATCAATGGAACAACATAGAAAGCCCAGATATAAAGTCACACAGCTCTGGTCGCATAATCTACGACAAAGGAGGCAAGAATATACAATGGAGGAAAGACAAGTCTCTTCAAAAAGTGGTGCTGGGAACACAGGATAGGCACGTGTGAAAGGGATGAAATTAGAACACTCTCTCACACCACACGCAAAATAAACTCAAAAGTGGTTAAAGATTACAGTGTGGTCCGCAACACGTAAGATTCTTAGAGGGACACAGAGGCAGAATAAACTGCAGCAAGAGCTCCTGGACCCATCTCCTAGACTAGTGAAAATGAAAAAGAGAAGTGTGCCCTAAGTAAACCTAAAAGCTTTTGCACCACAAAGAAAACCATAAAAAATATGAAAAGGCAACCCTCAGAATGAGAGAGAATATTTGTAAATGAAACACTTAACAAGGGATTAATTCCAAAGTATACAAACAGCTTGTGAAACATAAAAAAAAAAAAAAATAAAAATGGGCAGAAGGTCTAAACAGACATTTCATCAGAGAAGATGTACAAATGGCCAAATTATCATATGAAAAAATGCTCAACGTCACGAATCGTTAGAGAAATGCAACCCTCACACCAATCAGAATAGCCATCATCAAAAAATCTACAAATATGAAATGCTGGAGAAAAAGGGAAGCTTCCTACACTATTGGTGGGATGTACACCCACTATAGAGAACAGCATTGAAGCTCTTTTAAAAAAACCTGAAAAGGAGAACTATCATATCCTCAGAAATTCCAGTTCCGGGACCATACCAAGAGAAAATCATAATTCAAAAAGGTACACGTATGCCAATATTCACTGCAACACTATTTACGACAGCCAGGATACGGAAGCAAGCTAAACGTCCATCAACAGAAGAATGGATAAAGAAGGTCAGGTATATATACACAACGGAATATTACTCAGCCATAAAAGGGAATGAAATGCTGCCATTTGCAGAGATGTGGTTGGACCTAGAGACTCTCATACAAAGTGAAGTTAGTCAAAAAGGGAAAAACAAATGTTGTATTATATCATTTACATGTGGAATCTAGAAAAATGGTACAGATGAACTTACTTGCAATGCAGAAACAGAGACACAGATGCAGAGAACAAATGTGTGGATCCCAAGGGTCCTGGGTGGTGGGATGAAATGGGGGATTTGGAAATGGAAGTTGGACATGGAAAGAAAAGAAACTGAAAAAAGACCTCAAATGATGTAGATACTCTGTGCTCCATGGATTGAAAGAATTCAATATATGGTCATATAGTTCAAATGACCATACTATCTAAGGCAACCTACAGACTCAGTATAATCCCTACCAAAATACCAGGGACATTTTTCAGAGAACAAAAACATATAATTTAAAATTTTATATGGAAACAAAAAAGTCCCTGAATAGCCAAAACAATCTTAAGAAACAAAAGCAAACAGAATGTCTCATGCTCCAAGATTCTAAAATATCCTGCAAAGCTACAGTAATCCTAAGAGTATTGCATGACCCCCAAACAGACACACAGATTATAGAGCAGTATAGAGAGCTTAGAAATGAGCCCACACTTATAGGAGTAATTAATATACACATGGTAAGTTAATCTCTAACAAAGGAGGCAAGAATGTGCAACAGTAAAAGGACAGTCTCCTCAATAAATGGTATTGGGAAAACTTGAGAGCTACACGCCAAAAAAGTCAAACTGGACTACTTTGTTATTCCACACACAAAAATAAACGCAAAATGGGTTAGAGATTTAAATGTAAGACCTTAAAACTGCTAGAAGAAAGCACAGGCCATACACTGTTTGACATTGGTCATAGCAATATTTTGGGGTGGGATGTTTCTCCTCAGGCAAGGGAAAGAAAGGCGAAAATAAACGCGTGAGACTCCATCCAACTAAAAACCTTTCACACAGTGAGGGAACGTATCCTCAGACTGAAGAGTTAGTCTACCGAACAGGAGAATCTATTTGCAAACAGTATACCCACAAACTGTTACTATGCAAACATACAAAGAATCCATGCAGCTCAACATCAAAAAGCAAACAAGCCAATTAAAAAACAGGCTAGGCATGAAAAAAATGATTAGAGTTTTCAAAGAAGACATTGCTCTTTTCAAAGAGCAGTTTGTAAAGGCATTTGTAAAGATACTCAACATCACTGATCACAGAGATGATGAAAAGTACAACAAATAACAAGAGTTGGTGAGGATGTGGAGGAAAAGGACCCTTTTGCACTGTTGAGGGAAATGTCAATTTGTGCAACCACTGTGAAAATCAGTATGGCGATTCCTCAAAAAAATAAAAATAAAAGCTATCATATGACCCAGCAATTTCACTCCTGATATTCATCAGAAAAATTAAACAACTTTAATTTGAAAATATAGATGCACCCTTATATTCATTGCAGCATTACTTTCAATAGGCAAGATATGGAAGCAACCTAAGTTAGATAAAGAAGATATGGACTTATTTCACTTAGCATAATTATTCTAGATTCATGTATGATTTCACAAATGGCAAGACTTTATTCTTTTGTATGTCTGAGTAGTATTACATTTTATATACATACATATATATGTACCTTGGCAAAATACACACCCTTTTCTCAATAGAAGTAAATAAAAACAGATGTCCCCCACTTTTCTAAAGTCTACTTTATGTCACTTCACCTTTATGAAAGATCTACCTTAGTATTTGTTGTCACTAAACAAACATACAAACAAAAAAAATCCAAACAGGAATTTTGCCTTTATGAAAAAAGGCAAAAAGCAAAATAGAGCATTCAACACTTTTCTGAAATGAGTTCTAGGGCTTGCCAGGTGGCTCAGTGGTATAGAATCTGCCTGCCAGTGCAAGAGACTTGAATTTGATCCCTGGAGAAGGAAGTGGAACCCGCTACAGTATTCTTGCCTGGGAAATCCCACGGACAGAGGAGCCTGGTGGGCTACAGTCCATGTGGTCACAAAAAGAGTCAGACACGACTGAGTGACTACACAGAAGCATCAGCGTAGGGGCAGCATGTACCAGAGCAGCGAGAGTAGGACAACCAAACCTCCCAAGAACTACACTCAGCGTCTCCGTATCAAGCCGGCAGAGCTCTGAACTATGTCTTGTGAGCATCTGTGCTTTATGTCCATTTATTTTGTGCATCATTAACAAAATGCATCTTGAGATAATCGCTTCCTTGCTTTAAATCATTTCAGCACACAAAAGGTTTCAGAGGAATGCTCTCTTTTCCCATAGCAGGGAAAACCTATATTCAGAAACAAAACCTTATCAACAAGCTAACAATTTACACAGAAACGAAGTGTGGCACACTAGGGAATGACCTATTTGTGATACTCATCATTGCCCTGGCCTCCTCCTAGGACAAGGAGTCTCAGACTTGAGAGTGTCAGACAATCACCAAGAGGGCTCTGTGAAAACACAGTTTGCTGGGCTTTATCCCCACGTCCTGATTTAGGAGGTTGGCGTGAGGCCAGGAATTTGCATTTCTAACAAGGTCCCAGGTGATATTGAAGCTGCCCGTCTAGGGACTACAGTTACAGAACCGCTACACTATAAGCCTGAATATTCACTGGAAGGACTGATGAAGCTGAAGCGCCAGTGTTTTGGCCACCTGATGCGAAGAGCCTACTCACTGGAAAAGTCCTGATGTTGGGAAAGATTCAGAGCAGGAGGAGAAGGGGGTGACTGAAGATACAGTGGCTGGATGGCATCACTGACTCAAGGGACACAAGTCTGAGCGATTCTGGGAGACGGAGCAGGACAGGGAAAGCTGGCGTGCTGCCGTCTGTGGGGTCACCAACAGCTGGACACAACATAGCCTTTGAAGAACAGCCTTACATGGCAGCGCTCAACATAACACGGGTTCTCAATACATATTCTCTAGGTATTTTATCTGACATGTCTGAGACACCATCTTGAAAGCAGTTATAAAATTTCCTTTTTGATCCTTCTTTGTATTCATGATAGATCTGAGACAAGAAAGTGGAATCAACAGACCAGAAAGAGTGAAAAGATTCTATAAGGATTCATTGAAATAACAGGGATATGTACATATCCGGCTCTAAGCTGAGCCATTACTTAACCCAATATAGGCGTAAAATTGTTAATTCTTTAGTCAATATGGGATTTCCAGTGTGTGCTACAGTTAAGTAGAACCTAAAATTATTGAACCTCTCTCTACCTGAAGTCCTTAAAAACTGTTCACACAGGAAAGTGCTTAAAGAGCACACACATTCAATCAAGTCTAGAAATGAAAGTCCAGTGGTAGCAGAAAATAAAACAATCACTACACAAGTCACATTTAAACCAGGCAGTTCTCCAACTAAAGCTTCTGAGAGCCGTAGAAGTTCACTGGGAGGTCACTCAGGTAACAGCTTATAAGTGTTAAATGTCTCCAAGCCTTATAGAGCTTCAATAATGCCTGTGAAAATAACTCACAGGTTCCCTCTCTACTCCACCTAAAAATATCAGCTTCACCAAAATGATTCTAACTTCCTTATTTTCAAATATGTTAAAAATGAAACAAGTTCTGTATTATGATATGGCCATTTAAAAATTTTTTTTCTCCAAAATATTTTAGTGTGGTAAATGTATATGCTTAGATTATATGTATATGCTTAATGTATTATCTGTATATGCTTAAGATTATAACCTTAAAAATGTCATACTCTGATTCATTGTCTTATCTAGAGTATATTAAAACTTTTGAGATTCTAGCATGAAACAGTGCTAAACAGACTTCCTGAGTCAAGATATTTTAAAATTCTGGGTTATTTTGCTGCACTGATATCAAATCATACAAAGAATGATCTGCGGCGGGGGGAGGAAACCTGGAGGTTATCATTCATTTACCTCTCCAGACTTTGATCTATGAGGGTCAAATTTCACTGATGGGCAAATAAAGAAGTGACCCCCATCATCATTTAAACCTTGATGGATATTTAATGCCAATTTTGAACTTCTGAAATAGCTTTCATCTCTGATTTCAAAGTGCTTTTGTAAGAAACTATGCTATATTTCTTTAATTGCATTGACTTTACCATATACTAGAAAATCATTTTACAGATGAGAAAACTGAATCAACTTTCCAGTGAATCACGGACCCATCTCTAAGTTGTGTCCGACTTTTTGCAACCCCATGAACTGCAGCATGCCAGGCTTTCCTGTCCTGCACTATTTCCCAGAGTTTGCTCAAATTCATGTCCAGTAAGTCATTCAACCATCTCATCCTCTGTCGTCGTCTTCTCCTCCTGCCCCCAATCCTTCCCAGCATCAGGGTCTTTTCAAATGAGTCAACTCTTCACATCAGGTGGCCAAAGTACTGGAGTTTCAGCTTCAACATCAGTCCTTCCAATGAACACCCAGGACTGATCTCCTTTAGGATGGACTTGTTGGATCTCCTTGCAGTCCAAGGGACTCTCAAGTCTTCTCCAACACCACAGTTCAAAAGCATCAGTTCCTCAGTGCTCAGCCTTCTCTATGGTCCAACTATCACATCCATACATGACTACTGAAAAAGTCCATACAGACCTTTATCAGCAAAGTGATGTCTGTGCTTTTTAATACGCTATGTTTGTCATAGCTTTCATTCCAAGGAGCAAGAGTCTTTTAATGTAAAACTGTCCAAATACTTTCTGAGTTCCACAGAGCTACATTTACTACATATTGAAGACTATTAACATATTTCTGAGTTCTCGCTAGCAAATATCAGACCATTTTTCATAATTTTCTCAACAGAAATGTCACGGGCCCAGTTAAAAGCCAGGATTATAGACCAACTGATCCTCACATAGTTCTGTGATTTAAAACTCTTCACAGATACACACAATCACAGCATATTCTGAATTAAGAGGAAGCACTCCAGTCCCCTTCGCATCTCATGTTAATGTTGGAGGAGTTCACCAAGAGATCACCAGTTGAACTAAGAGCTGCCTCTGGCTATGGAGGCTCCCCACATCCTCCTCTGTCATTGGAATATGCCTTCCGTATTCCCAGAAGCTGCCCCAAGACAGCCTTGAGACAGGCATGCAGCAATGAGACTATCCAGACTGCACACGTGACTGACTCCAGTCCCTTATACAAACTCAAAGGTCCTGATGATGAAGATCTACTCTCTGGAGGCCACCAATGGCAAGACTCATAAGTAATTTCTTTTACTTAATAAACTTGCTACCTACCAATCTGGAGTGAGTTGCCTCTCTCCTTGATCTCCTGTCCCCTGGACACGGGGCCACATTTATAAACTATTAAATATGATTACGATGCAAGCACACCTTCCCTTGGCAGCAGAGCCAATGCCAGGTCCAATACCTATCTCAAACAACGAAATGAATGAAACGCTGTCAACATAAACAGCAAACTGACTTTCAGTATAAATGGACAATTTCTTTTCGAGCGACCACTGTCTACAGGATCCAGTTAAGGCTGTGTGGGATAGGATTAACAGTAAGGCAATTCTTGCTTTCAGTGAATTTAGAATCTATATAAAGAAAAGAAGCATTGACATACACAAAACAACTTGAGAAAAAGTAGTGGTTAATATAAGCTAATAATACATAACATGTAAATATTGTGGATCATATGGATTAAAGGAATCCTCTAAGTGTACTCTGGTTCAAAAGGGAGATCTTTCTTCTGGAAATAGTAACATCTGGGCTAAGTTCCCTGCTTTGATCTTTGCACTGATCCTAAGACCCATTCCATGTGTTCCCAGGAGTAGTGTTTTGCATTTATTTATTTGGCTGTGTCTGCTCTTAGCTGCGGCACACAGGATCTTTGCGGTGGTGTGTGGGCTCCAGTTGTGGGCCCTGAGGCATGGCATTGGGGGTCTGACCTCCCAGACCAGGGACTGAACATGCTCCCCCTGCACTAGAAGGCTGATTCCTAACCACCAGACTACAGGTAAGGTCTAAGTAATACTTCGATTTCATTTCTCATTACATTTCTCACAGGCTGGTTTCTTTTATCGATGACCCAGTGTTTCTAGAATCAGCTTCCTAAGTTTAAAGTCAGATCACAGTACAGTAAATAAAAGAGACTCTGGAGTCAAGGGCATCCAGGTTTGAACCCTGGCTCTGACACTTATTTTATGTGACTTGGGCAAATTATGTAAGATCTCTAAGGCACAGATTATTCATCTGTTAAATAGGGGGACATGATACACATACTTTGAACATTTCCATTGAGGATTAAAGAAAATATGAATATTCCTAGCAGAACACTCAGTACCTAGAAATATTCAATAAGATATTATTTTAATTCTACCCCGACCTCTTTGGCATTCAACTTGCCTATCAAGATAAATGTCAAGCTTCTGAAGGAAATGGCAACCCACTCCAGTATCCTTGCCTGGAAAATCCTACGGACAGGAGTGTGGCAGGCTACAGTCCATGGGGTTGCAAGAGCTGGACATGACTTAGCGACTAAACCACCACCACCAAGCCAGAGATGCCAGCCCTTTCACATCATGGTACAGCCTACTTTCTAGATTTCTATCATTACACTTTCCTATTGGCAATCCATGTTGCAACCAAACCAGTTTACGCACCCTTCTCTGCACTGTTTCCAGATCTCTCTCCCTTTAAGCAGTTCCTCTGATCAGCCTCCAATGCACTTCTCAGCCCACATTCCCCTTACCAAGTTCCAGTCCCTGATGGTCAAACCAAAGTCCTGACTCTCACATGATACAAGGATGACTCCTTTTTGTTCCAAGAGTACAAATAAGTACCTTCACTACCAAATCTGGGCTCTTCAGAGACAGGGCCTCTCTGCACAAAGCAATACTGAAATAAACGCTGAATAATGATGAATAGGTAGACTTAATGAAAGAAACGTGGGAAACAGCTTTCCCTTAGCAGGGAAACTTCTCATACAGAAAAGTTTATTCACATGAACCAATATTTAACATACAGGATACAAAAGCACTGGGCTTTCTACTGTCACTCAGTTGCTTTACTTAAAAGGTCCCCAAAGTTAGTGTCAATTCTAGTTATTTCACGGCAATGATTTTGTTTTATGGTCAAACATACAAACTGACCTATATTATGTACAAGTTCAAGCAGGTAAGTCTAGAATAACAGCATTACTCTATTAAAGACTTTTTTTTAACTTTGCAATGGATGATTAAATCAGTTTCGCTGAGTGTATGCTTCAATAAATAAAATCTATTTATGCTCATTTTTTAAAGATGGAAAAAACCTCAAATCACTTATCCTTAATAAAACAACATAAAGTGGAATTGTGCTCATATTACCAAATAGCAGATGGATTACTTAGAAACTCATTTAATTAACCAAGTATGTTTATTCACGTGAATCTGTCATCTTGAAGCACTAACTTCATCTGAAATATAAACTAGAATTTTAAATATGCCACAGATCTAAAATGTGGTATTCATGTTTCCTGAGAGTTTGATGAAAGTTAAAGGATTTTGGCAAGAGTAAGATATATTCCAAATGAAGTGTACACAATTACTTTTTTTGTCCACCCATTTCAGGAATAGTATTGGCCTTAGGACTTATGCATCCAAGCTCTTTCAGACTTAATGGCTCAGGGTTCTATGGGTCTTCCCAGCAATGGTTTTTCACTTAATAACTGCTTTCTGATTTAATCATTTAACTAACTGTTCTTTCCTTGAACCTCCTTTAACGGCAGTGGGTCTTTTTGCTTCTTTCAACAGTCTTTAGGCCAAATATAGAAAATTCAGGGTTAGACTCTGACCTTTACTTACAAACATAATTAGCGCTGAGCCCTTTTAACTCCTGTGATTCAGTCAAGCAGACCAGCTATAAAGACGGACAGTCCTTTACTGTCTTCCTTTAAGGTCAGAGACTAACAGGGGAAAGGTGCAAGGCGTGCTTCAAAATCCCAACGTGTATACTGTCTTTATTCCATTTACTCATTCTCCGTTCAAATGTCTCAGAAGGGAATATAATGAGCTTACCGCATTACTCAAGTTACCATGTGTGAATAAATAAAACTTCAACCATGGATCAGGTGTTCCTAACCCATGGCTCTAGGGAAGGCTTCGGACTGCCCCAACTTCCCTGAAGTGTGTGAAAATGCTGTGTCAGTATACATTTCTTTCTTTCTGTTGGCATAGGGATTTCATAGGCTCAACTTTCTGAAGGATTCTGCATCACCCTCAAATTTAAGAATCATTGATTAAAAAAAAAATATTCTGTTAAAAATCACCCTAATGACTTCAATGAAGTTTTATGTGCTTTATTTTCAAAGTCCATAACATCCAAGTAAGGCAACTTCCACATGGACTTAGGTGTCTTCAGTCAAACAATTGGATTTCGTAGCAAAAAGGCATAAATAGTAAACTAAACCACCAACTTTTTAACCTTGAAACTGATGATTTTTTGAAAAATATGAGTTTCATAAAGTGCAAAATTGGTGCATAGAGATGGAAATTGGAAGCAGAAAGCATACAAAGAGCATGTAACACAGAGGAAACAAAGCAGGGCAATTAGGAGGTAGAGTAGTAGAATGGCTGAGGGCTCATACTCTGGAATCCAGCAGTCTGAACTGGAATCCAGATCGACCACTTTACAGCTAGTGGCGTGACCTAAACTATGTCCCCCGATTAGTTTTCATGAGGATTAAATGTAATGTGCTTTGAATGGTGCTTGGCATATAATAAGCACTCTGCCGCTGATAACTGGTGGTGACATTAGCTGCTGGTGGCAATAATCATGACGGAAGGAGGTTCTGCCTAAAGCAAAAAGAAGTGATTAAAACTGACCCCAGACTGAAACTGTTCTGTTCTCTCTCCTTGCTGACTTACTGGGCCAGCACGCATCTTACCTGCTCTAACACTTCTTCCCAGCAGAATTAGTAGTAATAAAAAAAACTATGCATTAATACTTTACAGTTTCTGTCATATAAGAGTCAGTCCAGGCTAAAAATCTCTCCCTTTTCAGAGGTAAAAAGTTCATTTCAAAGACTGCTCAGACTCTTATATAAATTGATTATAAATGAGCATATGAGCATCAGATTGATTGGTAATTAACAATCTCTCTAAATTTTAGCATTTCCATTTTACTGACAAGACCGTTTTCCATAAGATTTTCCATAAAAATTCTGACAGGAGTTTTGGAGGTGGCCAGATCTTAAACTCTTTTAACCACCAGTCTTATGTTATAGATGAAGAAACAAAAGCATGAACATCAAGAATTTTAGCTCAAAGACATACATCTAGCTAGTAACTTGGCTGAGTCAAACTGACATTACTGAATTCAGCTTTTCTTAGATTGTATCTTGTCTACTATACGTACATGATGCAACAGTGCTTGCTAAAGAAGGTGAAACCGTTACTGGTGATCTCTGCTTGTGTGTGCATTTGCTTGCTCTCAGAGACTGAAAATGAATGACTTGATAGGCAAATTATTCTATCAGCATGAGTAATCTTATGTCTTGGAGAAGACAACAGCTAGTTAGTGTCCCTCAGTTCAGTTCAGTTCAGTTCAGTTGCTCAGCCGTGTCCGACTTTTTATGACTCCATGGACTGCAGCACGCCGGGCTTCCCTGTCCATCACCAACTCCTGGAGTCCACCCAAACTCATATCCATTGAGTAGGTGATGCCATCCAACCATCTCATCCTCTGTCGTCCCCTTCTCCTCCTGCCGTCAATCTTTCCCAGCATCAGGGTCTTTTCAAATGAGTCAGCTCTTCGCATGAGGTGGCCAAAGTATTGGAGTTTCAGCTTCAACATCAGTCCTTCCAATGAATATTCAAGACTGATTTCCTTTAGGATGGACTTGTTGGATCTCCTTGCAGTCCAAGGGACTCTCAAGAGTCTTCTCCAACACCACAGTTGAAAAGCATCAATTGTTCGGTGCTCAGCTTTCTTTACTGTCCAACTTTCCCATCCATATTGGAAAAATCATAGCCTTTACTAGACTGACCTTTGTTGGCAAAGTAATGTCTCTGCTTTTTGATCTACTGTAGAGGTTGGTCATAACTTTCCTTCCAAGGAGTAAGCATCTTTTAATCATGGCTGGAGTCACCATCTGCAGTGATTTTTGGAGCCCCCCAAAATAAAGTCAGCCACTGTTTCCTCATCTATTTCCCATGAAGTGATGGGACCAGATGCCATGATCTTAAGTCTTCTGAATGTTGAGCTTTAAGTCAACATTTTCACTCTCCACTTTCACTTTCATCAAGAGGCTCTTTAGTTCTTCTTCACTTTCTTACATAAGGGAGGTATCATCTGAGGTTGTTGATATTTCTCCTGGCAATCTTGATTCCAGCTTCTGCTTCATCCAGTCCAGCATTTCTCGTATTGTACTCTGCATGTAAGTTAAATAAACATGGTGACAATATACAGCCTTGATGTACTCCTTTTCCTATTTGGAACCAGTGTGTTATTCCATGTCCATTTCTAACTGTTGCTTCCTGACCTGCATACAGGTTTCTCAAGAGGCAGATCAGGTGGTCTGGTATTCCCATCTCTTTCAGAATTTTCCACAGTTTATTGTGATCCAACAGTCAAAGGCTTTGGCATAGTCAATAAAGCAGAAATAGATGTTTTTCTGGAACTCTCTTGCTTTTTCAATAATCCAGCAGATGCTGGCAATTTGATCTCTGGTTCCTCTGCCTTTTCTAAAACCAGCTTGAACATTTGGAAGTTCACGGTTCACATACTATTGAAGCCTGGCTTGGAGAATTTTGAGCATTACTTTGCTAGCGTGTGAGATGAGCACAATTGTGTGGTAGTTTAAGCGTTCTTTGGCATTGCCTTTCTTTGAGATTGTAACGAAAACTGACCTTTTCCAGTCCCATGGCCATTGCTGTGTTTTCCAAATTTGCTGGCATATTGAGTGCAGCACTTTCACAGCATTATCTTTTAGGATTTGAAATAGCTCACCTGGAATTCCATCACCTGCACTAGCTTTGTTGGTAGTGATGCTTCCTAAGGCCCACTTGACTTCACGTTTAGTGTCCCTACTAGTTACCATAAGTAACATAACACAGAATACAGTATGCCTTCCCTCTCTCCAAGAAAACTGAGGCATAAGTTAACCTAAAGTTCACAGGAAGAACTTTAAAATCAACACATTCCCTCTAGCCTTGTAGGGCTTCCCTGGTGGCTCAACTGGTAAAGAATCCACCTGCAATGCAGGAAACCTGGGTTCGATCTCTGGCTTGGGAAGATCCTCTGGAGAAGGGAAAGGCTACCCATCCAGTATTCTGGCCTGGAGAGTTCCATGGACCGTGTAGTTCAGTTCATGGGGTCACAAAGAGTCAGACAAAGAGTGACTTTCACTCCACTCACTCACTCACTTAGTCTAAACTGGTCCAAACAAGAAATGGTGAAAGTAAAGCCAGAAATCTTATAACTCTCTTAGGAAAGATAGTATTTTTCATACCTAGAGGTTCTCTGGGCTTCCCTGGTGGCTCAGATGTTAAAGAATCTGCCTGAAATGCAGGAGACCTGGGTTTAATCCCTGGGTTGGGAAGATCCACTGGAGAAGGGAAAGACTGCCCACTCCAGTTTTCTGGAGAGTCCCATGGGCTGCATAGTCCACGGGGTAGCAAAGAGTTGGATATGGCCAAGCGACTTTCACTTTGTTCAACAGGCTTGTACAAAGACATTAATAACAGGGAGATGAACTGCTTCAGTTGGCAGGTGGGGAGCCCACCACAGGACAGGCCATCCTGCCTATCTGCTCACCTGGATTAGACACGCAGTGACCTAGATCACAGCACCACTTGTGAAGGGAAAACCCACATATCAATGGAGACCATGTATAAGGCTCCTACTTTTTGTCTTCTATCCATCAGTATTTTTCATCCCACATGTATGTCTAACTTTGGCAATAATTTTTAAATATGTCTAAAAGTTTATGATATTTCTTCAGCCAGTGAGAAAATACTGTGATAGAAGAAATGAAATGCTCAAAAAACAATTTAAAATCTTTTTCTTTTTAATTGGTTTATCCACTTTTTAAAAAGAGCATCAAGTTTTAATTTTTATCATTGTGATATTCTACTACAATAAATATTAATTATGTTTACCTTATCTCATTGTAGAAAAAGTTTTGAGGTACACAGATACAAACCATTATCTCATTATCTAGTATGTGTTCTCTGAAAACAGTAGAGTATTAAAAAAAGAAAGGAAGAAAGAGAGAGAGGAAGGAAAGAAAAAAGTAGACAGATAACTGAAGAGAAACAAGACACATTGCTTCTACAGATGTAAACAACATATTTACATGATTACTAAAATACTAAAAATTTCCTCTAAAGTGCCTATTGTTTAAATACAGTCCTTTTGAAGAAGACAAACCAGATGATTATATACTATAAATCCTTTATTAAAACCATGTCAATTATAAAAAATTTATACCACTGCTGCACAATTCACATAATTCACTTTTTAATTCAGTTGGAAAAAAGTAAAAACTTAACACTGAGTAGAATAGATTATAGTTTTTCATTCAAAAATCAAATATAGAAATTATATACTAATGTTAATATAATAAAAATGACACTTTTCTGCTTTTATGCATTTTTTAAAGCATAGGTAAAAACTGTCAAGGATTTATTAAGAAAGTCCTTATTTTGCAAAGCTAGCTCATGTGATCTACAAACAAACTCTCCACCTTTCTGGATAACATGCCTGGAGACTGCAATCCCAAGGCTGCACAAGGCCTGCCCTGTCAGTGGGCACAGGACCTCCTTAATCTGGTGCCAAGAACAGCTGTTGAAAGCTGTCTGTTATGCAACACTGAAAGAGGAATATGAGAAATGAACAAAAGTGACTCCTAATCTATATCCTGGGGACCTAAAGGTCAACTTACCACTAACCAGCCACAAGAGTTGATTTTGTGTGCCAATTTCGCTAGGCCACAGTACCCAGATACTTGGTCAAACACTATGAAGGGATCTTTTAGAGGAGATTAATACTTAAATCAATAAACTTTAAGTAAAGCAGCTTTACTCTTCATAACTAGGTAGATCTCATCAAATCAGTTGAAGGCTTTGAAAGAAAAAAGACAGTCTTCACCTAGGAAAGATGGAAGTTTGCTTGCAGACTGCCTCCGGACTCTAGATGACACACTGGCTCTCCCCTGGTCTGCGGTGGCCTGCAGAGTTTGGACTTCCAGCTCCACAGCTGCTCTGATTAATTCCTTAAAGTCTCTCTCTCTGAGCAGATTTAATTTGTTACCACGTAAATAGGGTGATGATGTAAACTGGGCTGGCCAGAAAGTTCATTCAGGTTTATTTTTGGTACTATCTTACAGAAAAACACAAACAAAAAGTTTGGCTAACCCAACACTTACACATTTTTAAATGATTACATAAGAAAATGTGTATATAGCACTTTGTAAACTAAATATTAGTTATTAATAGAGCTTTATTAAGAAGATACTCCTTTTCTTTATCTTCACATTGTTAACTTCTGCACAGGGGCAGTATCTAGGAAAGAGTGAGTGATAAGGAAAAGGTATTGTGGACAATATAATAAAATTATAAATATGGGTGCCACCATCAGTCTTCACCAACTGAATACACACTATGCACTGGGCATTATAATAGAGCATTAACATGTGTTTTTATTTAATATCCCAACAATCACAGGAATTTAGTAAAATTACAATTTCTCATTTTTAGATGTGGTTATTGAGTCTTAAAAAGATGTCAAATAATCCAGTCATGATCCTAAAAATAAGAATATGAGAAAGAACTGGAAACTGAGATTCTTCTGACTACTTTCTTAATCACTGCATGATACTACATTCTAGGAATAAAGTGATTTAAACCTAAATGATGAGAGATAGCAAATACATCAAAACCATCAGTTAAACAAGTTAGAATTACAGCAAGTCACCTTCCATAACTGGAGGATTAAGCCTAGGAATCACATGTCAATTACTAAGAATTGTCAATTACCTACAAACATAGCAATATTATCATATTTCCCTTCTATTTCTCCTCCATACATCTATTGTTAACATTCTGAATTTTTCATATTTGCAGCTGTACCAGAGATACCTAAACTAGCTCTTCTTGCAAGAATTATCAGCGGACTTAGTAGACATAGGAGGCACTGCCCTATCAGTGTCTCTCTTGGCCACGCCCGTGTCTGACATTAAATTTTTTTTTTTTTTTGCAATCGGAGTAAGTTTTTACGAGTCTATATGTCTACTGTAAAAACAAACAAAAAAATTATATATGAAAATTCTATCATCTTTGTGAATATTTTTTATTTGGATGACTTTTCTCTCCTTCAAATCAGTTTTCTGCATTGCAGGCGAATTCTTTACCAACTGAGCTATCAGGGAAGCCCATAAAAGAATTGATCGGGAGTATTTTCTGGAAGAGTGTATTGAAAAGGAAAGTAGAGTACAGAACTTTTGCTTTCATTCTCTTCTCACTTATTCTTTGGACTAACACTACTCTAAAAAACGATGCTGATAAATAGACGTTGATAGATATATCTCCATATAAATAGAGTTTAAGTCAATTAAACTTAAAACTAAGAAGAAAAAAAGATGCAGTATGTCTCTACTTAAGATCACTTATTTTATGGTTAAGACTTGATATCAGAAAAAAAGGTTGATGATAACATAATACATACACAAAAAATAATAAATGACTTTTCATACCTCTTTTATCTATGGGTTACCAAAGGTAAAGGGCAGGTTAATCAAAAAGAAATATTTTTTTCATGCAAAAGTAAAGTGATTATGTTAATTTCTACACTGTCTTTATGACTTTTAACTATAGTTTTAGCAGATTTCCAATACAGAAATTAAACACACAGTTTCATAGTTATTATAATTTTTTAAAAAAAGAGGTAGCAATTAGTGATTCTATCAATATTCAATATTTCTCTTCAGTTTTCTTGTAGCCAAAACCCATGTCAATGATTACAGGCAATTTTCAGAACTGTATGTTATGATACACAACTACCAATTGAAAAATATCTAGAATAAATAGTATTACTCTTGTTTCTCTATTTTTAGATTTAGTATTTGCTGTTTCCTTATCTCCAATATATTCAGATTTTCTTACCACTAATATTTCTGTGGAGAAGTAAGTCATAGACAAATGACTACATAAATCCATCAACAAGGAAAACATTAACTCAGTTACATCCTTGTTATAAAGTACGACTCAGGAATTAAAATGAATGAAGTGTTGATAAATACAACATGGATAAATCTCAAAAGAGTATGCTGAATGAAATAGACTAGACACAAAAGAGCTTATACAGAATGATTGCTTTTAGATCTCAATAAAATTATAACTAATCTATACTACAGAAACCAGGCCAGTGGTTGTTCTGGGACTAAGGGGACAGGCAGAAAGAAAGACTCCCAGATGGGATCATACATCCATCAAAACTTGTCAAACTGTACATTTTATATACATGTAACTGATTGTATGCTATTCATATCTTGATAAAGACATTTTCAAAATCTCTGTGTCAAATGAATAGGTTGCAATCTACCTTTAAACATCTTCATTCCATCTTTAATTTGTTCAAAAGTACTAACTAGAAAAAAAACAGGCTGATGGGAATCCAGTAGTCATGTATGGATGTGAGAGGTGGACTATAAAGAAAGTTGAGCGCCGAAGTATTGATGCTGTTGAACTGTGCTGTTGGAGAAGACTCTTAAGAGTGCCTTGGACTGCAAGGAGATCACATGAGTCAATCCTAAAGGAAATCAATCCTGAATATTCATTGGAAGGACTGATTCTGAAGCTGAAACTCCAATACTTTGGCCACCTAATGTGAAGAACTGACATATTTGAAAAGACTCTGATGCTGGGAATGATTGAAGGCAGGAGGAGAAGGGGACAACAGAGGATGAGATGGTTGCATGGCATCACCGACTCAGTGGTCATGAGTTTGAGCAAGCTCTAGGAGATGGTGAAGGACCAGGAGGCCTGGAGTGCTGCTGTCCAGGGGACTGCAAAGAGTAGGACACGACTGAGTGACTGAACAACAACAAAAGAGAACGCAGTGGGAAAACCAAAGTGCCATTAAGGAAAGAACAGCAACAGTGGGGAGCCTGAGACTACAGGAACTCAGTACATGTCAGCAACAGCTGGAGAGGAAAACAGTGTGGTAGGAGAGCAGTTAGCAAGGACAGAGCAGGAAGAGATGAAACTGGAGAGGTGAAACCAAGATGATGTCTCTTTCAGGAAACATACTTTCCCCTTAGACTAGCAAGACATTGTTTTTGGCTTATAGTTAGGCAGAGAGTAGCATGATCGCATTTTTTTGTAAACTGATCATTTTACTCTGTGGATAATGAACAGAGAGGACTTGAGAACCAAGTCTAGAGGACGGATTTTAAGGTCACCGCAGTAATCTAAAAACTGTTCCAGTCCATCTGAGTTTGCTGAGCTTTTTGGCATAAAGTTGTTCAGAATATTCTCTTCTTAGTGGTTCAGTCTCTGTAGTAGCAAACATTACATATCCACTTGCAGTGTAATTGTGCCTTCCTTTTTTAAATTATTAATCCTACCAGAGATTTGTCTATTTTTATTAGCTTTTCAAAAATGAATGAGTCTTTGTGGATCCACTTTATTCTATGTTTATTGTATCATGGGCTTGTTTTTCCTACATCATTAATTTATGAATTACGTTCACTGTTTCCTTCTTCCTAAAATCTTTGGATATATTTAGCTATTATTTTTTTAAGTTGAATACTTAGCTAATGAATTTTTAACTTTCTTTCTAATGCAGCATTTGGGTAAAAATTTGTTTTTCTAATGCATTACTTCAGCTATAACCCACATGGTTAGTTGATAGGGATAGAGTAAAGAGACAAATTGTATTGTGTCATTGTGATATCACTCAGTCCTGTTTGACTCTGTGACCCCATGGACTGTAGCCCACCAGGCTCCTCGGTCCATGGAACTTTCCAAAAAAGGTGATTAAATATGAATCTCACTAGGGCATTTTAAGTAGGAAAACTATGAGAGACTCCGGCAAGTTAATGATTACTCAAGAAATCAGGTATGTTTAACCTCAAAACCAAGGAGGCATGCTTAACACAAACCATGCAATGAACAACGAGAGACATGCCCCCACACGGTAACACAGCGGTGGCACGAGCTCACACCTTGCCCAATGAGCTCAGCCAGTGAGGACAGGTTCTCTGCACACGTGATAAAAAGTAAACAAACAATTTATGAACCTAGCTTGACAATGCAGGGACAAGAAAACTCCCCTGTTCAACCTGGTGAAGGAACTGATGATGGAAGCATGACACCCACTCAAGAAAGACAAAGAAGGTCTTCCCCTCCCCACTTTTCCTTTGATTATAAAACTGTAGCACGCTAAATCCTCAGGGCACGGTACTCTCTTGCCTGTCCACTTGAAAGCCTCAGAAGCATCCTGTTCCAGCAAATCACTTCTTAGCTATCACTTTGCCTCTCGCTGAACTCTTTACTGTGCTGAGACAGAAAGGACTGGAGCTCTTCAGAGCCCCCAAAACGACACCCATCATTTTCACAGTAACTGGTCTCACTCAGCTCACACTTCAACATTTCCATGATGATTGCTTTTAATCTCTGAGTCATTTAGAAGCATGCTTTTAAATGTTCAAACTTTTTTTTCTTTTTTTTTTTTTTAGTCCAACTTACTATATTGTCAAAAAATGGGTTCTGCCTGAAACGGTTGACTTTAAAAAATATTCACAACCTTAAAGTTGAGAGTTATATTTTAATGGGTGGGAATTTTTAGGACTTCAAGTCCAGGAAACAGCATCTCAAGTAACTCTGAGAGAACAGCTCTGAGGAAGTGAGGGGAGAAGCTAAGTTATATACAAGTAGCCTGAACATCAAAAGATTATTGTTTATTAAAGAAAAGCAGATATCCCAGGTTAAGGAAATTCGTACTTTTCTGTGCATGGAAAGATACAAGGGTCTGGGCTCACTGAAATCATTTCTTTGATATGCACCTCACCTCTGGGCCAGTTATCCTGTGTTTTTCTCTTTCTGAGCTTCCTTTCAGCTCAGTGAGTGGGGGAAGCTGATGGCTGCTAGATTACAAGCATTCTTCTTCCTGAGTGCCCTCAGGGCTCACCAGCTTACTCTGGAGGGCTGGAGTCACTGGTATCTGTGACATCCTCTCTGTTGATTGGCAGGAAATATTCCATTTCTCAAAACCTTGCCTAACGCATTTAAGCTACGTTAGTAGTCCCCCAGTAGGCATGTCTGGGGCATAGTGTCTAGGCTTGTATAGTGCAGGTTAAACATGCACATTTCCCTTGGGAGTGAATGAAATTACCGAGGTGGAGAGTTTAATATGATGAAAAGTGGAGGGACTCATTCTGCCCTTTCTACCACACAAATGTTTGCTGTATTATAGAGAGATCCTGACTTACAGGTATTACTATCAGCAACGTACAACTGTTCACTGTCCTTTTTATTTCTCCACGCTTTCAGAGATGATTTTTGCTCTTCTTGTACAACTGCCCTCACTTTTCAGAAAAAGCATGTTTTTTATGGAACTAGTGTGGAGAGGTCTCTTCAAAAATCAGCTAACTCACCAACCCTTATAGAAACACACTACCGTTTCCTGGTTTGGTTTTGATGCTTTGCCTACATGCTCCCCATGCCTGAGCACTTAACTCACTAACCACAGTGATTCCCTCTGCTATTAGAGTTTGAATATCTGTGAACAGAGACATTTAAGCTGTTGCATTTCTTGGCCTTAGTATAATGACTCAAATATTGTAGGTGTTCCAAAATGCCTCCATTTATGAATGGATAAATGAGTCAGTGAGTTTGGTTTAAGTCCCCAAAGAAACCACATTAGTAGAATAATCAATTTTACAGCTTGGTTGTACCATGAGAAACAGGACAGGATCACTTAAAATTAATTTTGTCATAAGAAGAAAAGTTTATATCATCAAGTTGATTGTAAGATTAATAAATTCTTTAATGAACATAGAATTCCCTATACCAAGAAAGTTCAATTAAATAGTGGGTGTATTAAAGACATATCCTAATATTGAACAAAAATCTGCCCAAAAGGATTTTTTTTGCAAAAAACAAGAAGGAGCAATTTATGGAATTTTCTATGTTCTCCATTGTAGGTGGGAACAATGATGTACACGTAACTTGAAATAAGGAAAAACACAACTGTATTCAGCATAGAAGCATCATTGATACCTCTACGGCGGAAAGGCAATGTTTAGCTGGATCAGTCACGCTTGCTCACGCAATCAGTCAGTCAGGCACCCATTCATCATTTGCATGTGAGTTTACATGTTGCCTGCTCTACCTGCAAACAAAGGATGCTGATTCCATCCAGCCACCACATTACAGCCTCCCAGAGCGTGATCCCTGAGGGAACCTCAGTATGGAGACAAAGGGGACTCCCCGCTGCCAAGCCCAGCTAGCAGGCACCACAGCCACACATCCACCCTTGCCCAAGAGGCACCCCGAGGAAACCCAGGAGGATAAAAGGCAGGATACTGGTCCCAAACAGCTGAGTTGCATATCAAAGGAAGGATATCAGTGAGGCCAGACTCTTAGATTTTTCCATACACAGAAAGAACTAAATTCTTTGAGATACCTGGCTTATTTTTATTATTAACAGTAATCTTTTGATGTTGCAACCATTGGGTTTTGTTGCAAAAACTCCTATATATCCTGACTCCCCTACTTCCTCTTCAAAACAGCTTCTCATCATCTGAGATGTTGTGTTTCAGGCTCAACGTCTCAGATGTGTCCACCAAGTAAACCACAACTCTCAACTTTTAGGTTGCATTTTTTTTTTCCAGTCGAAAAAGAACATACTTAATGAGGATCTACGATGTATTACTCGCTATTGACCAGTCACCAGTCTGACCGTCAGTAAGTGAACAAATCACCCAAAATGTCTCCTTGCATGAAGGTGAAAAATGAAGTATATCCTGCCATATCAATAAACAAGGACGTCACAGTCAAAAGTGACTCCAGTCCTCCGAATGTGAATTTCTGAGCCCCCTGGGTGCCCAAGAAAAACCATACCTGAGATCAGGCTGCCTCCACTCCTGCTTGAGCAAGGAACTAAAGATGTGAAGAACCGAACTACAGGATGCTGGCCCCAGATAGCCAAGAGGCAAATGAAAGGAAGGATTTCCAAGCCCAGGCTCTCGTATCTTCGCATACACAGAACAGTGTGAAATTCCTTAACTTGAGATATTTGATTTTCTTAACTAATAATAATCTTTTGATGTTATTATTATCAGAATACCCGCCCCTTGTTGCAAACTTCTGTTTAACCTGACTCCTCCCCCCATCTCCTTAGAACAGTTCTCTCAGGGTTACCTGAGATGCCATCTCCCAGGCTTGAAGTCCTAAAATTCTCACCAAATAAAATATAACTCTCAACTTCTAGGTTGTGACTATTTCTTAAGCCAACAACAGTTAAATTCATTGCTGCACATTAACAAATCTAAAGTAAATATTTATGAGCATAAGGATTTTCCCAACAAGGAAATTGTTCATGTGTCTGAACAACAGTCACTATGGAGAAGATTTAAGATTGTGGGTACATGGCCTTATCATTAGAGAGGCGTACTGAGCAAGGCTGAAAAGGAGTCATTTAACCTAGAGGAAATGTGTCTAAGGAAAAGCCACCTTTTTACAACATTTCTATGCTCCTGAAACAACCTATGAGAAGTAGCTCTGCTTCCCAGTGCCCAGCCAAGTAGCGTAATGGGCAGGGCAGCTGAAGCTCCAATACCTAGGCCACCTGACGAGAGGGGCCAACTCATTGGAAAAGACTCTAATGCTGGGCAAGACTGAAGGCAAAAGAAGAGGGCAGCAGAGGATGAGATGGTTAGATAGCATCACTGACTCTAGAGACATGAATCTGAGCAAACTCTGAGAGACAGTGAAGGACAGTGAAGCCTGGCATGCTGCAGTCCCTGGGGTCACAAAGTTGGACGTGAATCACCGACTGAACAACAACAAGGGCCCTTTGCCGGACAGACTCTTCCCCAATCTGCTCTTCTTTAGCTCATCTCTGACATACATAAATAATGGTATCTGATACACATTTCCAGAGTCACTTTACACATGCTAAAGCCCCCAGGAAATGGAAAATGTTAACTACTTGATGACCACGTGCACACAGCCTCCAGGCCTACTGGAGCCTAAAATTCAATAATGTAAACCCCTATGACACTTCCCTGTTACCTCACTGTCAACCAATCAGAGAACAGTGCATGAATTGATTACATAGCCTGTGACCACGGCATGCACCCTCACCTGAACTTTAAAAACGCTTTCAAGAAACCCATCCAGGAGCTCCGGTGTTTGGAGTACTAGTTGCCCTGGACTCTTTTTATTTGGTGTCCTGCTATAAATCCTGCATTCCCTTCACCACAACTCAGCGTCAGTAGGTTGACCTCACTGCACGCAGGCCAACGCACCCAAGTTTGGTTCACCAACAGTAAATTTTTTTAATTATTATTAAAAGAACTGATTTTAATGAAATACATTAAAGTTATATTGCCCTTCAAAAAAAAGAACAGAAATGTAATCAAAGTCCACCAATGAAAGTCTAGTGAACTATAGGATGCTCTGCCAAGCTTACAACCAACTGGTAAGATTTCCATTTGGTATAAAGACCACATCTTTTCAGGGGCATTGCAAAGCACCAGATACTGCCTTCAAAACATCACCTTGCTAAACAATAAAACTTTAAAAAAGTACTTTGTATTTCATACATATAAAATGCAAGAAAAATTATAAGCTCTGAGCAAACAGTGGTTGAATAATATCACCCACAGATAAAATAATCAATTTTCAGAAAAAAAAAGTCTACCCAAAATTAACAATAGACCTGCTTATCCTTAATTTTACTTTATATTCTGACTGAAAGAGAAGATTTTAAATGTAAAAAAAAAAACACTCCTACTAAGTATCTTTTTAGCTAAAATGAATATGCAAAAATATTGTTTTTTAATGCATATATATGGAATCAAGGAAAATGATACTGATGAACCTATTTGCAGGGCGAGAATAGAAATGCAGATGTAGAGAATGAACTTGTGAACACGTGGGAGAAGGAGAGGGTGGGACAAACTGAGAGAGTAGTATTGAAATACAAACATTACCATGTGTAAAACAGACAGGCAGAAGGAAGTTGCTGCATAAAACAAGGAGCTCAGCCAGGTGGTCTGTGACGACCCAGAGAGGTGGGTGGGTGTGAGGGGGAGTCTCAAGACGGGAATATATATAGACTTATGGCTGATTTGTGTCACTGTCCGGCAAAACCAACAACCCATGTCCATCGAGGCGGTGATGCCATCCAACCATCTCATCCTCTGTCGTCCCCTTCTTCTCCTGACCTCAATCTTTCCCAGCATCAGGGTCTTTTCCAGTGAGTCAGCTCTACGCATCAGCTGGACAAAGTATTGGAGTTTCAGCTTCAACATTAGTCCTTCCTTCCTTACTTCTAGCATCACAGTTCAAAAGCATCAATTCTCCGGCGCTCAGTCTTCTTTATGGTCCAACTCTCACATCCATACATGACTCCTGGAAAAACCATAGTTTTGACTATATGGACCTTTATCAGCAAAGTAATGTCTCTGCTTTTTAAAACACTGTCTAGGTTTGTCATAGGTTTTCTTCCAAGGAGCAAGCCTCTTTTAATTTCATGGCTGCAGTCACCATCTGCAGTGATTTTGGAGGCCAAGAGTATAAAACCTGTCACTGTTTCCATTGTTTCCCCATCTATTTGCCATGAAGTGATGGGACCAGGTGCCATGATATTCAGGAAATCAACCCTGAATATTCATCGGAAGGACTGATCCTGATGCTGCAACTCCAATGCTTTGGCCACCCGATGCAAGTAGCCAACTCGTTGGAAAGACCCTGATGCTGAAAGATTGTGGGCAGCAGGTGAAGCAGACAACAGAGGATGGGACGGCTGGACAGCATCACTGACTCAATGGATATGAATCTGAGCAAACTCTGTAGATGGTGAATGACAGGGAGGTCTGGCATGCTGCAGTCCATGGGGTGGCTAAGATTTGGAGAGAACTGAGAACCTGAACAATTCCTGAAACTGTCTCCTAGAATAGCAAGCCATAGGTAAGGGGATGTGTTAGTTTCACTTCCTTATAGTCATTTCATGGGTGGTATGAAATGGAACATCTCTTGTGATATCAACAAAGATGTCACATCTCTCTGTGGTTCTGGCCTCCTCAGATGTGAAATTCTGGGCCATGCCAGTAATCAGCTGAGGAGGGACTCCATGCCCTCTGCCACACAAATAATTCAAGAATGTCACCGCCCTTCAAGGGTGGACAGGGTCAGGTTATCTCCCTGAAGGCCTTTATGTATGCCTTTAATAACAAAAGCAGCAAGATAAGGATTAAAGTCACAGAAGCAAACCCAACATAATTCAAAATTAACCTTTCTGGGTTACATATTTATCTTCCAATTCAAAATAAATAAAAAATAAAAATAAGCAAAGATAACAAAGGGTAATTCAGTGTAGAAAACTGGAACAAAAAAACAAACATGAAAATGAAAGTAAAAATCCAAAGATACTAAGGATTATATGATTTTAAAATTATAAGTACCTTAATGATGATATTTTAGAATACATGTTTTTGCCATAGCAAAGCATAAGAACTTAAAGATTAATCTAAACATTACTTGAACAACTGAAGTACATATACTTTTCAGTTTAAGTGAGGTTTTAAGGGACTGGACCAAATGAGTAAATAGGCACCTATTTCCTTCCTCTTATATGGGCACTGAATGTACACAGGTATACCTGGAACAATTCACTGCGAGAAATTCAGAAACCAGATAACTGACTTCTTCACACAGGGTAAATAAGAAAATCACACTCCAAAATCCATAGGGCAAGCTGAGACATACTCTGACTATAAACCCCACACCCAGCACAATGCCGTACAATCCGGAGGCAACCCTCAACTCCCTGCTTCTCTCTGGGAGTGAAGCATTTGGAACACACATGTGGTGACCCTACTTTTAAAGCTCCCACCTGAGTGACGGCCTCCCAAAACAGCTAGATTGTAGGTGAGCAAGGCTTGCATCCACATGTGTGCTCTGTCGCTCAGCTGTGTCCAACTCTTTGCAACATCATGGACTGTAGCCCGCCAGGCACAGCATTTTCCAAGAAAGAATATTGGAACAGGTTGCCATTTCCTACTCCAGGGGATCTTCCGGAGACCCAGGAATCGAATTCTTGTTCTTGAGTCTCCTATCCTGGCAGGCAGATTCTTTACCACTGGGCCACCTGGGAAGCCCCAACTCCTGCATTCAGGAGTCTCATGCTATTTTTGCAAAGAAGCAGTTCTTAAAAGGAACATGAGCGCTTGCAACATTTATTGTCACAAGGCTCAGCACACAGAGAGCTGGCAAGCACTACCGTCTCCCAGGGTTTCCCTGGAAAGAATCTGACTGCAACTTTACAAGCTGCTGCCTGAGGTTCAGCTTTTTGAGCACGCATCTTCACACGGTACTGCGTGTGAGCCTCAGAGACCAGGGCAGTTGGCGGGCACTTTCCTGTCTTCTCCCTAAAGCTCCTTCCAACAATAAAGCCAAGTTGCCAGTATGTTAGGAAAATACCTCGGAGTATACTCTGAGGATAAAAACTGTACATCCAGGGTCCAGTGTTTACAGCTGCCATTCAAGGAATAGGTCCCTAAATCATTTATTTCTGATAGCTAGCGGGGCTCAGAGAACTAAGTCAAAGAAGTAGTTAATGGGTTTTTGAGCACTTGCCACAACTATGCCACAAAGATTCAGAGCAGAAGGAGCAGGTAATAACACTCACCTCCCAGTTTCGGCCTGAAAGGGCTGCGTGCTTAACTGCATATGTGCCTGGCTGCTGCCTGAGGATCTGGCTTCTGATCAGCCTGCTCTAGGTGCTGACTGCAGTCCTCTTCAGGCACTGAAAGGTCTTGAGGTTCTTGGGACATCCTCGGGCACTGGCAGCCACGAAGAACAAAGACAGCGGCTTGGACAATTAGAAAGGTTTGAGCAGGAACTGGGAGCCTGAGCTAGGTTTATTGAAAAGGTTCATCTCCTACATAAGACCAGTCTGCAAAGATTGGAATAAATGATTATTTGTGCCATTGGGCAGAAACTATCGCAGAGGGTGTCCTTGGTGGTCTAATGAGTAAGAAACCGCCTGCCAGTGCAGGAGACGTAGGCTCAATCCCTGTTCCGGGAAGACTCCGCATGCCACGGAACAACTAAGCCTGCCAGCCACAACTACTGAGCCAGTGCTCCAGAGCCCGCGGGACGCAGCCACTGACAGTGCCCCTGAGCCCACAAGAGGAGCCACTCCAGTGAGAAGTCCGCAGACTGCAATGAAAAGTAGCCTCTGCTGACCACAACCAGAGAACGTCCACGGGCAGCAATGAAAATCCGGCGCAGCCGAAAATAAATAACTCATTTAAAAAATACTAACAGGAATTCAAGGAAAATCAAGAAACAAAGGAATATATTTCAAACAAAAGAACAAGAAAAATCTTCAGAGACCAATATTAATAAAATAGAGATTAAGCAATTTACCAAATAGAGAGTTCAAATTAACAGTCATAAATACGCTCAACAAGGTAAGGAGTTCAAATACTGAACATAGGAATTTCAATAGAGAGAAAAGTATAAACAGAAATCATAATGCTGAAGCATACCGTAACTCAACTGAAAAATTCAATAGAGGCACAGCTAGAATAAGCAGAAGAAAAGATCAGAAAATTCAAAGACAGTGCTATGGAATTCATCCAATTAACAGGGGAAAAGAAAAATGAATGAGAAAGAATAAAGATAGCTTAAGTGGTTTATGGGACACCATCAAGCAGAACATATTTATATGTGTGAATATATATATATATATATATATATATATATATATATATAAAGAACACAAAGAAATAATGGCTGAAAAATACATAACCTGGGAACCTGGGAAAAGAAACAAGACATCCAAGTCCAGGAAACCTAAGCAACTTCAAGATAAAACTAAAAGACACACAACAAGATACGTTATAATTAAATTGGTGAAAGTTAAAGAGAGAATCTTAAAAGCAACTACAACAACAAAAAACTTGCTATATAGAAAATAAAACCTTTAAGACTGTGAGCAGATTTCTCAGCAGAAACCTTGGAGGCTTAAAGGCAATGGATATGTTAACAGTGCTGGGAAAAAAACAAAGACTCAACCAGGAATTCTCCACCCCTGAAAGCTGCCATTCAGAAAGACAGAGAAAGAGTTTTCAAAAAAAAAGGAAACACAAAAGCTGAACATCACTGAACTGGTCTTACAAGAAACATTAAAGAGAGCTCTTTAAGCTGAAATAAATAAAAGAATACCAATCTAGTGGCTCAGACAGTAAAGTGTCTGTCTACAATGCGGGAGACCCGGGTTTGATCCCTGTGTCAGGAAGATCCCTTGGAGAAGGAAATGGGAACCCACTCCAGTACTCTTGCCTGGAAAATGCCATGGATGGAGGAGCCTGTAGACTATAGTCCATGGGGTCGCAAAGAGTCGGACACAACTGAGCGACTCCACTTTCTAATTAGTAATATAAAGACATATGAAAGTATAAAACTTCCTGGTAAAGGTAAGTATGCAATTTACCTGAGAATACTGTAATAAATAATGAAAGTGAAAGCATCAGTCACTCAGAGTGTCCAACTCTTTGTGACCCCATGGACTGTAGCCCACCGGGCTCCTCTGTCCATGGGATTTTCCAGGCAAGAATACTGGAGTGGGTTGCCATTCCCTTCTCCAGGGGATCTTCCTGACCCAGGGATCAAATCCACTCTCCTGACCCAGGAGATCCAGGAATCCATTGCAGATGGATTCTATACCATCTGAGTCATGAGGGAGGAAATATTATAATGGTGGTGGGTAAGTAACTTATAATACTAGTATGAAGATCAAAAGACAAAAGGACTAAAATAAGTATAATGAAATTTGTTAATGGATATCTAGTTTATAAATATGACACCAAAAACATAAAATTTGAGGGGACATGTAAATATGTAGTGCTTTGTTCTTCATTTGAAGTTATCAACTTAAAGTAGACTGTTATTACTGTAAGTTGGGTTTTTTTGTTGTTGTTGTTAAGTATCATGGAAACCACAGGACAAAAACCTACTAGATACTTCAAAAAGTTTAAAGAAAGAAATCAAGTCATGCCACTACCAAAAATAATAATAATAATAATAATCAAATTGCAAAGGAAGAAAGAAAAAGAAGCAGAGAAGAATAAAGGAACTGCAAAGGAGTCAGAAACAACTAACTAACAACTAACAATACAGTAAGTCCATATATACTTTACATGTAAATAAACCAAATTCTCACATTAAAAGACATAGATTCACTGAATAAATTATAAAACAATTCCCACTATATGCTGCATACAGGAGACACTTCTGCTTTAATGACACATTGAAGCTCAAAGTGAAGGAATGAGAAAGGATAGTCCATGCAAAAGGAAAACAAAAACGGCAGACATAGCTATCCTTATAACAGACAAAATATTTAAGCCAATAGCTGTAATAAGAGACAAGGAATATGATACAATTATAAAGGGGTCAATTCATCAAGAGCATATAATCAAATATACATATGTATATACACAACTTGACCAACTAAATATATAATGTAAATAGACAGCAATACTATTATAGAATGGGACTTTAATACCCAATTTTCAACAGTAGCTAGATCATCCAGACAGAAAACCACTTAAAAAAATTGGCCTTAATGTACATGTTAGACCAGACAGATCTAACAAATGTATACAGAAGAGTCCATCCAACAGGAGCAGAATCCACATTCCTTTCAAGAATGTGGGACATTCTCCAAGTTAAATCATGTGTTAGGTCACAAACAAGTCTTAATAAACTTAGGAAAACTGAAATAATATCAAATATATTTTCCAACCACAATGTTACAGAACTAGAAATCAATAACAATAAAAAAAACTGGAAAACTCACAAATATGTGAAGGTTAAACTATATGCTACTGAATGACTAATGGCTAATAGAAGAAATTTTTAAAAAATACCTTGAGATAAATGAACATGGTAATACAACATACAAACTTAGTGAATGCAGCACAATTTGATATAAGAGGAAAGTCACAGTCATAAATGCCTACATTAGGGAAAAGGAGATCTCAACTAAACAATTACACATCTAAAAGAATCAGAAAAGGAAGAACACATTAGGGCCAAAGTTAATAAAAGGAACTAAAAAAGATAAGAATGGGAAAATTTTAAATAGTGACTAGAAAGAAAATAGAAAAAATCAATGAAAGTAACATCTGTCTATTTTTGGGGGTGTGGGGGAGACAGGGAGAGATAAAGACGTGGTTCAAACTTTGCTCTTTCAGGTATCTTGAAATTATAGGCTCACTCTCCCTAAAATTTCAAAAAGCATGAACATCTCCCAGGAACAGTGAGAACAGCCCCAGAAACTGCTTTCAAACCTGGGCCACCCAGAGAGCCCCCACTCCCCCATGAAAACAGCTGAAAAGCAAAGGGAATGCCAAGGCCTTTGTGACTGTCTGCAGACCTACGCTAAACCGAAAGAACTTTGCAGGTGTTTCTTGGGACTCCCTTCCAGACGAGCTGCTCTTAAGAATCTTTACCTGTCTGTGCCTCCCTGAACTCCTGAAGTCTCCAGCGTTTGCAAGAGACGGTATCATCCAGCACCTGACGAGTCTCTCTGGCAGACCACAGACCTCGTGCGCAGAAACCTCTCACCGGACCTGGTTGGTCAACTGCTGTCCCGAGGGTGGTTGCCGTCCGCTGCCCAGGATCAGGTACGGACCCTTTGGTTGCCCATCTCGGCCCTTTTCATCTACAGTCCGCCGTGATCAATGCGTCTGCGCTCCACGGCCTTCTGTCTCCCTGCTCCAAGCGGCAGAATCTCAGCCTGGAAGGCCTCCGGCTTTCGGAACCCATTGTTGATACTCTTGCTCAGAACACAAATTTTCGGCGACTACACCTTTCTGGGTGTTCTGGATCCTCTGAATCTGCCCTGAAGACAGCTGTGCAGCTGTCCCAGACTGGATGAGCTGACCGCTCTTGGTGCTGACTTCACTGAAAAGGCGGCTGTTGCACAGGTGTCCGAGACCATCACCCAGAGGAATCTCAGTGGGTACCTAAAGAACCTGCAGAGGTCAGATGTCTCCACCTCAGTTGGAAGAGGTCCCAATCTTGTCCACCTAGACTTAAGCAATAACGTCATGCTGAAAAATGACTGCTTTCCAGAATTTTACCAACTCAACTACCTCCAACACCTATCACTCGGTCAGTGCTATAACATAATATCTGAAACTGTACTTGAACTTGGAGAAACTCCCACACTAAAAACACTACAAGTCTTTGGAATCATGCCTGACAGTACCCTCCAGCTGTTAAAGGAAGCCCTCCCTCATCTAGTTACTTGCTCCCATTTCACCATCATCACCAGGCTGATCATCGGCAACAAGAACCAAGAGATACGGGCCATCAAATGCCGACTGTCACTGGAGAAGCCCAGTTGTCTGTGAAGCCTCTGCTGCAAGACAGTGTCTCCTCTTTTCTTTGAACAGGGAAAGTAGGTAGGAAGCCCCATTGTGGAGAGCTCAGCTATTTTTATTCTTGGTTTTCCCTTGCCTTCCTTCTACAAGTATATTAGAGAACCACTGGAGAGAGAAAACTATGAAGTGTTGCTTTTTAGAAATGACTATGAAAGCTTTCATCACTGCTCTACCCTTAAGAGCCTAAGCTCTATGCTTTTTGAAGTTCCATTGGTAGTTGTATAAAATATTAATTATATTACCTATTGTACAATATATAACTGTAACTCATTTCATACACAGTGGCTTGCACCCCTTAATCCTCTGACTCCACACTGTGCCATTCCTTCTTCCCCCTCCAATACCATGTTCTCTGTAACTCTGAAACTGCTTCTATTTTCACGAGTTTGTTGCTTTTTTTAGATTCACTGGTTTGTGGACTTATAGATTCCACATATAAATGGTATCATTATTACATTTCTCTTTATCTGACTTATTCACTTAGCACAATGCCTTCCAAGTCTATTCATGTTGCTGGAAAGGGCAAAATTTCCATTTTATTCTTTTTTTATGACTGAATAGTACTTCACTGTATATATGTGTGTATGTATATATGTGTGTGTGTGTGTGTGTGTGTGTATATATATATGGCTTTCCTGGTGGCTCAGTGGTAAAGAATCTGCCTGCCAATCCAGGAGATGCAGGTTCTACCCCTGGATTGGGAAGAACCCCTGAAGAAGGAAATGGCAACCACTCCAGTATTCTTGCCTGGGAAATTCCATGGACAGAGAAGCCCAGCAGGCTACAGTCCATGGAGGGTCAAAAAAAGAACTGAACATGACTTAGTGACTAAACTATATCTATCTGTATCTATCATCTATCTATCTATCTATCTATCTATATATACACCCACACACACACACATAGATATATCTCTTTATCCATTCATCAGTTTGATATTTTTATTCATTCATCCATTCATGTTTATCCATATATATATATATATATATATATATATATATGTATATTTATTGATGGACACTAAGTTTGCTTTCATATCTTGGAAGTTGCAAATAACACATCTTTTCAAATTAGTGTTTTTATTTTTTTAGATATATACTCGGGAGTATAACTGCTGGGTAGTTGTACTTTTAGTTTTCTGAGGAACTTCCATACTGTTTCATGCAGTGGCCTCATTGATTTGCATTCCTACCAGGGTTCTCTTTCTCCACATTTCTGCCACCATTTGTTACCTGTGTCCTTTTGATGATATTCAGATATAAGGTAGTATTTCATCATGACTTTGATTTGCATTTCCCTGATGATTCGTGATGTTGAGCATATTTCCAAGTGTCTGCTGGCCACCTACATTCCATTTTCAAAAAATGTCTATTCAGGTCTTCTGTCCATTTTTAGTAGGATTGTTTATTTATTTATATTTTTAGTTGTATGGACTGTGTATATATTTTAGATATTAATACCTTATCAGTCATATCAATAGCAAATGTTTTCTCCTGATTCATTGTCTGAACTCTTTTTCCATCTTCAATATTAACATGGCTAAACAAAAGTGCACACATTTTGATAAATCTTTTTAAAATGTATGCTGATATGATAGCTGTCACCATACAATGTAACAAAAGTGTGTAAAATGAAATTTAAAAAAACTAAACACTACTGGAGCCATCTCATGGGAAAAAAAAGAATGAATGTTTTGATCAACCCAGTAATATAGCCACTATGGAAAACATCATGGAATCTTCTCATGAAATTAAATATAGAACCAAAATATGATCCAGTAATCTTACTTCTGGATATTCCAGAAGTAAAGGAAATGAAACCATAATCTCAAAAAGGTATCTGTACCCTCATATTCACTGTAGTATCATTCACAATAGCCAAGGTGTGGAAACAATCTAACTGCCATGAGTCTGAAAGAATAAAGAAAATGCAATATATAAAGTAGCATATTATTCAGCTTTAAAAAGAAGGAATTCCTGCCATTTGGAATCTGAATGTAACTGAAGACTATTATGTTAAGTGAAATAAGCCAGGCAGAGAAAAACAAATATTACATGGCATCACTTGTATGTAGAAGCTTGAAAACAGAAATTCAAACTCATAGAAACAGAATGCTGGTTGCCAAGGGTGAGGAGTAGAAGAAATTTGGAGAGGCTGATAAAAGAGGATAAATTTTCAGTTATAAGATGAATAAGATCTTTTGTTTTCCTGCATGACATTGTGACTATAATTGATAATACTGTATTATTTAACTGAACTTTGCTAAGAGAATAGAACTTATATTCTTATAAAAAATATGATAAATATCTGATGTGATAGGTGTGCTAATTAATCAAATTGCAGGAAAATTTTCACAATGCATGTCAAATCATCACACTGTACGTTTTAAAATATTACAATTTTATATGTCTTTTAAAGATGAGTAAAGGTGGAAAAATGACACATAGGAAATACACAATATTAACTTAAGCCATAGGGTAATATATACAATACTCTAGGTGTAGATAGAAAATAAGAAAGAAAACTTAGAAACAACTCCTGTTAAATCCTGAAACAAATAATAAAACAGATACATTTTTCTCTCTTAATCAAGACAGGAATAGAGCATACAACTGTAGCTAGAAGTATTTAAACATGAAAAAACTCTGCTTATCACTTTGTATTTATTTTACTTTTGTTCCTAACATCTGTGTCTTACAATTTGTAGTGAAAATTCTAGGCAAAATTTCTAGGTGAGTTGTCAAATGGTTAGATATTTACCCTGCCTTATCAAAATATAATTTTTGGATACTTCCAGACAAAGATTGGTGTGGAAGAGGAGATGTTTTAAGCCAAATGATACTTTACAATAAAGTTAAGTATATTTCCCTTGAGCAGGCAGCAATACAAAGAATTGTACACCAACAGAAGAACGAAAACCAAGCTCTCCAAAACTGTAGAGGGTACAGTACCGCAGACGCACACTGTTACTGAGCTGTCCACGTAACTTCCACTCAGGCGTGGTGAACTCCCAGTCTGAGTGCTGGATGTACTCTCAAAATCATGGCTTGAGTCCACTCTAAAGTAAAAACAGTACTCTGAAATTGTAAATATAGAACAATTTAATCAGAGCCAACAAGCCACAATAATAAAGGTTTGGATAGTCATAGTTTAAAAGCTATGACTTGAAAATCTTGATCACAGGATCTTTAGCCAACAGACCAACAGACAGTAGTTAATCCTTATATCCCTATAACAGTTGGGGGGGGAAAAAAGAGGGAAGAATGTTATTTGGTAACATATCACCCAAGCATTTTTTTTATTTTAAATGACGTTAGGTTGATTAGACAATCATTTGGTTGGATAATGATGGTAAACCTATATGTCTTAAAAATATCTAAAAGTAAATGCCCTATGATCCTATAAGCCAAAGGTGAAGATATTTGCAAGAATGCTTTACTGGATCTTATATTCTCCAGAATGTGACTTCTCAGTCCTTTCAATAAGCTATCATCTTCCTCCCAACCCCAAATTTTCAGGCTTAAAGAGTGGTGCCCCAAAATGGAAGCTGCAGTTGTCAACCAGCTTCAGGATAGGAAGATAAATATATTACCATGGTCAAATATGTTTGCTGAGGTCTAGATTCTGTTCAGATGCCATCAAGATCATTCTCTGTGGCATGATTTCAGAAGACAGAGATACTTCCACTTACACGAACTGAACAAAAAGCTGGAGGCAAAGACTCAAGAGCATGTCGATGCCCAAGGTCAAGGTGAACACCTGGCTCTCACTTCACCACATTCAAGGATCCGTATGTAATTATGAGTAACAGCAGGCCTGGCCTTCTTGAGACCAAAGGCATTTAACTCCTGTCATATTTGTCTTCCGAATTTTATTTCTAGTCATCATGATCAACAGTAGAATCTGCAGGGAGTTAGAATAAGATCATAGAAGCTTAAAAAGCTGCATTTAGGGCAAAAATACTCAAGTTTATTATGGAATTGCATTAGGTATTTGCTTTCTGCTGATGTAGTTAAGTTTGGTAATTCTTTTTCTACATTAATAGTTGGAAGAAGGCCCAAGGCTTTCCTGGACTCAGAACTGTTTAGTAAGCAAGGATTTTTCTGCTGCATGTTAAAATGTATGACACCATTGTTTCATTTGGGCAACTGCTCAAAAGAGATGAATAATGAGCTGCTTTCTAGGTAAGAGTCCTTGAGTTGCTGTTGAAGATACTATAAAGCTCAGGTTGCTAGAATTTACTCTTAAAGCCATTCGAGACAAATCCTAACAAAGTTGTTGTTATTCAGCCGCTAAGTCATATCCGACTGTGATCTCATGAACTGCAGTACGCCAGGTTTCCCTGTCCTTCACTATCTCCTCGACTTTGATCAAACTCAGGTCCACTGAGTTGGTGATACTATCCACCATCTCATTCTCTATTGTACCCTTTTCCTCTTGCCCTCAATCTCCCCAGCATCAGGGTCTTTTCCAGTGAGTCAGCTTTTCACATCAGGAGGTCAAAGTATTGAAACTTCAGCATCAGCATCAGTCCTCCCAATGAATATTTAGGGTTGATTTCCTGAATGATGTGCCTGGTGGCAAAAGTAAAGCCTGATGCTATAAAGAACAATATTGCATAGGAACCTGAAATGTTAGGTCCATGAATCAAGGTAAACTGTATGTGGTCAAGCAGGAGATGGCGAGAGGAACATAGACTTTTTAGGGATCAGTGAACTAGAATGGATGGGAATGGGTGAATTTAATTCAGATGGCCATTGTATCTACTACTGCGGGCAAGAATCCCTTAGAAGAAATGGACTAGCCCTTATTGTCAACATAAGAGTCCAAAATGCAGTGATTTCAGTTTGTTTCCAAGGCAAACCATTCAACATCACAGTAATCCAAGTCTATTTCCCAATCACTAACACTGAAGAAGCTGAAGTTGACCAGTTCTATGAAGACCTACAAAACCTTATAGAGCTAATGCCTAAAAAAAGATGTCCTTTTCATCATAGGAAATTAGAATGCAAAAGTAGAAAGTCAAGAGATACTTGGAGTAACAGACAAGTTTGGCCTTGGTGTACAAAATAAAGCCTGTCAAAGGCTAACGAGAGTTTTGCCAAGAGAATGCACTAGTCATAGCAAACACTTCCAACAACACAAGAGATGACTCCACACATGGACATCACCAGATGGTCAATAAAGAAATCAGATTGATTAACCAAGAGGGAAGTACAAAAGCAAAAGACAGTTGTAATTTAGTATTTTACAAAAGTAAATTAGTCATCAGATTTTTTTATTATTATTAAAGGTAAAAATAAACTTGTTTTACTTACTTTGTGAAAAATCCTAGTAAAGAATCTTTCATATTAATTTCATGAAGTTTCCTATGCTCAAGGCAATAGTTGATCACCACTCTAATCATAAATGTTTTTCTGGCCTGATGCCAGCTCTATTCTCTATCAAATCACATGTTCATAAATATAGGCTTCTAGCCAGAGTTACTTTTCTCATCTGTAGAGTTTTCTTCCTTATCTACTTCAAAAAAGTTTTATAAATTGGGAAACAAAAGATAGGAAATTGCTATTACTTTGTGAATTTACAAAAAATATATTGTACTACAGTATCTTAAATGTATCCTGAAATGGACCTGAAAATAAAATCCTTATCAAAATCTAACAGTAAGGTTCTGAAAACTACTTGGGGGTGAGTAATTCAAGGTTAGATGATAAAAACAGGTCAAATTCCCCTTTCCTTTATAACAGTGTAATATGGTCGTAACTCTAATATTTTTATAACACTATAATATCATAATTATTCTAATAGCATTTTTGGCTAACATGTATTGAGCATCTTTTTTTTTTTAATATACCAGGCACTCTTATAAGTATTAATACTTTACATTCATTAACTTAACTGATCCTGACCATAGCCCTATGCTACGTACTCTAACATAGGAAAACCAAGACAAAGGAGAAGTTAAATAACCTGCCCCAAGTTACAGAGCTGGTAAAAGAGAGACCTAGATTTTGAACAAAAACAGTGCTGCTCAGAGTCTTGGCTCTTAACTACTCTGTTATAAAATCTTTTAATTTCATGACTTTCATAGACATGAACAAACTTATGTGTCATAAAGATTTTGAAAACTCTTGTGCTATTACTCAATTATCATCCTTTCTAGTCTCAGCAGATCTTATTTAGATGTCTCCCTGATACCCAGGGATTTATGTTCCAAGGGCTATCAGTAAACCTCAGGCCAAACAGATGTCCTCAGCTGCAGTGAAACATCTCTTAGCTCCTTCCCATCCACACCAATATACTAAAATGTGAAGCTTAAGGCCCATACTGATTTAATTTTACTTTGCTTTTCTTCCCTGAGCTTATAACAGAAACTCTTTATTCTTTCTTTGCCATATGTTTTACCTCATCTTTCTTCTCTCAATGCTGAGGTGTTCTGTTTTTGTTTTTGTTTTTGTTTTTTGCCAATCATGGCTAAGAGGTGTGGCTCTCAATATCCACATATTAGAGTAGAAATTCTTCTGATTAAATATATTTATATATCTATATTATATGGGCTTCCGTGGTGGCTCATAGGGTATAGTGTCTGCCCGCAATGCGGGAGACTCAGTTCGATCCCTGGGTCAGGAAGATCCCCTGGAGAAGGAAATGGCAACCCACTCCAGTGCTCTTGCCTGGAGAACCCCATGGACAGAGAAGTCTGGTAGTCTACAGTCCATGGGGTCGCAAAGAGTCAGACACAACTGAGCGACTTCACTTTCATACATCTATATTCCCATATCACAGTTCTACTATAAAAAGTCCACTCCACTAGAGAACCAATAACTATCCCCCATGATTAAGAACCTAAGGATAGTGTAAGTTGATGGCCTTAGCAGCTCCTACAATTTCAGACTTGCTGAGTTTGGCAGTGGTATGGACGCTGTCTCTGGCGGGGCTCGTAATCAACAGTTGCGGTATTTCGACAGGTGAGCTAGTCTCTCCCAGGGAGAGCCTGTAGAAGTGCAAATAGAAAGGCTTTAATACCGGAACTGCCTCAGAGGAAGAAAGCATAGGTGAGATATTATCAGATTACCCTGGACAGATTGCAAAAGGAATATAGAGGACCATATCTTCAACAGATGGAGAAAAGGCTCTCCACAGATTCCACCAAAACAAGGGCAAAGATCCAACAAAGCTGGAAAGAATCATTCTTTTACCAGATAAGCAAATGTAGAATTTTGATTTGTTTGGTGTACTCTGAAGATGGCATCTTTTACTACTTTTATTTAATGGGGATCTCTTAGATGGGAAAAAAGCAGTCAATTATGGTCAAAAATAGGCTGATTACATTCAGGTTTTAATAAAACATTCTAGAGCTCACAGGAAAAACAAAATTCAATCAACTTCTAAGTATAAAAAAAGTCCACAGTGACAATATAGTCACATAAAATTAATTTTGTAGCAGGTTAAACATCAGATAAAAGAACAATCAGTGACCTGATGAAATAATACAGGTTAACCTTATTTAAAAATGGCCTATCCTGAGTTTTTAAACCTCTCTGAAAATAAATTAATGTTCTGAAGTCCATGTGACAGTATTTCCACTGTCTATGAAAAAACTACGTAAGGATCCTGTGGCATGGGTTACATTATACTGCTACTCAGTCTCCTCTGTCCTGCTGGTTCACTACATCTAAAGAAATATATGAAGTAAAGGATTTCAAAGTCAGATCACATTTTACACGATCTTTGATAAGCACTGTATAAAGCAATCTATCTTCATTTTGTAGCTAAAAATAGTGCTGACATTCGCTTTGCCAAGATTTTGACTAATCAGATCTGGCTATTTCCTAAGAGAATATATTTTAAATTTAATGATATGTTTTATTTTCCTCATGGGCCTTATCCTGTTGGAAGGTATGATGGCACAAATCACACTTTATAACACGAATAAGTGTCCTGTGCAAGCCGTGCGTGACAGAAAACATTGCGAGTGGTGAAATGGCCTATTTTAATCAAGTATCTAGGTGAAGTCACCAGGCTTTATTTCAGTATAACAGTGTCTTGATTTTTTAAAAAATGAGGTAATTTTAAACATATTTAAATTTTGACTTGGATATTATACTTATAAGAAAAATTTTTACATTTTAGTTTAATATGTTACATTCAGCTGACTTGTCAAATTGTACACCAAATGTTTTAAAGAACCAGTTGCTATATCTAGAAAATGGAATCCATCAAATAACTTGGCTATTTCCAGTTCAGTAATGTACACGTTTATATCTCTTTTAAAACACGCCTAAGAACTAGACTAACAAAGTATACATAGTTTTGCCTATAGCCTCTGGGTTACAGGCAAAACTACGAGCAGATGGCTAATCTGATCACCTTAAAGACTGATTGTCTAGCAATCTCACATCAATGCTCAAGATGGTCGAAAAGAAAATTTCAGTTTAGTGACACATCATCTTGTATAAAGACAATTTTATACAAAATCTACCGAGTAAGCACTATCCAGCCCATTCACTTTAAAAGATGCTAGATGCTTATGGATATGTTTCATGGAACTGTCACAATATCTGTTATGGGAATTGGTAATGTGCCCTGGATTTAAAAAAGAAATGTTTATAAGCTAATGAGTGGAGGGAGAAATTCAAGTCTATTATTGTTTAAGGGAAATACACCAGGAGACAACTGCAACCGTTCAATTAGAGTAATTGTCTCTCTCATCTAGTGGTTACTTAAATATAGCAAATGTAACTATCTGGATTTAAGTTCAATACAAGAAATTTGTCAAGCACTGCATCACAAAATTAAAATAATTCAAAAAATTTTGTACTGAATTTTGTTCATAAAATTGTCTTACTCTGAGTGTATTAGTTTTTATAGGATTCTAAATATAATGAATATCCCTTTATTTGAACGATTAGAGAATAAAACAGAATCAGAGAAAGCAGTTATTCTGAAGGCCATAGGACCAATAATAATAGCCAACTAATAACCAGCTAATAATAATGGCAGCTGACTATTGGACTTCCCTGGTGGCTCAGATGGTAGAGTCTGCCTGCAGTGCCAGAGACCCAGGTTCTATCCCTGGGTCAGGAAGATCCCCTGGAGAAGGAAATAGCAACCCACCCCAGTATTTTTGCCTGGAAAATCCCATGGACAGAGGAACATGGCAGGCTACAGTCCATGGGGTCGCAAAGAGTCGGACACAACTGAGCAACTTCACTTTAATGAAGAATATTAAGAAGGCTTTCTTATCTCTTCTTCCTGTTCTCTGGAACTCGGAATTCAGTTGGCTACACCTTTACCTTTCTCGTTTGCCTTTTGCCTCTCTCCTTTTCTCAGCTGTTTGTAAGCCCTCCTTAGTCAACCACCTTGCCCTTTTGCATTTCTTTTTCCTCGGGATGGCTTTGATCACCGCCTCCTGTACAAAGTCATGAACCTCGGCCCACAGTCCTGTAGGCACTCTATCAGATCTAGTCCCTTGAATCTGTCACCTCCACTGCATACTCATCAGGGATTTGATTTAGGTCATATCTGAATGGCCCAGAGGTTGTCCCTATGTTCTTCAGTTTCGGTCTGATTTTGGCAATAAGGAGATCAAGATTGAGCTACAGTCAGCAACAGGTCTTGTTTTTGCTGACTGTATAGAGCTTCTCCATCTTCGGCTGCAAAGAATATAATCAATCTGATTTTGATGATGACCATCTGGTGATGTCCACATGCAGAATTCTCTTTTACTGTTGGAAGAAGGTGTTTGCTATGACCACTGCATTCTCTTGAAAAAACAGTCACTGATTCTGAAGCTGAAGCTCCAATACTTTGGCCACCTGATGAGATAAGCTGATTCATTAGAAAAGACCCTGATGCTGGGAAAGACTGAAGGCAGGAGAAGCGGAGGACAGAGGATGAGATGGTTGGATGGCATCACCGACTCAATGGATATGAGTTTGAGTAAACTCTGGGAGTTGGTGATGGACAGGGAAGCCTGGCGTGCGGCAGTCCATAGGGTGGCAAAGAGTCCGACATGACTGAGAGACTGATCAAACAAACAAACGAAGAATACAATTGTTAAACAGTTCCAAGAAATGCAAAGGCATAGTGGAGCAGTCAATAATATTCATTATGATTATCTAAAGTCTTCACAATATGTTTAAAATATACTCAGAAATCAGCATTTACTACAACAGCACATTTTTAAACAACGTGTTAAAAATTTTAAGAAATTACATTAGAATATTTCAAGTAGAAATATTCAACAGATACATTTCCTACTAGAAAGCATATGTACTCTTGTCCTTTTAAGAATTTCACAGCTTTTTAAATCATGTAAATTATCATCATTATAGCAAACGACAAGGTACCAAGGGCTATAAAGAAGTGACAGCCATCAGGGAAACATGATTCATTAGAGTCTGCCCTTGGGTAGCACCGGATGTTCTTATGAGTTCTCTGCCTCTGTTCACAGGGAAAGGCTAACAAGCTAGAGAATTCACACTTGTGGTTCCCAACAAAAATGTCTGCCTGTCAGTCCAGGAGAGGGTGCACAAAGAAAGTACAAGTCGCTCACTCATATCTGACTCTGCGACCTCCAGGCCAGAATACTGCAGTGGGTAGCCAGTCCCTTCTCCAGGGGATCTTCCCAACCCAGGAAGCAAACCCAGGTCTCCCGCATTGCAGTCGGATTCTTTACCAGCTGAGCCACAAGGGAAGCCCAGGACGCACAAAGGAGAGGGAAATTGATGAGAAAAAGTGGGAAGTCCCCAGGGCAAATCTAGATTGTGCAGTCCAGTGAAGAGGCAAGTCCTGGGTTATGGACCTGGTGTGGGCTTGAGTATATTGGTTTTTCCTTCGCCTCACACTGCTCAGGGCAGATCACTCACTAACCGCATCTTTGCCATTCCCCACTGCAAGGAACACATTACAGAGTAGGGATGCCCGTCTGTCCCCAAGCATTTCCTTCTCACAGCGATCAGGCTCTGAGGTTCCCGAACATGGCTGCACGCTGACTCCACCAAGGCAGCTTTGAAGAAACTGAAGCTTGGGCCCCATGTGAGACCAACTAAATGAGACAAGAGCCGGTAGGTTCAGGGTGGTATGGCCAGAGACTCTGACCAACAAACTTAGACAGAGGCACCAAGATGGCATGCACACACACAATTCCAAAGACTGGGAGACATAAACTGAGTCTGAGGTTTCATTAGCTAATGATCTCTGGAGATTCCACCCACCTGTAACACAATCTATGTAAAAGACAATGAACAAAACCATCTACTCCAAAAAATCAGAATTAACGGAACCAGCAGGACAAATATTTTGAAGAAGTATATTAAATATCATCAAATATATGAGAATTTTAATATCTGTACAGGCATAAAAAGATATAACACGAATACAATTGGAGAAAGTGAATGCACAAAACATAAGTGTGGGTATAATAAATTCAACATATTGGTTGAGGAGTGTAATGATTCAGGTGGAAGAACGGATTAGTGAATTAGTATAGATTAAGGAATATCCCCAGAAAGCATCATAAAAGAATAAATAGAAAATGCAAAGAAAAGTTTCAGAGATGAAGTAGACAGTTAGAGGCAAAAAAGCTAAAATCTTCATCAAAGGCACAGGTTCCCACAGATGTTCTTTTTCCCTCTTACCTGGTGTCCCTTTTCCTTCTTCCCTGGAGAACTATCATTTCCAGAACCTCCTGGCTTAAGCCCTACGGCGCCCAGTGCTTCCAGTATTCCTACAGTGGGACTCTGAAGAAAATAAGCTCTAATACATATGCTCATCGTAACATACACAGAAGGAACCGCCTAGTGTGGGAACTGGAAAAAAGAAACTGAGATCTAGGCAGAAGTTGGTGAAAAGGATTTTGTTGCCGGCGCTGCGTTGGACATGTTTAAAAATAAACTTTTAATGTGTTTCCCAATCTCAATACAGTTAAAATTATTATGACAAATATCTAGGACTTAAAAGAGTATTCTCATCAAATTTAATTTAAAATTATGCTTGTTATGATTTTGGGGAAATTTTATATTTGATCTCAAAAAAAAAAAAAAAAAAAACCTACTACCAACACAGCTCTTTAAATTAACTGACTGGGGCAGACAGAAGTTCAGAGCAACTCGGGGTCCCTGGAACCAGAAACTCTCATACCAGAGGCAGAGGCAGACAGCAAACTGTAGAAGCAGATCAAGCTACATGGTACCCAGAAGAGTCAAGGTTCAAAACATCAGTTAAGATGCATGGGGTGGAGAGGGGTAGGCAGAAAATACTTATATCTGATGGGGACAGAGGGTGATGTATGGGAAAAGCCAAATCTGAGAGCCAAGAGGCGAGAATGAAGACCTTAGGTACTGATCAGAAAGAAGGGACTGCCTGGAGCATGGACTGCTATTTGTCACGTGCCTTTAGGCCCAACAGAGGCCTAAAGAATGGTGAACTGAAGCACAGAAAACATGCAAGGAAGAAGTGGTGAAGACCATTTAGATATTACAGTTACGCTAACATCACACTCCCAGCCTTAAGAAGAGATTCATCTCCGAAACCTTACTGAGAACCACCTACCCTTCCTGACTACTGGGGCATCCTCGCCACTCAAAATCCTTATGTCACGAGGGACTTTTGACTGAAACTGATTCAGGAATAGACGCCACATTACATTAACTGACACCTAATAATCTCCTTTCCCCAGCCAGAAAAATACTCCTCTGGAGTATCATTCCCCTTCCTCAGCCAAGACCACCTGGACTGTGGCTTTAAGGAAAAGTAACAAGAATTCCTTCGCGTAGCTGTGAAACCTTACAAGTCTGAGGCAGAGCCCTATGGGTAGAAAAAAGAAAAATCTATGAGAAAAGGGAGCAAGGAGGAACCATCTCTTGATCAAACAAGGTGCGTTTCTGATATTCCAAAGCAAGTGAGCTCAGCTAGAAAGTCGATTTTAAGATTTTGTTTGCTTTTCAACAAGGGCTAAAGTGTTTAAATAAATTAGGTATTTTGTTGCTGTTCGGTTGCTCAGTCATGTCCCAGTCTTTGTGACCCCAGGGACTGAAGCAAGGCAAGCTTCCTTGTCCCTCACCATCTCCAAAGTTTGCCCAAGTTCATGTCCATTGCATGGGTGATGCCATCCAGCCATCTCATCCTCTAACGCCCTCTTCTCTTTCTGCCCTCAGTCTTCCCCAGAATCAGGGACTTTTCCAATGAGTCAGCTGTGACCAAAATACTGGAGCTTCAGCTCCAGTCCTTCAGCATCAGTCCTTCCAACAAATATTCAGGGTTGATTTCACTTAAGATTGACTGGTTTGATCTCCTTGCTGTTCACGGGACTCTCGGGAGTCTTCTCCAGCACCACAGTTAAAAGGCATAGATTCTTTGGTGTTCTGTCTTTACGGTCCAGCTCTCACAACCATACCTGACCACTGGGAAGACTAGAGCCTTGACTATTTGTTGGCAGTGATGTCTCTGGTTTTCAATACACTGTCTAGGTTTGTCACAGCTTCCCTGCCAAGAAGCAATCATCTGATTTCACGGCTGCATCACCATTCACAGTGATTCCAGAGCCCAAGAAGAGGAAATCTATCACTGCTTCCACCTTTTCCCCTTCTAGATGCCATGAAGTAATCCGGCCAGATGCTGCCATGATCGTAGTTTTTGGGGGGTTGTTTTTTTATATTTAGTTTTAGCTGGCTCTTTCACTCCCCTCCTTAACCCTCATCAGGAGGCTCTTTAGTTCCTCTTCACTGTCTGCCATCAGAGTGGTATCATGTGCGTATCTAAGGTTGTTGATGTTTCTCCCACCTATCTTGATTCCAGCTTTTAGCATTTCTCATGATGTGCTCTGCATATAGGTTAAACAAACAGGTGACAGCAGACAGCCCTGCCTTACTCCCTTCTCAGTCTTAAACCAATCCGTTGTTCCACACAGGGTGCTAACTCATATCTCCTTTACCGATCACTGCCTTGTCGTGTCACAGAGGGTTGTGTAAATCAATGAAGCTAAGAGCCAAGCCAGCCAGGATGGATGGGCCATAACGGACAGTTCTGACAAAACGTGACCCACTGGAAGAGGGAATGGCAACCCATCCCAGTATACATGCCATGAGGGCCTCATGCAATATATAAAAGAACAAAAATTAGGTGTAAAGTTCCTAAAATACTTCACTTCTTTTATTTTGGCACCAATTGCACACACTAATGGTCCAGTTGTATAAGCAAACATACATCTCTCAGATGCTTCTACTATTTCCCCTCCTTTTAAATATGCTCTAGCTGCACAGAACACCTGACCCATCCCTAAATTACTTCCTATCTTAATATCTTGGCTAAACAGACATTGTCAGCATCTTGAATGCTCCATTTCTGCCTTACAAGTTTCTATTGTATTTTCATGATCCTACTTCAGAAATGATTAATATTTAGTTCCTTAACTGGGAATTTTGCAAAACTCTGTATAAAGCTCAGCTATATCAAATGTATTGCCCAAGATTACAATCTGTTTGCTTAACAGATTGGGCATAAATATCAGACATTTCTTAATTTTTATTTCCAAGCATCGGATACAATGCCAGAACATAGAAGATACTTAATGATTTTTCTTTTGAAATGCTAATATTAAAAAGACAAAAGGTTCCAAGTTTTTCTTACTCTTAAATAAAAAGTCATAAAAATTTAAATGTGATACTACTAATTTCATTTTGAAACCACTTAATCAAATAGGAACAATTTTATCTTTTCTTGGGATCAACTTATTTTTCCTTGGCCAATCATAAATGGAGCTCAACTAGTAAATCAGATTCTTTTGTAAAGTAATGAGCAAATTATCGGTGATGACCAATTGAATCTAAAATATGCAAAAGGCCAGTTGATAAATAAAAAAATATTTTCTCTCTTAAAATTCATGATAAGTATGTACAAAACTGTCAATAAGAAGTCCCTGAAATCTACTAAATCGGCCTTCAGTGTCTGTAGTTCTTTGGGACAGTTTTGTCCTCCTTTAGGTTTTATGATCCTTTGAAGGCTGCAGTTTTTCCCACGGTGCTTGGTATTACCCATCTTCCACACATGCTGATTCCAGCTCATGGTACTCATTATCTTAATGGACAATTACAGCTCTCCAACTGTTTTCTCAATCACTACAACTAAGTAGAAAGATTTTCATTATTGGCTACACTTTCAGCTTTTGAATAGCAAATGCATCTTACTTTATTTCCCCTTCAAACTATCTTCTCAGCTTTGTTAAAACAAACCACCGCTCTCTCAAACATTAAGAAGGAATAAATAAAGTTCCAAAATCTAATATCAAGTTCTAGGTAAAAGTGAAGTTGAATGGCATTTTTACTAGCAAAATTTTAGAAACAAGTATTTTCCTGCTTCTTAACAAAGAAAAGTTGATACTTACCAAAATTTAGCTGAATTTTAGGAATTTAAACTGTATTTCACATTGTTTTCCAGAATTTTAATTATACATTCAAAACATGTTAATTGCACAATAAAAATTAAATAAATAAATCTAAAGAACTTAAAATTCTCAGAATATCCATCATTAATGTTAGCCCAGTCAAAGCTTACTTAATTGCAACATTAATTTCTAGGAGTGATATATGTTCTTCTAGCCTGAGAAACCGAGAAAATTTTAATACTACTTTCTCAAAATAGAAGGAAAGCATTATTATTTTTTTTAATTCCAAAAGAAGATATATGACGTATTACTCTCACTAGACGTCAGTAACAAATGCAACTCCCAATAATCACTGACCTTCATCAAACACCTACTGTGAACCGGTCTCTTCACAAACATCCTCTTTGCAACTCTTAATTTATAAAATAGGTACAGGACAGGTTAATGAGTTGTTTGAAAATCACACAGCTAATAAATAAATCAGCTGGGATTCAAATCCAAATCTGTGTTTCCACTAGCTCTTGGTTCCTCTCAAGTTGAAGGACTACAAAGGGATTGAATAACAACCTTATTCTGGAATTTAAGGAATTCTCCATTGATCTCAAAATTCCAAAACAATCATTGCAAACGCTAGGCTCTAATTAGCTGCAGGAACTCTCCAAACTTAAATATTTGAAAAATAATATGGACCAACCATTGATTTTTATTGTCAGTTTAATATTATTTCTATGTAAAAATGACTAAAAACCACAGACTTTATTTTCAACATTTCACGTAAATATCTATAAATGCATTGTGTCTGGTTTAGCCAACTTCCATTTCTAAGTAATGACAATTTAAAGTTCTGACTTTTATTTTTGTGTTTTCCATTCATTGTGTTTTTTACCCTCAAAGATATTACCAGAACTTTTCTGGCAAAATGAATTACAAAGATGGCTTTTTTCTTATAAGACTTTTGTAGTTTTTTGTTACATGAACACTGAGTATGGCAAAACACTGAAGAGCACTTTTCTTTATGGATATTTCCTTAAGACTGAAGTTTCAGGATATATATATATCCACACAGTTCTAGGTGGCTGTAGTCACTTATTCTTACCATATGTATGTGCATGCTCAAATTCAACTCTTTGCAACCTTGTGGACTGGGGCTCGCCAGGATCCTCTGTCCATGGGATTTTCTAGAATACTGGAGTAGGTTGCAATTCCGCCTCCAGGGGATGTTACCAACCCAGGGATGGAACCCATGTCTCCTGCATCTCCTGCCTTGGCAGGCAGATTCTTTACCACTGAGCTACCTGTGAAGAGTCACTTATACTCCCTGTTCTGTTTTTCAGATCAAATGGGCACATGTAAAATAAAATAATAATAGCGTTGCACTTTTCCATATTTCTGTATCACTCAGTTTTACACTGAAAAATTGACTGTAAAGGAAGAGTCTATAAAAAGCTTGGTATGTAGAAGGATAATGCAAATTGGACAACGATTTATCTGCCTCAAACCAAACAGATTTGAAAAAAGCATATGCCAACTAGGTAGTAAATCTGACAAATAAATACGAACATCTCTGTGAACTAGTTCAGAATATCTGGTAAGCAGTAGAAATGAATTTATTTAGAAAGACTATTGCTTCCTTAATCAAAATACTATTTTCTTTCTTTTCATCTATTCCCTCAGCTTTATCACTGAGTTGTAGGTTACCTGCAGAGATGCTGTTTGACAGCATATCTTGCATGTATTTGACATTCTTACTATGATGATTATCACTAACAATATTTATTTAAATAATACAGCATATTTTCCAAGCCATTTATACACACTTAGTTTAGTTTATATTTATATGCATTTAGTTGTAACAATTTCTATCATAAAAATAGTTATTTTCTTGAAAGTAGAACATAACTCCAACCTTCTGATATGTGGGCTATATATGGTGATTTCTTTCCAAAGCGTACAATATGAAAAGGGGGAGAAAAGACTAATCTTATAGTACAGAACCTCACCCAAATGATCAAAATTAACAACAGTGTTAGTATATACTCTTGCTATTATGTGATGAACATGGTATTTTTCCACTGTAGTCTTCCTCTGAATACCTGTAACACTAATCTATCCATGAGAAAAAAAACATTGGACAAATATCAATTAAGGGTCTTGTGACAAAAACATCTGACTGATACTTTTCAAAATTGTCCAAGTTGTCAAGAGCAAGGGAAATCTAAGAAACTGTCATCACAGCAGAGATGACAGAAGGCAATATAACAACTAAATGGAATGTGGTGTCCTGAATGGGATCTTGGAACAAAAGCTGGACAACAGATAAGCTCAATAAATTCAAATAAAGTGTGGACTTTAGCTAATAATAGGCTATAGATCTTGGACAATTAATTGTGTCAAACACATTATACATATCTTAAGATGTTAATAGTAGAGCAAAATTTTTATGAAGAATATAGGAACTATCTGTATTATCATCACAACTTTTCTGTAAATCTAAATTTACTCTAAAATAAAATAAGAAAAAAACAGGGAAAAAATTCACACACACACACACACAGATATCTTAAGTTACAGTGAGAAAATAGAGTTTCTCTGAGATCCAATGATCTATCTGGATCACTAGTAGAGGTTGATTTTGAACCAAAAAGATTTTCAAACTACAAACAAAGCTTTCCTCTAATATAACAGAGTTATCTCTTGAACAGCATTCATTGTAAATAAAGATTTGACACATTTAATTAAAAATAATAGATCCTTATTTGCCCAAAATGAGTAGAAAGCAAAAGGCTAATTTAGAAAATTTTATGTATATGCATCAAACACAGAAAATTCCCACACTCAGAGACACTAATGGATAGTTGAGTAAAAGTCTAATTTATTCACCAGCATGGGCAGTCCTTTTTTGAAAATGGTGAAATCCAATCATTTAGATTTCCATTTCTGTAGTCATGGCTTTAAGGAACTTTTCTGCAAATGCTAGTTTCATTTTCTCCTACACTATCTTTTCATTTATTCAGAGGTCATTCCTATCTCTCCACTTGGTTGAACCTCAAGGTTATTCCAGCTTATCTTTGTAATATCTGCACCTGGTGTTCCTGATCTTCTTAAAACAGCTCATCTCTGTTTTCAGTTTGTGAATTTTCTAGACAGAATTTTTAACCCATTTATTCCAAGCTAAGCTTATAATAAATAATGTGCCAAATAATTAAAAATAAAGACAAAATGTTTCTATCATTTTCTTCATCAAAGAAAGGACCTAACAAATTTACTATGTCTGTATTTGTAAGGATAATTTTATTAATTCTATTATAAAATTTTGTCTAATGTCTTATTAAAGTATAACTAGTAAGAAACAATGTTTTCAGTAAAATAAATGGGCTAATATTCTTTCCAAAATCAAAAATTAAATGGTCAAATGGATTTTCCATAACAATCTTTAATGTTAAATACTTTACATATGTGGTCATATAACCTAATGCTTTGTTTTTTCCTTTTAAATAAAACTTTGTCTCGGGTAGAATTCTGACCTCCTTCCCAGGCAAAGAAGATATTTAGAATTAAAGAAATGTTCCCTGAATCCAACACACAGTCATAATTCTAACTATTGGTCACTAAACCAGCACCACCACACAGCATCAGAAGCTAAAACACACTATTGCTGGAACTGTTAAAGATCCCCTATGCCAGGCATCAATCTTTGCCCTCACAAGTCCTCCCCGACAGTGAGCTGGATTAGTCACGGTCCCTGTTGCCCATGGCCATCCAATATAGCAACTGCTCTATGGACATGTGGTCAACATCTGAAGAAGTAGTTTCTGGAGCCCCTGGGATAGAGATCTGGGAGCAGAGCACAGGAGCAGGGCCCCAGGCACCCGTGTGAAAAGGACTTGATGCAAAGGAAGAACCCTGAGGGCTACAGCACCTGGGAAGATGGGAAGTAGAGAAGACACTTCCATATCAATCCAGGCAGTGACCTAGAAGAATATGGTTCCTTGGTTTCTGAGTTCTGAATTCTCAGTACTACCTTTACCTCCTCACTTATGTCAAAGAAGAACTAGATCTGGAGAGTAGTTAAAGCAGTGAAACAATTGTTTTTAGGACTATTATACTCAATTAGGAAAATCCCAAATGCAGCCCAAATAAGCAGGAATTTACAGCCAAGGAGTGGGGCAGGGGCTTGGGATTATTCAGTAAATGAAAAATTACTTAGAGGAAGCATCAAGGGTTAGAGTTCTAGGTTAAACAGACCTAACAGAACTCTTACTGAAGACAGGCCAGGGTGATCAGACACTGCTTGGAGGGACAGGGAGGAAGAGCCTGATCAGATACTGAAGAAATCATATATTTGGAGGGGAGGAGTGTTCCGGTTAAACTGACCTAGCAGGGTTCTTGCTAAAACTTGATTTTATAAGAAAGTGCACAGTTCAGTCTGGGAGAAGGTTCAAGAGCCTGGTTAGAGTTTGACTGAACACAGAATCTTGTCGGTCCCCCTTCTTGTCCAAGGAAAGACGGAACAGTCTTCTTTCCTTTGAACAATAAAAGTCCTTTTCTCATCAGGTTGTCTTTCATTCATTAAGGACCAGTTGAATCATCTGTTGGGAACTGGTGGTAGAGAGTCTCTGCTAGATCATAATAGCAGTCAGGCATTTAGTGAAGGGAGTTTCTATGAAAAAGGAAAAGCAAAGGCTAATGCTTAAAAATCCAGTTTCTGAATTCAGTGGGCAGCCAGTTAGGAAGATTTCTAGATGACAAATTTAAAGCGCCCTTTGATGGGGGGTGGTGAGGGCAGCACTGGCGACCCAGTGGAAGTCCCGGTCTGCACTGTGACTATCTCTGATGTTGGCACGGGGAACTCCAGGGAACCTTCGGAGCTCACAAACCTGTGGGCATGAAGCCTGGCCACACATGATCTGTTCTGTGGATTTCTTTAATGTTTATATGAAGCCATCCAACTTCATATTGCAGGGCTTTGGAAAAAGACAATTTTAGTTCCCAACCACTCCAAGTAAGAAAGGAGAAAAATTAGAAACATTAATTTGGATAGTTGTAAAGAAAGAAAGTGATGTCACTCAGTCATGTCAGACTCTTTGCGACCCCTTGGACCATAGCTTACCAGGCTCCTATGTCCATGGGATTTTCCAGGCAAGAGTCCTGGAGTGGGTTGCCATTTCCTTCTCCAGGGGAATCTTCCCAACCCAGGGATCGAACCCAGGTCTCCTGCATTGGAGGCAGATGCTTTACCATCTGAGCCACCAGGGAAGTGGCCCTTGATAGCTGATCATGATAGTTGTAGGCAGATATTAAAGAAAACTAGAAAAATTCATATTCCAGCCCAGTTTATGGGATAAATAACAAACCCTTAAAGACAACGAACAAGACTAGAATTTAACACTCTCTAGAATGTCTTATAGTTTTACACTGAAACAATTTTTCTTTCTATAATCACCACTATTTCTGTCTATATTGACAAAGTCCATATAGTCAAAGCTATGGTTTTTCAAGTAGCCATGTATGGATGTGAATATTGGACCATAAAGGAGGCTGAGCACTGAAGAACTGATGTTTCTGAACTGTGGTGGTGGAAAAGACTCTTGAGAATTCCTTGGACATCAAGATCGAGTCAGTCACTCTTAAAGGAAATCAACCCTGAAAATTCATTCAAGGATTGGTGCTAAAGCTGAAGCTCCAATATTTGGCCACCTGATGTGAAGGGCCGACTCACTGGAAAAGACCCTGATGCCAGGACAGATTGAAGGCAAGAGAAGAGGACAACAGAGGATGAGATGATTGTATGGCATCACTGACTCGATGGACATGAGTTTGAGCAAACTCAGAGAGACGGTGATGGACAGGGAAGCCTGGTGTGCTACAGTTCATAGGGTCACAAAAAGTTGGACACAACTTAGCAACTGAACATTTCTATCAAAGACAGTCAAAATAATGTTAATGTGTTGCAAAATAAGTTTATTTTCATTAAACTTGGCCTGATTATTTATACAAATTCAGCAAGAAAAGAGATTGACAGCACAGGTCTTCAGAATTTGTTCTATTGGAAGTTCCCATAAGCAACCTCAGATCAGACTTTTAAAAGCCTCTTGAGGGCAGGAAGACATGCCAGGAGCTCACTTTCAGAGTCCACCTGCAATACCTATATGTTTGAGGGAATTCTTTCCTCCTCCAGATCCCTAAACTGTCCTGGAATTCCTGGTCCTAAAACAAGTGACCTTCCTTACTAACCGTACTAACAGGTAAACACCAGATCATTTTTTGAAGGACGACTTTATTGACTCTATAAAATCAACCATAGTTCCTTGAAGATGTTTGTCACCTTTAATTATATGTACAGCTTTCTCAAATATGATATTCTAGTCAAAGTCTTGGCAAAATAATCAATTTTCCAATGGTGAGCTGTTACAAAGAGAATATATTCATATTAAATTTACACTAAAATATATTTCAATGATAATAAGAATACTTATTAAAAGTTTCTAAATTCTTCAGGAATAGTATCAGGAGAAAAAGATAAGTTGTTTAAATTCTGTTTACAAAGGTATATTTACCAAATTGCTCTAAATTTATAGATAGCTTAAGAGAACAGAATAAAAAATTGTCTTAAACCTGGAAAAAATTAAAGAATCAGCAATGTTTCAAATAAAGAGCCACAAAATTACAATTAACTTCATTAGCTTGTTTACTTCCATGCACATTTAATATCTGGTTTGCTTTATCTTGAAATGGCAGTTTTATTAATCCAGTTTTTCCGTTAGAGTTCTGGAGATTTTTACTCAGTTTGGTAATATTTCTAGAAATATGTACTTGTCAGAGTCCTTTGCATGAATCTCTTCTTAGGTAAAGCACTTTTGCAAAAGCATCAGAGTAAAACAATGACTGTAACACAGCTTCTGTTCCTTCCAGAGAATAGCCTCTTAGAAATGGCGTAGTCTAAGAATCTAACTCAACCTCTGCTTATCTGGGATTCTAACTCAGCTTTAAGTGTACATTTGGAATCTTAAAAATCAAATCTGTCCCTACCAGCTCCAACATATGCTTGTCTGGAGCAAAGATTTAGGAGTCAGTCCCACCAACAGATCCCCAGTCAATCAGTCAGCAGTGAAAACAAAGGTTTCAAAGGTGTGTACTTAGGGTCCTGGGTGAGTGGTCTGGGGGTCCAATGATGAATCTGACCCTATCCAAGCTGAAGCACCATAACTGTCAAAGGAAGAACAGAGCTGGACAGTAGTTAGAGCAGTTAAAAACAAATTTTATTAGAGACTACGGCAATAAGGGGTAAGAGACCTTAGCATAGAATTGGGCTCAATTCCAAATATACCATGGGCAAGTGGCAAGAGCCAAGAAGCAGAGAGGGAGTCAGCGGATGGAAAAATAGCAAGAGGAACTCCGAAGGTTAGTCGCAGGAGGTTTTGGCTAAAAGATCCTAACAGGATTCTTACTGAAGACAAGCCACGGGGATCAGCCATCACATGAAAGATGGTGACAGATGAGGAACCTGAGCAGACATGGTGGCAGGAGGTGGAGTTCTGATTAAACTGACTTAGCAAGTTCATGATAAAACTAGATTGTACAAGGAAGAGAGAGATGGGCCCAGGAGAAGATTCAGGAGCCTGACTAAACTTTGGTCAAACAAAGAACATTCTTCACTTACCCCATCATTTTAAAATAATCTTCTTTTGTGGAAAATTCCACAAGTAATCAAATATTCCCCCAGGTAAGCACATGGCTTAAGCATACTTATCCCCAGGGCATAATTGAGCTTTGTCAAGTAGCAAAACTTCCATGTTTGCTGAATTGTGACAGACTTTATTTTGGGGGGCTCCAAAATCACTGCAGATAGTGACCGCAGCCATGAAATTAAAAAAAATGCTTTCTTCTTGGAAGAAAAGTTAAGACCAACCTAGACAGCATAGTAAAAAGCAGAGGCATCCCTTTGCCAACAAAGGTCCATCTAGTCAAAGCTATGGTTTTTCCAGTAACCATGTAAGGATGTGAGAGTTGGACTATAAAGAAAGCTGAGCGCCGAAAAATTGATGCTTTTGAACTGTGGTGTTGGAGAACTCTTGAGAGTCCCTTGGACTGCAAGGAGATCCAACCAGTCCATCCTGAAGGAGATCAGTCCTGAATATTCATAGGAAGGACTGATGCAGAAGATGAAACTCCAACACTTTGGCCACCTGATGTGAAGACCTGACTCACTGGAAAAGACCCTGATGCTGGAAAAGATTAAAGATGAGAGAAGGGGATGACAGAGAATGAAATGGTTGGATGGCATCACTGACTCACTAGAGATGAGTTTGGGTAAACTTTGGGAGTTGGTGATGGAAAGGGAGGCTTGGTATGCAGCAGACCACGGGGTCGCAAAGAGTTGGACACGACTGAGCGACTGAACTGAAGCACATGGCTTAAGCATACTTATCCCCAGGGCATAACTGAACTTTGTCAAGTAACAGAACTTCCGTGTTTGCTGAATTGTTGACCCTTTTTGGGACAGAAACTAAAACTAAACTGTGAAGACCATCCCAGAGAAGTGAGTACATAAAAGAACTGCAGTTTTATTTTGTTTCAACTTGTGTTAATACCTTTAACAACTTTAAAATGACCTGTGGGATTGGAGAACAGAATAAAACTTAAAGAAGTTAGTGATATTCTAAGATTTTTTTTCCTTCAATAATGATAGGCTGTTAAAAGATGGTAGACTGCTAGAGTTGCTGAAAATAGGTAAGTCTAAATTTAAAAATTACAAAAAGGGCCTTTGAAATAAAGTTGATAATCCTTCAGGACAGCTATATTTAACTATCATTATTATGATTCCACTGTTATTGTTGAAATCAATCCATAAATAGAGCTTTCATGTTGTCTAACAAATTTCAAATCAGTATCCTTTCCTATTTGACATCAAACCTGCCCCTAAATTGACAGAGATGCTATTGCATATTTCCCTTCAAACAATACTATCTTCGTGAATGAAGGCAAGAAGAACAACGAGGATAGCATGCTTAATGAAACAGCATCTTTCCATTTTTCTGACCAAATTAAGGCTTTCCTCCGCTCTAACACTGCTGCTTCCCTGAGATTCCTATAACAAAGAAACACAGAGGTTTCCTGTTGGTGAACAATAGTCTCAACTAATGCTGTGTCCTTAAAGGTTTGCCAAAAGCTTCCAGAGTCAAATCTACCATTCAGTGATTCGGAGTAATTTTTAGATAGTAAAAAGTCCCTGGAAGGGTCCATCCATTCACTGAACTGGTTTAAGAGTTCTAGGTTGCAGAAACTGGAACAGTTTCTTCCATTTGGTCAACAATCTCTGTTTTATTTTCAGAAAAATCCTGTGAATTTCTGCTAATGATATTTAATATTTATTTAATATTCCAAAAAGATTTATTTGTGCTTTCTCTAATAGAACTAGTATTTTAAAGATGAAAAAACCTAGATGTCAACTACTCTAGCTCAAAAAGCTCCTACGTTCAATGTTATACAGCTAAAACTCCTAAGACAGGAAGCTAGGTCTTCTGATTGATTGCAAGACAAGTGCTATTTTACCATAATCTTCTTCGATTCAATAAACATTTTTATGTAGAATAACAACAACAACAAAAATGTTTAAAAGATGAAATAGCTCCTTAAAGCATAATTTGTTTTCCTCCTTAACAGAAAGAATTAAACTATTTGTGATTAATTAATTAGGATCAGTCTTCTTTTAAAATACACCTAAAGAATTTTGCACATCTTTCCCAAATTAACAGTGATTGATCCATGTAAAACTTTTCTCCCAACATATGAATTCCTTTTTGGGGAAATATGTCTAATCAACCAATTGTGCAAGCCTTCTACTTGTAGGCAAACATCCTAGATACCAATCCTTACCTGACAGACTTTGGAAGCATCTACATTTTGAACATGTACTTTCTAGCATATAAATGAAAATGACCACATGTTGTCAATTAAAGAAAAATATTACGGTTTAATTGTAGTAAAATATAGCATTTTAGATGAGATCTAAGTAAATACAAAGAGTTTGAATACCCACTACTATGAAGCCCTCCCTGGGCTGCATTCTTTGGTTCCTGGGGCCCCGACCGGCCTCTCCCACCCCAGCCGGAAGTCGCCGTCCTGAAAGCGGGGCCAGCTTCGGCCAACATGGGTCAGGCCGCCCTGCAGGCCTCCCGCCTTCTCCTCTCCCCTTCTGCACATCCACCTGCTTGGTTTCCCGGCTGGGACTGAGCCGCTAAACTCGACGTACACTCAGAAAAGAAACAGGCAGCGCTTCTTTTAGGGCCAGTTCTTGTGGCTTTCTCTGAGACAAAACACCAACCACTGACCTAAGATTAATGTGTCCCTTTGTCCTCATCTTGCTTTCTTCCCTTCTCCTTTCTCCCTCTACCTTTCCATAATCACCCTATGTCTCTCTCACACACACACAGTCACACACACAATCACACACACACAGTCATACACAATCACACATAATCACACACAATCTCACATACAGTCACACATACACAACCACAGTCACAGTCTCACACACAATCTCACACATACACAATCACAATCTCATACACAATCACATACACCATCACACACAATCTAACACACACAATCTCACAGTCACAAACACACAGTCACACGTACACACACACAATCACACATACACAATCACAATCTCATCCACAATCACACAATCACACACACACCCAATCACACACACAATCTCACACACACACAGTCACACATCATGATCTCTTCCCTGTGAGAAGAGCAGAAACACACATTCCTAACCTGGGCTCACCAGCATATAACATCCATAACAGAGATTTTTTCAGTGTCCATGTTTTATGACCTGCTTTTCTTACAAGAAGTTTATGTTAAGTCATCATAGCCGAGGCATTTTTCTTCCTTTGTTTCAGAATATCTTTGTCTTCCTTTGTTTCAGAACCTACTTAAGCAATTCTGAATGTAAAATGACAGTTTTCAAAACAAGAATCATAGATTCATTACAATTTTGTGGAATTTCTTTGGTTGTTCCCTGAAGAAGAAAGACCACTGCTTTCAACATGTCTTTTCTTACCTTATTTTACTTCAGATTCAATAACTGACATTTCTTAAATGTTACAACTAGTTGTCACCTTGCATCCTCTTAAAAGCTCTTCTTGAAACACTTAAGGAAGATGAATTTGATTTTATTTCAATTGATCCAGTTAATCCACTCTAAGAAAAGTTGGTTTCATCTAAACTTAAGGACCTGCATTTATTCAACACATACACAGATAGTCCTTGCTCTTAAACAGTCCAGAATGTCTTAGAAAGATATCCATGTATACATAATAGTAAATACTTGTGGACAATGCTCTCTAGAAACCTGTGTGAGGATGGGAACAGAGGAAGGAGTCACCTTCCACCAATAAAGACGTACTAGGGATCATGTCTGTGCAGAATTGTGAAGTATATGTAAAAAGTGTAGCTGATACAGAAACAGAAATACAAACAATTGAAAAGTTAAATATATTTTATAATTATTTTTGACTGACATATCTCATGTGCCCTCTAAGAGGTCTACCATTTATGGAACTACTATCTTTTTACAGTAAAGTTTGTTCTAATTTCATTTATACTTCATTGCCATGAAATCCACTAAATATAAATTCCATGAGTGCAATTTTTCCTTCTGTTTATGAACATATAATAAGCCTTAAGAATAATGCTTTACTCATAGCATGCATTGAATAAATATTTGTTAAATTGACTGAATGAACAAATACCTTGGCCTTCATTTTTGTAAATGTTTACAGAGTATACTCCCTATGGGATGCACTGAGTGTCTCTCTCTTATTAAAGGTGATACAAAAAGAAGCAATACATGAATCTTGTCTTAATAAAGATTACATTTAAATAGGATACTATATTGGTATCAGTAAAGGTATTTCTCAGCTCTCTGAAAGAAACATGTTTTCCAGGAATAGAAGGGTAGGCTGATGGTGAAGAAGAGTCAAACACATTGGAAGGGCATCTAACTTCACTGCCTGTATCTAGGTGAGACACAGTTCAATGATATCTCTCTTGCCCAGGAATTATTTCAAATTTTCTTCCCCACTTGCTCTGTCCAAGCTGCCTGAGTAAAAATACCTCTGCTTGTTGTTGTTCAGTCACTAAGTCATGTTTGATTCTGCATGAACTGCAGCACGCCAAGGTTCTTTGTCCATCATGATCTCCTTGCACTTGCTCAAATTCATGTCCACTGAGTCAGTGTTGCCATCTAAACATCTCATCCTCTGTTGCCCCCTTCTCTTGCCCTCAATTTTTCCCAACATCAGGGTTTTTCCAATGAGTCGGCTCTTCATGTCAGGTAGCCAAAATATTGGGGCTTCAGCTTCAGCATCAGTCCTTCCAATGAACATTCAGGGTTGATTTCCTTTAGGATTGACTGGTTGGATCTCCTTCCAGTCCAAGGCCTCTCAAGAGTCTTCTCCAACACCGCAGTTCCAAAGTGTCAGTTATTTGACACTCAGCCTTCTTTATGGTCCAACTCTCACATGCATACATGACTACTGGAAAAACCATAGTTTTGACTAGACAGATGATAGGTTTGAAATAGCTATTCTTCCAAGGAGCAAGCATCTTTTAATTTCATGGCTGCAGTCCACAGTGATTTTGGAGCCCAGGAAAATGAAATCTGACACTATTTCCACATTTTCCCCATCTATTTCTGGTGAAGTGATAGGACCCAGATGCCATGATCTTAGTATTCTGAATGTTGAGTTTTAAGCCAGCTTTTTCACTCTCCTCTTTCACCTTCATGAAGAGCCTCTTTACTTCCTCTTCACTTTCTGCCATTAAACTGGTATCATCTACATATCTGAGGTCAATGATAGTTCTCCCAGAAATCTTGATTCCAGCTTGTGATACATCTAGACTGACATTTGGCATAATATACTCTGCATATAAATTAAATAAGCAGGGTGACAATATACAGCCTTAACAATATCCTTTCCCAATTTTGAACTAGTCCATTGTTCTATGACCGGTTCTAATTATTGCTTCTTGTCCTGCATACAGGTTTCTCAGGAGGTAGGTAAGGCAGTCTGGTATTTCCATCTTTTTAAGAATTTTCCACAGTTTGTTGTGATCCACACAGTCAAAAGCCTTATCATAGTTAATGAAACAGAAGTAGATTTTTTTTTTAATTTTCTTGCCTTTTCTATGAACCAGCATATGTCAGCAATTTGATCTCAGGTTCCTCTGCCTCTTCTAAATCCAGTTTGTACATCTGGGAAGTTCTTGGTTCATGTACTACTGAAGCCTAACTAGGCTAATATATAATTTCCTTTCTTGCCTGCCTTTATGAGTGATGATTAAAATGCCCCTAGTTCTGCAGTCAGAAACCTATACTTAAGATCAGTAGCTAAAATAGACTTTCAACTTCAAAAACTATGACTAGCTTACCAAAATGAGTTTCCAGTGAATCAGCTATAAGGCATACTAATTCTTCTCTAACACTGTACCAGGTCTCTCCCTGACTTGAAAGATTACTCTTTGCTTAAACCTTCACTCTCTTGTCTTAAATCTCCCCACCTTAGTAGACATTTGTCCCAAAACAAAGGGAATCACTAAAGAAACAAGACTAGATAAACCCTTATTTGTGTAAAGGATGCCTTTTGAGAAAAACTGTGATTTCCATATGACCTGGTGCACAGTACGTGTTCAATAACTGTTCACAATAAGAGAAAAGAGTAAAGGCTTATAACTCCAAACACATTTTTATTTCTGACCTGGTCAAAATGAATCATGTTCCCAATGTTCTCCTATCTCAACTTAGAAATTTGCCATTTCTTTATATAGAGATGGTACAGCATCTGCCTACAATGCGGGAGACCCGGGTTCAAACCCTGGGTTGGGAAGATCTCCTGGAGAAAGAAATGGCAACCCACTCCAGTACTCTTGCCTGGAAAATCTGATGGACAGAGGAGCCTGGTAGGCTACAGTCCTTGGGGTCGCAAAGAGTCGGACACTACTGAGCGACTTCACTTTCACTTTTACTTCTCACAGAAAAAAAAGGGAAAGATAAAGAACTATAACTGATAGAAAATAATTTGAAATAAAAATATTTGAGTTACATGTAACATATAAATTGCATAGTCATGATTCAGAGATTTTATCTCCCATTTAGAGCAACATGAGAATTTTAGAACCACCATAAAATTTCAAAGAACTTTACGTGGTAACTGCCTATGGGAGCAAGCTTCCTTCCTTGCTCCCTTTTCTCCTTTCACCAATCATCACCTCTATATTATAGATGAAGAAAATGAAGACTGCCACCCAAAGAGATAACTGCCTTGTCTAGTAGCTGAATTGTTTCAACTCATGTCTGTCTTAGTCCAGAGGCAGGATCCTTAGGGAGGCCAGAGCCAGATACTATCTACATTATAACATCTCTATTATAACCATCTGGATGCGTTATGTCATGCCAAAAGTACAGCTTTAGGGGAAAAAAAATTGGTTAAGCTAGGAAACTGGATGAGTTCTCATCAGAAATATCTCAAAGAGAAGAGAGTATATATAGGCCAAATATTCATGGGAGTATTCTGTTAGAAAAATAAAATTGATAAGGTCCATATACTGGATGAAGTTTGTATACAACTTAAGGCATTTTATATTGTTATATCCCTACTTCTATATTGCTACACCTCTACTGATAGTAAAATCTACCACAGTCTAAAATAGTAATAGCTTTTTGCATAATTTATCCTCCAAATCCTTGACAAATAATTAAAAATTGCAGAAAAACTGAACTGTACAGAGAGATCCACCTTATCATTATTTATAACAGAAATAAATTCCTAACAGGATTACAATCATGTTAACAATTTAACACTGACTGCATTAAAGACAAAGCATACAGGAAAAATACTAATTATTAGAAGTTATTTTAGGAGGAAGTACAAATGCTCATGTTCTATGTTGATTCTATCCCTCAGCTCTAGCCACTAACAAGCATCCCACCTTCCCTATCATTTCTCAGGGAGATCAGAAACAATCAAGAGTTCAGTAATTCTGGTAAACTGATGCGAACAAGTCATAAAAAAATAAGCAACTACATGGTTGGTGCCTTGTTGCTACTAAAGGTAGAAAGTATTAGTTTAACTTAGTTGAATAAGTGAAGTGAAAAGCTATATATGGAAAAAGTGTATACTATTAGGGAATTGAAAAAAACAGGCTGACAATTATATCATTGGAAAAAAAACAGACCACAAAGAATCCTGGAAGTAATAAAAGTTATGTTTCATTTTTCACCTTTGTTCTATATTTCTATATATTGTCCAATTGCTTTAAAAAAAGAGTACAATTTCTTATCTGCATGGTATTAAGAAACATTTCACAAATCACTAGCAATTAATGTCTATGTTTGCTTTTGCAAAATAAAATAACATTTCTTATTTATAAAATTTTTGATGATGGCCATCCTGACTGGTGTGAGGTGGTATCTCATTGTAGCTTTGATTTGCATTTCTCTAATAATGAGCAATGCTGAGCATCTTTTAATGTGCTTATTATCCATCTCTATGTCTTCTTTGGAGAAATATCTGTTTAGGTCTTTTTCCCACTTTTTGATCGAGTTGTTTGTTTTTCTGATATTGAGCTGTATGAGCTGCTTGTATATTTTGGAAATTAATTCCTTTGTCACTTGCTTCAATTGTGATTATTTTCTCTCAATCTGAGGGTTGTCTTTTGACCTTGTTTATAGTCTCCTTTAGTGTGCAAAAGCTTTTAAGTTTAATTAGGTCCCACTTGTTTATTTTTGTTTTTATTTCCATTACCCTAGGAGGTGGGTGATAAAGGAGCTTGCTCTGATTTATACCATAGAATGTTCTGCCTGTATTTCCCTCTAAGAGTTTCATAGTTTTTATCTTACATTTAGGTATTTAATCCATTTTGAGTTGATCTTTGTGCATGGTGTTAGGAAGTGGTCTAATTTTATTCTTGTACACATAGCCATTCAGTTTTGCAGCACCACTTATTGAAGAGGCTATCTTTGTTTGTTTGTTTAGTCTTCCCTTCTTTGTCAAAAATAAGATACCCACAAGTGCATGGATTTATCTCTGGGCTCTCTACCTTGTTCCATTGATAAATATTTCTGCTTTTGTGCCAGTCAGTACCATACTGTCTTGATGACTGTAGCTCTGTAGTATAGTCTGAAGTCAGGAAGGTTGATTCCTCCAGCTTCATTACTCTTTCTCAAGACTCCTTTGGCTATTCAGCATCTTTCATGTTTCCATATGAATTGTGAAAATTTTTGTTCTAGTTCTGTGAAAAATGACATTGGTAATTTGACAGGGATCACACTGAATATGTCGATTGCATTTGGTAGTATAGTCATTTTCACAATATTGTTTCTTCCAGCCCAAGAACATGGACTATCTCTCCATTTGTTTATTTTGTCTTTGATTTCTTTCGTCAGTGTCTTATAATTTTCTGTATACAGCTCTTTTGTCTGCTTATGTAGGTTTATCTGTAGAAATTTTATTGTTTTTGTTGCAGTGGTGAATGGGATTGATTCTGTAATTTCTATTTCTGATTCTCCATGGTTAACACACAGGAATACAAGTGATTTTGTATCCTGTGACTTTGCTAAATTTACTGATTAGCTATGATCATTTTCTGATACTACCTTTAGGGTTTTCTATGTATAGTATCATGTCATCTGCCAACAGTGGAACTGTTACTTCTTCTTTTCCATTCTGGATTCCTTTTATTTTTCTTCTCTGATTGCCGTACCTAGGACTTCCAAAACTGTTGAATAACAGTGGTGAGAGTGGACACCCTTGTCTTGTTCCTGATCTTAGAGGGAATGCTTTCAGTTTTCCACCACTGACAATAATGTTTGTTGTGGGCTTATCATATATGGCCTTTACTAAGCTAAGTTCCTTCTCTGCCCACTTTTTGAAGAATTTTATCATAAATGGGTGCTGAATTTTGTCAAAGACTTCTTCTGCATCTATTGAGATAATCATATGGTTTTTATCTTTTAATCTGTTAATCTGGTGTACCACATTGAATGATTTACATATATTAAAGAGTCCTTGCATCCCTGAGATAAACCCAACTTGATCATGGTGTATGAGGTTTTTAATATGTTGTTTGATTCAAAGTTTACTAGAATTTTGTTGAGGACTTTTGCGTCTATGTTCATCAGTGATAATGGCCTGTAATTTTATTTCGTGTGTGTTGTCTTTACCTGCTTTTGGTATCAGGGTGATGGTGGCCTCACAGGAGTTTGGAAGTGGTCCTTGATCTGCAATTTTTTGAAAGAGTTTTAGAAAGGTAGGCATTAGCTCTTCTCTAAATGTTTGAGAGAAGTCACCTGTGAAGCCATGCTATAAACCTCTTAAGAAATAATAAAATTTGCTTAAATTTAGCTCTAAAGAAGACTGCCAGACATTTTTTAGAGTAGAGTCACACGACAGGACTGACTATAGAAACAAAACTATGTCCACACTTATTAAAGCTAGAAAAGGTAAGTACTTTTTTTTAATATCTCCTTTTTGCAGACTGTGTTTGAAGTTTATTTGATTCTCAAGGTTCTCTACGACTTTGGCATGGTAATATAGACTACCTACCAATTCTAAAACATTTTTCTGGAACTTCAGCAGAAACAGAGGTTGATCCACCCACTTTTTCCTTTACTGTTTCTGTATCCACTAGGCAGAGAGTATACACCTGGAGGCTCCTTGCTGGAAGAACTGCTTACTTCTCAGCAGAATCTGCATGTTCAGGTTTGTTGGTTTCCATCAATACAGTGTCAGTTATACAGGCCACTGGTTGCTTCCTTTTTAGATTTCTGAATTTCTTTGGGCTTTGCAAGCATTTTAAAACTCTTGGTTTTAAAGCCGGCTTTTCAGGTAATTGGCAATTTTGGAGTAAGCTGAAGTTTTTTAATTCAAGAGGCGGGTTTATACACCACTATCTTTGCTACCACATTTTTACATAAATTATAAATATAGAAAAGCAATTTTGAGAATCAAGAGTCTCTGCTCCATGCATTATAATAACGTCATTTTCCATTGTCTCAAGAAACATGTTCAAAAACAAGTATAACACAAAGAAATACGCAATTTCCTTAAAAGAGCAATTCAATTGTTCTTTTCTTTTTGGATGTCTAGCTATACTGACTTCAATTTTCCAAAGACATTTATCCTTTCAGATGTATCACAGCATAAATTAACTGTTCTGGCATATACTTAAAGCAAAGCTTAAATTACACAAAAGTCATGGCAGAGAGGGGCCTGTGAGGACAAATCCCCACCCTCTCTGTATACTAGTGTGATAGTGCTGAAGTGACAAAGGACCACAGACTGACTGGCTTCACAGATGAAATGTACTGTCTCACAGTTCCTGAGGCTAAAAGTCCAAACCAAGGTGTTGGCAGGGCTAATTCCTTCAGAGGATTGAGGGAAGAGTCTGTTCCTTTCTTTGTACATGCCAGCTTCACCCCCGTGGCTCTTCGTATCATTTTCCCTCTATGCATATCGCTGTGTCCATATTTCCCCTATTTATAAGGACACCAATTAAACTGGATTAGGGCCCACTCTAATGATTTCCCTTTAATTTAATTACCTCTGTAAAATCTCTGTTCTCCCTATGAGGTCAAATTTTGAGGAACTGAGGATCAGGACTTCAAAATATAAAATCTGTGGGAGTAAAATCCAACCAACTACACTGCCCAAACAGGGGTGGGTGCTTACAAATCCTCTAAAAAATGTGTGGTGCGCATGGATACAATTTTCTTTTACAAACTCCACACCAAAGTATATAGTTGTATATAACTGTCATAATCGTGTTTGTATATAAAGGTACTTATCACGTAGGTTAGTGCTACATACAGGGAAGAAGCTGATAACAATTTATCAGAAATAAGTCCGCACTTTTATAATATACAAATATTCTGCATGCATTACATATTAGAAACCTAGAGTAAACACTAGGAAGAATCATGACAAACTGAGCCTCTCAGAATCAGACACATGCGTGTGATTACCTCAATTCTCACCACAATTCTTTGGGATATGATTTAGGCCATGCTCAGAATGCTCTGCTATGCTCACAACCCCCTGGGTTGCAGGCACAACCACTGGTCAGTCATTATCACACAGTAGTGGTAATGTGGCTCTTCTGTGATAGATAAACATTATATAACACAGGGCTTTTATAATACAATGTATTGCAAAAACAGTGCCTCTAACTATATCACAGATAGTATACATAAACATATAAAGAAATTTGGTTTACAGTTTCATATACCAGGGCAAGAAAAGCCCTGAGAGCTTTTGGTGATTTGTCAGGATATTACTGGGTATTACCCCTCCTCAAGCATGTCTACCATGTTAGAATTAGAGACCTGTAAATTTGATACTACTTGAGAGAAGGAAATGGCAACCCACCTTCTTGCCTGGAGAATCCCATGGACAGAGGAGCCCAGTGGGTTACACTCCATGGAGTCTCAAGAGTTGGACACAACTTAGCAACTAAACCACCACCCAGTACTTGTTTGCTGTAAACAATAGTCTTCAACTTTACTGCAGAAAAGCTTAATTTGAACATAAGCAATGTGACTAAGCATTCATTCTTACCAAGCCTCAAACTCAGTTCTCAGAGAGACAAAGTCAGGGTAGAAATTAACATTTCTATTTTCCAGAAAGAAAAGACACTGAGTCCTGGATAGGTCAAGTGGCTCTACAAATTCATAAAATTAATAACTTGGCTGGGACAAGCTCTTCATTATGGTCTTTTAACTCCAAATCCATTCTGGATTTCCCAGCTATGGCTTCAGAAATTCAAGATATTATGAAAGCCAGCACTTGCATGAGGCACTGATAATTCAATTGTAAGCTGAGCACATCATCTTATCTTTGTTCTTTAAGAATGTAATACTGGCTAATCCATGACAGCAGGGAGATTTATGCTTTGGAAGAAAACATTCAATAACATAATCAGAACAAAAAGCTGACAAATCACATTACATTTTAGACAACTTTTGTCCAAAAAGTTTGATGGTGGAGTTTCCCAAAGTAGGTAGAAAGCAAATCTCTGCTGACAGCAGGGGCTTTAAGAAAACAAAGAAATGGAATTGGATAACCTGGCTGGCAGAGGAACCTAGGTCTGTCACAAACTTACTCAGTGTTCACAATCATTATATCTAACTTCTCACATTTCATGCAAAGATGAGCACAATATAGGACAGAAACAGTACGGACATAACAGAAGCAGATGATATTAAGAAGAGGTGGCAAGAATACACAAAAGAATTATACAAAAAAGAACTTTTTGACCCAGATAATCACAATGGTGTGACGACTCACCTAGAATCAGACATCTTGGAGTGCAAAGTCAAAGGGGCCTTAGGAAGCATCACTATGATCAAAGCTAGTGGAGGTAGTGGAATTCCAGTTGAGCTATTTCAAATCCTAAAAGATGATGCTGTGAAAGTGCTGCACTCAATATGCCAGCAAATTTGGAAAAATCAGAAATGGCCCCAGGACTGGAAAAGGTCAGTTTTGCAATCCAATCTCAAAGAAAAGCAATGCCAAAGAATGTTCAAATTACCACACAACTACACTCTTTTCACATGATAACAAAGTAATGCTCAAAATTCTCCAAGCGAGGCTTCAACAGTATGTGAACCAAAAACTTCCAAATGTTCAGGCTAGATTTAGAAAAGGCAGAGGAATCAGAGATCAAATTGCCAACATACACTGGATCATAGAAAAAGATTTCCAGAAAAACCTCTACTTCTTCACTGACTATGTTAAAGCCTTGACTGGGTGGATCACAAAAAAACTGGAAAATTCTTAAAGAAATGGAAAAACCAGACCACCTGACCTGCCTCCTGAGAAACCTGTATGCAGGTCAAGAAGCAACAGTTAGAACTGGACATGGAACAATAGACTGGCTGTATATATCAAGGCTGTATATTGTCATCCTGCTTATTTAAATTATATGCAGAGTACATCATGTGAAATTCTGGGTTGAATGAAGCACAAACTGGAATCAAGATTGCCAGGAGAACTATCAATAACATTAGATATGCAGATGACACCATCCTTATGGCAGAAAATGAACAGGAACTAAAGAGCCTCTTGAGAAAGTGAAAGAGAGAGTGAAAAAGCTGGTTTAAAACTCAACATTCAGAAAACTAAGATCATGGCATCTGGTCCTGTCATTTCAATGTCATTTCAAGGCAAATAGTTGGGGAACCAGTGGAAACAGTGACATACTTTACTTTCTGGGGCTCCAAAATCACTGCAGATGGTGACTGCAGCCATGAAATTAAAAGACGCTTACTCCTTGGAAGAAAAGTTATGACACACCCAGACAGCATATTAAAAAGCAGAGACATTACTTTGCTGACAAATGTCCATATAGTCAGAACTATGGTTTTTCCAGGAGTCATGTATGGATGTGAGAGTTGGATTATAAAGAAGGCTGAGTGCCCAAGAATTGATGCTTTTGAACTGTGGTGTTGGAGAAGACTCTTGAGAGTCCGGTGGACTGCAAGGAGATCCAACCAGTCAATCCTAAAGGAAATCAACCCTGAATATTCATTGGAAGGACTGATGCTGAAGCTGAAACTCCAATACTTTGGTCACCTGATGTGAACAGCCAACTCATTAGAAAAGACCCTGATCCTGGGAAAGATTGAAGGCAGGAGGAGAAGGGGACAACAGAGGATGAGATGATTGGATGGCATCACCAACTCGAAGGACATGAGTTTGAGCAAACTCTGGGAGACCGTTAAGGACAGGGAAGCCTGGTGTGCTGCAGTCCAGGGGGTCACAAAGAGGAGGACATGACTGAGCAACTAAACAACAACAACATTTATAAAATGAGAGCTTGTTTTACTGGATTTTTCTGAAGTGGTATTGGTATTCTGTAAAAGAATACTCTTCATCATGTAGGACAATTCCAAACATTGTAAGACTATAGCATCACTGTCCCCCAAAATGCTAGAGGTGCCCCTATTACTGTGACAAAACAAAAACACTCCTCCGCACTTCTAAAGCCCCTCCTGAAACCTCCAGCTAAAATCTAATAAATAGATAAAGTCTTAATTTCCCTCTGACTGTGTGATCTATAGATGTGTTTAGACTAATATTATCTGAATATTACTGAATATGCTATTCTTCAACATAACTGTCTTCAGTTGAAAAAAGAAGTGAAATTCAAGTTGAAGTTCAACAACTTTTTACATAGTCATAGTACTGTAAGCAGTTTTACAGATTAGCTAATACACATGTATCGGAGAAGGCAATGGCACCCCACCCCAGTACTCTTGCCTGGAAACTCCCATGGACGGAGGAGCCTGGTGGGCTGCAGTCCACGGGGTCGCAAAGAGTCAGAAACAGCTGAGCGACTTCACTTTCACTTTTCACTTTCATTCACTGGAGAGGGAAATGGCAGCCCACTCCAGTGTTCTTGCCTGGAGAATCCCAGGGACGGGGGAGCCTGGTGGGCTGCTGTCTATGGGGTCGCACAGAGTCGGACACGGCTGGAGCGACTGAGCAGCAGCAGCGGCAGCAGTGCATATGTATCATTTCATATTTCAGACCACACAGTGAAATTGTCAACTGATTACATGAGAAACAGGTTTCCTGCCACCTTACCCAGGGGTCATTTTGTGGCATCATATTTCCACCCCTCTGACACTCAATTTTCCCAAGTTCCCTCCTACTATGGAATAATGGGCATTTTAAGACTTTGAGGAAATTTGTCATAGCAGTATAATTCCATTTAATGCTGAGATGATCTACTTAGCAGTTTGTAAAAATATAAAATGTGCCTACCTGAGGTGAACAATTGTTTCTCTTTATAACGGGAGGCCCTAGAGCATGAATAAGGGAACATATCACAATCTTTTTCTAACCAGTTTTTTCATTTGGATTTCAATCATGCTGAATCAGTGACAATTAACCTTCAAATAGCTATTTCATGACTCCTGAAAATCTTTTCTTTCTATGTTTCCTCACAGAAACTGTCCACGTTAGCTGAGAATCTAGTAACTATTCTAAAATAGGCCCCAAAGAAGGAAGAACACAGGAAATGAATATATATATATACACACACACACACACACACACACACACACAGAGAAGATGCTTGTATGATAAGTGCTAATTTATATGGTACTTGTGGGAAACTAAGCTATTATTCTTATTCCATATTTTCCCATCTGACACCTGCCTATAAATATCATGAACTTTCATGTGCTTTTACATAGCAGGACCTAAAGGGAGAGGGCCCTAAAATTTCTACAGAATGTTGCGAATTGCAAAATACTTTATAAAGCATGGCCACTTCATTGCCACAAAATTTTGGAGGTGACCCACTACCATTTTACAGCTGTGAAAACTAAAAGCAGTTCAAAAGGTTAAGGAACTTGTCTAAGACACAATTGGTAGCAGCGGTCAAGTCTCAAATCTAAATCTTTTCAGATTTCCAGTGCTTTCTTTTAACCAAGACTCACTCCCATTTACTGTGAGTTCTCTGCTGACAGAACACCCTTGTACGTACTAATCTGCCTGCCTCCTCTCTGCCTGCCTCCTCTCGGAAGACGGTGGGCTTTTGTAGGCTAAGAACCACCCCTGCCCTACTTTTCTACAGCCAACACAACACCTGGGGAATAGCAGGCACTTGACTCACTGAAGGCAGAAAAAAGAATGCCATCCCAGGGTTAGTTGTGAATTTTGCTTTCTATGTTAAAAACCAAGGGCTGTAGAATTATCAGATACAGCACATTGTACAATGATACTATTATAAATACTGAAAGGCAAATTCATGAGGAAATTTAGGTTGTATGTATATTTAGTAGAGTCAAATTTGTGTAAGCACATCATAGTTTATTGACAAGTCAATAAAAAGTGAAAAATTCAGAAATTAGGGAAAATATTTAAGAAAATTTTACTGTTGTTCAGTCTCCAAGTCGTGTCTGACTCTTTGCAGCCCCATGGACTGCAGCAGGTCAGGCATCCCTGTCCCTACCATCTCCCGAAGTCTGCCCAAGTTCATGTCCATTGCATCAGGGATGTCATCCAGCCATCTCATCCTCTGATGCCCTCTTTTCCTTCTGCCCTCAATCTTTCCTAGCATCCGGGACACTTCCAATGAGTCGTCTGTTCTCATCAGATGACCAAAATACCAGAGTTTCAGCTTCAGCATCAGTCCTTCCAACGAGTATTCAGGGTTGATTTCCCTTAAGCTTAACTGTCTTGATCTCCTCGCTGTCCAAGAGATGCTCAGGAGTTTTCTCTAGCAGCACAGTTCAAAGGTATCAATTCTTCAGTGCTCCCCCTTTCTATGGTCCAGCTCTCACAACCTTACCTGACCACTGGGAAGACTATAGCCTTGACTATAAGGACCTTTGTCGTCAGAGTAATGTCTCTGCTTTGCCACACACTGTCTAGGTTTGTCACAGCTTTCCTGCCAAGAAACAAACATCTGATTTCATGGCTGCAGTCACCATCCACAGTGGTTTTGGAGCCCAAGAAGAGGAAATTTGTCATTACCTCCACTTTTCCCCTTCTATTTGCCATGAAGTAATGGAGCCAGAAGACCTGTTCTTAGTTTTCTTAATATTTAGTCTTAAGTTGGCTCTTTCCTTCTCCCCCGTCACCCTCATCAAGAGGCTCTTTAGTTCCTCTTCACTTTCTGCCATTAGCGTGGTATCATCTGCATATCTGAGGTTGTTGATGTCTCTCTCCTCAGTCTTGATTCCGGCTTCTACGTCATCCAGTCCAGCATTTCTCATGATGTGCTCAGCATTTAGATTATACAAGCAGGGTGACAGCAGATGGCCCTGTCGTGCTCCTTTCTCAATCCTGAACCAGTCAAGTTGTTCCATACAGGGTTCTAACTGTTGCTTCTTGACCTCACAGTGGTTTCTTAGGAGACGGGTAAGATAGTCAGGTATTCCCATCTCTTTAAGAGCTTTCCACAGTTTGTTATGATCCACACAGTCAAAGACTTCAGTGTAGTGGATGAAACAGAGGTAGATGTTTTTCTGGAATTTCCTTGCTTTCTCTATGATCTAGCGAATCTTTGCAATTTGATTTCTGGTTCCTCTTCATTTTCTAAATCCAGTTTGAACATCCTGAAGTTCCTGGTTCACATAATGCTGAAGCCTAACATGCAAGATTGTAAGCATGCTAAAATTTAGGAAATTTTAGAAAACTTGAGAAATTTAGGAAAATTCTATAGCTGGCTTTATAAAATCCATACAGCTTTCCTATTCAATGACACTGAAACCTGCATTATCATTATATACTAATGGGAATGAAGAAGTCAAAGGAAAGAAATTGCAGTTTTGAATACGGTGCATGTAGAAAACAGTAGATTTAAACAAGTCTTTTTCTTATGAAATGGAAAAATCTTGCCAAATACACTAGAATTTCCAACAAAAAACAGATTTTCCACCAAAAATTAAGTCATTCATCTATTCAACAAACATACCTATGAACACAAGGAAGAACTCTGAGGAGTGGGGAGTCTAAGTCTACAATGTGCATTCCTTTTTTTCCAGACGATTCTTTTTTTTTTTCCCCATCCTTCAAATAAAAACCTTATATAAAGTCCTACAAATAAAAGAGTTAAAACAGAGGCTGCTCTGGTTTAAAAGGGTAAGAAGTAAGGGCTGGAACCATAATAAGGATAACATTTTTTAAGCCAATTTCTCTCAAGAAGTCAGTTAGAAAATCATTGCTCTAGTCTTCCAGGCATCTGGATTTTAAGCAAAGATTTTGATTTTCCTTCCTGTACATCTGACAGACATTGATGCAAATGCGATGCTTTCGTTCATTCTCATGTCAACAGGTATTTTTTCTATTCAAATTCCCCACTTTTTGTTGTTCTTTGTTTCTTAATATCTCTGCTTACTAGCTTTCCATTCTTTCTGTCCCCAGGTGACACCTCCCAGACTGAAAACACTAAACACCTACCATGGTTCTTGGCTGCATCCTCTATCCAAAGGCAGGCTGAGTTCCTTACAGGAATTTGGGATCGGGAATCTATGCAGAGCTCCTCAAGTATAAGAAGCTAACACGCTGGGTTTTATGTAACAGGCAACCAGAAACCATGGTACTTGCTGATAAGGGAGAGATACTTAGGCAGTTCACAGATCACACAAGAAAGGCTGGGTATATCGGTAATGTCCCAAGGTGTTCCGGCGCTTCCCAAGTGGCACGAGTGGTAAAGAACTCACCTGCCAGCACAAGAGATGTGAGAGATGTGGACCCAACCCCTGGGTCAGGAAGACCCCCTGGAGGAGGGCACGGCTACCCGCTCCAGTGTTCTTGTCTGGAGAACCCCATGGACAGAGGAGTCCAGCAGAGTCGGACACGACTACAGCAACTTGGCACACACACACATGCAAGTTGTTTCAACATTAGCATGTCACTGCCTTTATAATTTTTATAGATTTTTCATGGAAAATAATGCCAACGGTTATTAGTGCATTGTAATCAAGTTTTAAAACACCCGGGTGCTTCTGTCAGGGTCCGGAGAAGATGTGACCAGTATGCGATGTGACGCTGCAACTCACAGAGAGAGCGGTCCTTCAGCCTTTATCTGCCGCCACAAAAACGGCCTGAGCTATGGCATTTCAGCCCAAGCAACAACGTCCCTGCTATAAACACTGCGACTTCTCTGTCACTGCGAATGCCCTAAATATCAAGAAGAGCAAAATAGCAAGGACCAGCACTATAATAAATCACTTCATGGGGCAACCAGGATGAGTCATGCCCAAAGTAGAAAAGGACCTAGCACCATCTCAGGAATGAAACGGAGAAACGGGAAGAGAGATCACAGGAGCGCACATTCAGTCAAAAACACACAAAAAATGACCAAGAAAAACAAATAACACAAAACTGAGACCAGGGTGTACCTCCTGGCTTCTGACGCAGTTCTGGGAATGGCATCCACACCCCTGGTCACTGCTGAGCTCCAGAATCTATTAAGATGTTTTAGTATTCTCCTGATACACCTATTTGAAACATAACAGTTCTTAGGTGGAATTCAAAGAAAAACTAGACAAAATACTTCTCTAAACACCAAGGAGAAAAGAAGAAAGGGTGAATAACCTGTGCAGGAGCCAGAGAATAGGGTCAGCAATTACTGCATTCCCACTGCAATCCATACAGCATTTTACATACAGTTAGAAGCATAAGAAGAGAAATCATTTGAAAGTCAGTATAGAGTTTACAAAATCATTTACAGATATCTCATTGAATATTTACAGTAAACTATTAGGCACATTTTATTGATATGGACACTGAAAATTAGAGAAAAGGCTCACAGTCACAAAAAGAGATAAGGATGAAATGGTTATTGAATTAATATATGCCTGGGCTAAGCCTATTTTTAAAAAAAGTCCTTGGCACAAAATAAAAATCTAGAGGCAACATACGTTCCATTGGCTGTCAGACCAATTGTCATTTCTTTCAAAATGTTTCCTTAAGAGCCTCAATAAGCTAAAGCTGTTTTGTGCCTCCAAAATCTTCTGGTGTCTCTTTTAACACTCACTGAAACTTATTACTCTTACATAATGAATTATTTTCCCAGCAGAGTTCCTAGAAAGAGTTTGTTCTTTGAGTTAGACTCCAAACAAGTTCCAGACACTCCGGCAACTACCTGAAAGATGAATAAGTAAGCACATCTCCCTTGTTTATCTCTTTATGTACAGGAACTGGTAGAGTACCTGGCATTTGCTAGATGCATAGAATGAATGGGACTAGAGTAAAGTAGGCACAATTTATTTGGACCTAGAATATTATCTAAATTCCAGGAGGACATAACATAAGATGAATGAGGAAAAATGCAATATTCTTTAGGGGTGTATACAAAGATTATCAAATCAGAAGAAAGAAGTAATAATTTCTGGATTGAAAAACTTATAGGTCATAAAATGAGGCTTAAGAGCAACTTCAACTACTTCTGACCTACTAGAATTCTAATTTACTATGGAAGAACACAGACTGGGTTAATTCTTGATGTACGTTCTGTCATTCTTCCATAACTTGTATTATGGAAGCAAATAAAGATGTTCATCTCTATATGTGACTCTGAACAACAACAGCAAAAAAATAAAAATAAAAAAATTTCAGTGAACTGCATAAAGGAGGAATCTTGATATAAACTTATTTAACTGTCAGTCATGGGTTTAGATTTTAGGAAAGTCAATTCTCAAAGTTCCAGATAAAAAGTTTAGTAAGACCACATTTATCACCAAAGTGGAAAATACCCTAAAACTGAGCATTACAGACAAAAAATGAAATGTTAAAACTGAAGTAGTAATAAGGGCAGCAACAACACAAGTACACAGGAACTTGTTATATAATAAAGTTTCTACTTAAATATGTAAAATTTGTATCTCTATATTGTATTACAGTTAGATATATGGTTCTAGGTCTACATAAGGCTAGCTATGAACACTAATTCAGCAGCTTAACAGGTATTTAAGCTCTCAATTCATCCATCTATAAAACGGAGGTAATTCCTACCTCATAAAAGAGTTAATGGAAACTAAATGAGAGAGGGTATCTATTAGTAGTTGATGTCATAGATCACCATTATCATAAAAGGGCTATCATATAAGAAGCAGAATTATTATTTATAGCATCACATCATCTTCATCAAAATCATCACCATTAATCTCCAATAATCTGTGAATCTCACAAAAAGAGAACACGGTATTAAGTCATGCCAGAATAAGAAAAATAACAAATAAGATATACAGCTTAGTGCTTAAAAAATATGTGTAAAATCAAAATAAATTCTATTTTGTGTCTATTTATCCATGAAGAAAAAACACTGCAAACAGTGAAAGAGCAGACATGGTTAAGGGAAAAGTGAGACTACCCTCTTGCACTGTCAGTGGGAATGAAATTGACACAGCCACTATGGAGAACGGTATGGAGATTTCTTTAAAACACCAGGAATAAAACTACCATATGACCCAGCAATCCCATTACTGGGACATACTCTCAGGGAATCAAAACTGAAAAATATAAATGTACCTCAATGTTCATTGCAGCACTATTTACAATAGCGAGGACATGGAAGCAGCCTAGATGTCCGCTAACAGATGAATGGATAAAGAAGTTATGGTATATATACACAATGGAATATTACTCAGCTATAAAAAGGAGTGCCTCTGAGTCACTTCTAATGAGGTGGATGAACCTAGAGCCTATTATACAATACTGTAAAGTAAATCAGAAAGAGAGGACAAATATCATATATTAATGCATATATATGGAGTCTAAAAAGATGATACTGATAACCCTATTTGCAGGGCAGCAAAGGAGACACAGACATGGAGAACAGACTTTTGGTCACAGTGGGGGAGGGAGAGAGTGGGATGACTTGAGAGAGTAGTATTCAAACAGTTATGCTACCATATGTTAGACAGCCAGCCAGTGGGGATTTACAAACTACAGGGGTGGGGTGGGGAGGGAGGTGGGAGGGAGGCTTAAGAGGGCGAGGACATGTCTATGCCTGTGGCTGTTTCATGTTGAAGTATGGCAGAAACTATTACAATATTGTAAAGTGATTATCCTGTAATTAAAAATAAAATGAAAAAAAAAAGAAAATTGAGACTAAGAACTCACTACAGTTATCTTTAAATCCAGGCAAATAATATTCTGAAGAATATAACTGTAATTAATATAATATTATACATCTATAATTCAATGTCTATATCTATAACCAATAAATGGACTGACTTTCAGGTAAATGTGATCACACAACCATGACGGATATCTGTGTGTTCACAAAAAACAGGAAAGAAGCCAAAAGCTAGGGTCATACGACTGTGAAACCTATGGGGAAAAGGTTGATAAGAGATGAATTTTCAAAATTATAGACCAGTCAGCATTGACGGCTAGTGAAATCCTAGCAGACATGTTTTGTAAGCATGCTGTAAAGGGAGTAATAATCACCGAACATGTTCCAGAATATTAAATGGAACCCTTGACTACCTGACCTTGAAATTTCTTCCACAGAGACTAGGAATCAAAGTCCCATGATTCCATAATTTCAGACAAATCAAATGAAATAGAACTGCAATGGAATTCCAGAGCTCAGTCTCTGCTACCAGTCTGGCATCAAATAAATCATTCTAGAAAAGAAAAAAAGGTGTCTCTCTCGCTTGGAATAGCTAAATAGCAAAGAAGCTGGCTTTGATGAGAAACTAGTCCTGAATCCTCTGAGTTCCTGAAGCCCCAGGGATCACTGCTGTGCTAGCACTTCTCACTGAACTAAGAGGGTGAACCTTCACCTGCTTTTACCATCAAAAGGGACAAACTGGGGGAAAGAGTCTGTCTTAATTTAGATTTACATCTTGAGTACCCACCACTGCTCCTGGCATAAAGTAAATAATAAAAGAATAAAAAACTGTTGAATAAATGTATGGAAATGAAAGCATGGACAACATGGAAATCCATGTGAAAGCATATTCCAGTAGGCGCACTGCCCAAATGCAAGACTCAGTCTGTCAGCCCTGAATGTTACCTCTTGGGCTTCTTCCAGCCCAGCGTTTCTCATGATGTACTCTGCATATAAGTTAAATAAGCAGGGTGACAATTTACAGCCTTGACGTACTCCTTTTCCTATTTGGAACCAGTCTGTTGTTCCATGTGCAGTTCTAACTGTTGCTTCCTGACCTCCATAGGGAAAACCACTAGACCATTCAAGTATGACTTAAATCAAATCCCTTATGATATTCAGAGTACATCATGTGAAATGCTAGGCTGGAGGAATCACAAACTGGAATCAAGATTGCCAGGAGAAATATCAATAACTTCAGATATGCAGATGACATCATCCTGACGGCAGAAAGTGAACAGGAACTAAAGATCCTCCTGATGGAAGCAAAAGAGGAGAGTGAAAAAGCGGGCTTTAAACTCAGCATTCAAAAAACTAAGATCACATCATCCAATCCCATCATTTCATGGCAAACAGATGGGAAAAAATGGAAGTAGTGACTGACATTTTTTGGCTCCAAAATCACTGAAGATGTTGACTGCAGCCATGAAATTAAAAGGCACTTGCTCCTTGGAAGAAAAGCTATGACCAACCTAGACAGCATATTAAAGAGCAGAGACATCACTTCATCAACAAAGGTCTGTAGGGTCAAAGCTATGTTTTTTCCAGTTGTCATTACCGATGTGAGAGTTGGACCATAAAGAAAGCTGAGCGCTGAAGAACTGATGCTTTTAAACTGTGGTGCTGGAGAAGACTCTTGAGAGTCCCTTGGACTGCAAGGAGATCCAACCAGTCCATCCTAAAGGAGATCAGTCCTGGGTGTTCATTGGAAGGACTGATGCTAAAGCTGAAGTTCCAATACTTGGCCACCTGATGCAAAGAGCCAACTCACTGGAAAAGATAGTGATGCTGAGGAAGAATGAGGGCAGGAGGAGAAGGGAATGACAGAGAATGAGATGGTTGGATGGCATCATTGACTAAATGGACATGAGTTTCAGCAATCTCCAAGAGATCTCAAAGGACAGGGAAGCTGGCATGCTGCGGGCCATGGACTCACACGGTTCAGTCCTATAGCTGAGCGGCTGAAGAAAAAATAGATTAGCCATTTTGTTCAGAATCCCTTTGTTCCTATGCAATCCTTGTTGTATGCTACTTAATATCAACATATCAGAATTGGGTCTAATAAACTATATCATGAGGCCCTTTTATTAATGCTCATACTTAGAGTAACAATTCCAGAGAACACAGCTCGCCAACATTATAAATATGCCATCGTCAACATCTGAAAATGCTTAGTAGTGTTCCTTTTCTTTTTAGGCAAGACAGGAATCTAGCCTCACATTCTCGTAAGCTATAAATCTAATGTCCTCAGGTCTGACCTTCGTAAAATCAACGTAAGGGCACTGCCGATCCTCTTGCAAACAGAAGGAATATAACGATGTCAGCACTGTCTAGCTGACACTTTCAAAACATGTTTTTGATATCCAGTACATACAACTTTTTAAAGGCTGGTATAACTCAGATCTTGTAACATTATAAAAAATTAAAATTTTAAGCAAATAAATTTCAAAAACAAATGTAAATGTGAATACAGAGAATCAAGCCATGAAGGATATCTTAGGAAACAATGGTATCCGTGAGGTCCCTACATGTAACACACACAACAAATGTATAGATTAAATTGCAAGAGTTTATGTAGCTTTTTACACCTCTGATAGGGTAAATGTGAGTGTCTGTATGTGTGTGTTTGCTAAAGTGTGTTTATGTACATATGTATAATATCTGGCCAGTATTCTGTGGTCTGCTGCATCTTTGGTCTGGAGTGTTACTCATTTCCCTTGAGGAAAGTGCTGCTGTCTCTACAGAAGCTTAAATAAGATTTGAAAGTAATTCTCTGCTTCCTGTATTTAAATGCGTTGCCTGTATCTGCAAATGCTCAGTTCAATCACTTGGCAAATTCCAGAGAAAAATGATCCTAAATAACTGTGAAGGCAAAATTTAGTTACCTGTGATTCCAAAGAAAATATTTTTAAATAGGATTTATAATACTAAAATCTCTTGCTTCATCAGTTCATGCCTTATGTCCTGAAGGGAAGTATATAAAACAGTCATTTCAGTCATTTTGATTCATATATTTTTACTCAGTTCTACTTAGGGGATGGTAATTACCTGCCACTGAAGGGAAGTTTTCACTTCCCATCTCTAAATTTTAAATATGACAACCCAGTAAGTTTCTTTAATCATTCTGCATTGCTTTAATGAATTAAATGTTATTTAGGCCAAGTTTTCATTCTATCTGCTTCTATGTTAAGAAAAAGAATTTTAAATGTGGATTCAGTTGAATGTACATATCACAGATATTCACTGGTACTACACTAAATTAAAGCAGTTATTTTCATTGTTTGCTAAATATTTTTTCACTCTATAAGATTTTCACAATAAGAGATTTTCTGTTCATTGAATATTAGCAAACTTAGGACATCTTAACTACATTACACAGTTTAAAAGAGTAGTGATATAAATCTGCTTTAGGGAAAAGAATATATGCAATACATATTAACTATTCTTAAGGCATCAAAATAAAAGTAAAAGCAACCTAGATGCCCATCAACTGACGAATGGATAAGAAAGCTGTGGTACATATACACAATGGAATATTACTCAGCATTAAAAAAAAAAATTCATTTGAATCAGTTCTACTCAGGTGGACGGAACTGGAGCCTATTATCCAGAGTGAAGTAAGCCAGAAGGAAAAACAAAACTACAGTATACTAATGCATATTTATGGAATTTAGAAAGATGGTAATGAGAACCCTGCATGCAAGACAGCAAAAGAAACGCAGATGTATAGAACAGACTCATGGACTCTGTGGAAGAGGGCAAGGGTGGGATGATATGGGAGAATGGCATTGAAACATGTTAATTATCATATGTGAAATCAATCGCCAGCCCAGGGCTGATGCTCGGGGCTGGTGCACCGAGATGACCCAGGGGGAGGGAATCGGGAGGGAGGAGGGAGGGGGGTTCTGGAGGGGGAGCATATGTAAACCCATGGTGGTTTCATGTCAATGTATGGCAAAACCAACACAATAAAGTAAAGAAAAGAAATAAATAAATAAAAGTAAAGATGTTCAACTTTCACATTTTATTTTTTTACCCCCACTTCAAAACTTTTGGAATTTTGAATATGAGCAAAAACAGTGAAAACTTCTGCAGCTCAATATTAATTACTATGAACATATCTCTGCTATATATTTAATTTGTCACTATGATTAGCAGTATTTTCTTCAAATCCTTATAATTATGAATATTCTACTCAGGCTATTCAGACAAAGTTCCAAGCTTTCAGATTTATATCTACATCCAAGTGTGCGATCAGGAAAAAATTCATCAATACTTTAGGAAGATTCTAATCAAGGCATTCACAGATGTCTTCCAAAGGTAGTATACTGGAAACAAATATGTATCATCCTTCTCTTTTACGATCTGTGCACCAAGCAGATGAATTGATTACTTGAGAATTAATACTTATCCAGGCTTGAAAGCACTATTGTGAACCATAACAGTGACTATGTTTAATTAACTATTGCTAAGGGATATGTTATAAAACTGGTACTCTTTGGACAGTAGATTTGACATTGAATGAATTTATGATCCACTATCAAGCCTGCATTATGTGTATAAGTAACAAAACAAAGAACAATTTTTAACACATTTACTTATTATCAATATCAGGTCCATGCATTCTCAGAATGGTACTTTTGTCTCTGATTTAAAAATTAATAAGACAGTCCTGTCCTTACCCTCTGATAGGCATTCATGCAGTGATATTTGATGTGCTGTTATCTTAAAGGAATTCATAAGATGTTTCCCAGCACCATTAACTGCATTGAAATCCCCCAAATTTATTGAGCATCTTCACTGAGTAAGATGCTAATGCTGGTTACATGTACTTGTTAATCTGTACATGGCAGAAAAAAATGGCTGAAATATTTGAAAGAAAGCCTAGAAAGGACAAATACAACTACTCATCACTGATCCCTTGAATCTGCTCTTCCTCCTACTCTCACAATTTTTAATCCATCACCACTCAAAATAAAATCTTGAAACCTGTAATATTGGCTGTTCTGATATCCTTGTGTGCCCTGATCCCCCAGGTAACACTAAGCCCTATAACGTGGTTCTAAAGGATCAGATCTGTAACAGATTATGAGAGCAGTACTCATCTCCTGCAGGGGAGATGCCGCTGGCCAGTGATCAGGTCAGCTATAAACTGCAGCAGTGGCCACGTTCCATCCTGAGACTTCTTGTTGCTGTTCAGTCGCTAAATCACGTCTGACTCTTTGCGACCCTGTGGACTGCAGCACACCAGGCTCTCCTGTCCTTCACTATCTCCCAGAGTCTGCTCAAATATATGCCCACTGAGTCAGTGATGCCATCCACCCATCTCATCTTCTGTCATCCCCTTCTCCTCCTGCCTTCAATCTTTCCCAGCATCAGAGTCTTAAGACAATCAATTTCTAGGAAGGTTGATAACAAGTCTGGGGTTCTCGAGGAGGAGATAGGGGTCTGGAATTCTTAAAGAGGAGAGGACAAACTTTTTTTTCTCTCTACATTCCTTAGTCTTAGTCACATAAAACTTTTATTTTTTTCTTTAAGCCCATAACTGACGATTACACAACTCAGATTAAACTCTGTACTAGGGATTATATAACAACAGTGCATCCTGCTTGAGGATGGTTTCGCCTTCCAGAAAAACCTTCTGACTAATCCTGATATTTTAGAATGTATATTATGGGAGTGGGTCTGGTAGGCTCTTTCTATTGTTAAATTCTAATCCTGTTAGCCTAAAATGTAAATTGTGGGAGTGGGTCTGGTAAAATTTTCACAAACTTGAGACATTCTTTTGATTTACTGTAGTAACTAATTAAAAAGGATATAATTCCCTCACTAAAGATTATCGAGGGGGGGCACTCTGTTCCCCTTCTGATGTCCACGTCAGAAGCTTTCTCTGTCCCTCTTTCACTTTAATAAAACTCTGCTACACAAACGCTCTTGAGTGATCAAACCTGGTCCCTGGTCCTGAAGCTCAATCTTCTTCTTCAGAGATCACAAATCCGACACCGTTCAGCATAAGCTATCAGCCTTTTCCAGTGAGTCATCCCTTTGCATCAGGTGGCCCAAGTATTGGAGCTTCAGCTTCAGCATCAGCCCTTCCAATGAATATTCAGGGTTGATTTCCTCTGAATTGACTGGTTTGATCTCCTTGCTGTCTAAAGGACTCTCAAGAGTCTTCTCAAGGGACTCTCAAGAGTCTTCTCCGGCACCACAACTCAAAAGCATCAATTCTTCAGCACTCAGCCTTCTTTATGGTCCAACTCTCACATATGCATATGACTCCTGGAAAAGCCATAGCTTTGACTAGATGGACCTTTGTCAGCAAAGTAATCTCTCAGCTTTTTAATATGCTGTCCAGATTTGTCATAGCTTTTCCTTCCAAGGAACAAGTGCCTTTTAATTTCATGGCTACAGTCACTGTTCACAGTGCTTCTGGAGCCCAAGAAAAGAAAATCTGTCACTGCTTCCACTTTTTCCCCTTCTATTTGCCAAGAAGGGATGGGACCAAATGCTGCGATCTTAGTTTTTGAATGCTGAATTTCAAGCCAGCTTTCTCACTCTCCTCTTTCACTCTCACCAAGAGGCTCTTTAGCTCCTCTTCAGTCCCTGACACTAGAGTGGTATCATCTGCAAAACAAAGGTTGTTGATGTTTCCTCCAGTTAGCTTCATTCCAACTTGTGATTCTACCACCCCCCGCATTTCTCATGATGTACTCTGCATATAATTTAAATAAGCAGGGTGCCAAGACAGCCATCCCCTCCTCCAGTGGACCATGTTTTATTAGAACTCTTCACTGTGATCTGTTGGTCTTGGAAGGCCCTGAGCAACACAGCCCATAGTTTCACTGCGTTACACAAGCCACTTCATCATGACAAGCTGTGATCCAAGAAGACCCCAGAGACCTGAGTATGTTGCAATATTGGAGCTATAGTATCTTCATGTAGGTTGCTAATTCCCTAGAACTCGGATGTGATGGGAACTATAACAGACATATGGTTGGGGATATCCAGTCTTAGAAGAATTGCGGAAGTTATATAAATTACCGTGGAACATATGCCAAGAGTATAGCTGAAAAAATGACTCAGGCTCCAAAAGATACATAAGTGAAACTCTTCTAGATGGTTCAAAATTTTTTTAAAAAAAATGGGAATATGAAAGGACTTCTCTGGCCTCCAGTGGTTAAGATTCCAGTGCTTCCACTATTGGGGGAAATGTGTTCGAACACTGGTGACAGAATTGAGATCCCATGTGCCAGAAGGTGGGGCCAGAAAACTAAAAATAAAAATTTAAAATTTAAATGGGAGCTTGAATGGATTTTCAAATGTAACTGAAATTTCACTGTTTGACCTAAAATGAAAGAATGATGGGCAAATCATGTCTGCAACTTGGTAGAAACAAAAGATTGTCTTAGAATGGGAAAGTTTTCACATTTTAGAAAGCAATTTGAAGAGATTTTATAAGGTTATGAGTGGAATATAATGACTTCATTATCTGGGGATGTCATATAATATGAACTGGCATGTCTGCATGGATAGCATAGCTACAAATAATTAAAGAAGGGAAATAGAGATGGTAAATTACTGATCCAACACTGCACTGTCCATTACAAGGACAGATGTAATAAAATGAAACATCAGTTCAGTTCAGTTCAGTTCAGTTGCTCAGTCGTGTCCAACTCTTTGTGACCCCACTAATTGCAGCATGCCAGGCCCCCCTGTCCATCACCAACTCCTGGAGTCCACCCAAACCCATGTCAACTGAGTCGGTGATGCCATCCAGCCATCGCATCCTCTGTCATCCCCTTCTCCTCCTGCCTTCAATCCTTCCAGCCTCAGGGTCTTTTCCAATGAATCAACTCTTCACGTGAGGTGGCCAAAGTATTGGAGTTTCAGCTTTAACGTCAGTCCTTCCAATGAACACCCAGGACTGATCTCCTTTAGGATGGACTGGTTGGATCCTCTTGCAGTCCAAGGGACTTGCAAGACTCTTCTCCAGCACCACAGTTCAAAAGCATCAATTCTTCAGCACTCAGCTTTCTTCACCATCCAACTCTCACATCCATACATGACTACTGGAAAAACCACAGCCTTGACTAGATGGACCTTTGTTGACAAAGTAATGTCTCTGCTTTTCAATATGCTATCTAGGTTGCTCATAACTTTCCTTCCAAGGAGTAAGCATCTTTTAATTTCATGGCTGCAGTCATCATGAAACATATGGCTGTTTAAAACTTGCACTGTGGCTAGTGGAACTGAAGGAAAACTGAAGCAGTACACAAAAATGAAAATATTTCATCAGTAATATTTTATTCATTATATGTTGAAAGGATAAAATTGGGGGGGGTAGAGGTTGTTGTTGCTTAGTCACTGAATTGTGTCAAACTCTTTTGCAACTCCATGGACTATAGCCCACCAGGCTCTCTGTCCATGGGATTTCCCAGGCAAATATACTGGATTGTGTTGCCATTCCCTTCTCCAGGGGATCTTTACGACCTAGGGATCAAATCAATGTCTCCTGAATTAGAAGGCAGATTCTTTATCACTGAGCCATCAGGGAAGCCCAGCATTTTGGATATATTGCATTAAAGAAAATATAACAATCTGTTTATTTTTACATTTTTAACATGGCCACCGAATATCTATAATTACCTGTGTAGCTTGCATTGTATCTCAGTTGGGCAGAGCTGGTCTAGTATTAAGTAAGGGCAGTATTGCACAGCAAGGTACCATCCTTTGAAAATATTTCAGAGGTTTTAGGACAACATCAAAGGACATTGTATAAAAGTTTTAAGAGTCTGAATTACCCGCTGCATCATTCTCAAGTACAGTTAGGACAGCGAGATTTGTAAAACCAACCTCACAGACTTGTAGGCAGGAGTTTTCTGGGAACTTACTAATTATGGCCTCAAAGGGGGCAATCTCCTCCTCGCCATGAAAGGTGCCACTGCATTTGATGATCAAAAGGAAAAAACTAAAAAATGGGAGAACTGTCTGTCATGCATTCTATTGGAACGTACCATCTAATAAGCAACCAAGTCTTCAGTGAAGCGCATGAAGCCTCAGAGAGCCATGGTACTTGTAAGAATCATAAAACTCTGCTTTGAAGATTTACAAAAACAAAAAGACAAATGCCCAGAAGACGGAAGGCTAGTGGCAGCAGAAATTAACCAGAGGGCCCCAGGGGCAGATGAACCTAAGTGGTTCAGAATTGAGTGGTCTCTCCAGCGCCCACACCTCTCCTGCATCTCTCATTACCGAGCAGAGTCTCCATGCATGGACACTCTTGAAGAATCTGCCTGTGCTTTCATAAAGTCATCAGAGTTAACAAAAAGCCAAACTGCATCTGTTTCAAGAAGCACAATTTTTACACATATGACTTGCCTTGCATTTTCTTTCTACTTGTCTCATAATTGAACAAAGATATACCAAAATTAGTACTGCAGTATGGTTGCATTCACTTAATTCATGGATGTTTTTTCCGTATAGAGAATAGCCGTGTTTCTGAATAGCATTCTAACACTGAAACCACATCAGCACAACTCATTTTTCTACGCATCGACATTAAAGAAAGAAAAGTATTTATTTGTAGAATGAAGAGAGACCCACCCATACATGCTGCTATAAGCAAGTTTAGAAAAAAGGCAGAAGATTAAAACACCAAATACCATCTCTATATAGTTTTAGAAAGAATGATTCAGGTTTATGTCTTAAGATGTGGGTTCACACAGACATAGGATACAAATTTATGGTTACCAAAGGGGAAGGGAAAGGATAAGTTAGGAGTTTGAGACCAGCAGATAACAAACTAGTATATATGAGACAGATAAACAAGGTCCTACTGTATAGCATGTGGAACTGTACTCAATATCCTGTAATAAACCATAACGAAAAAGAATATTAAAAAGTGAATATATATATATATATATAAATGAATCACTTTGTTGTATCAGAGAGTAGCAAAGCATTGTATTAATAAATTTTTTTTTGATGTTCAAGCTGGTTTTATTTATTTTTTTGGATGACTGTTTTTATTTATTTATTTATTATTTTCTTTACATTATCATGTTGGTTTTGCCATACATTGACATGAATCCGCCATGGGTATACATGTGTTCCCCTTTCAGAACTCCCCTCCCACTTACCTCCTGATTCCATCTCTCTGGGTCATCCCGGTGCACCAGTCCTCAGCACCCTGTATCAAGCATCAAACCTGGGCTGGCAATTGATTTCACATATGATAATTTACATATTTCAATGCCGTTCTCCCATATCGTCCCACCCTCACCCTCTCCCATAGAGTCCAAAAGATCGTTCTATACATCTGCATCTCTTTTGCTGTCTCGAATACAGGGTTATCGTTACCATCTTTCTAAATTCCATATATATGTGTTAGTATATTGTATTGTTGTTTTTCCTTCCAGCTTACTTCACTCTGTATAATAGGCTCCAGCTTCGTCCACCTTAGTAGAACTGATTCAAATGTATTCTTTTTAATGGCTGAGTAATATTCCATTTTGCATATGTACCACAGCTTTCTTATCCATTCGTCAGTTGATGGGCATCTAGGTTGCTTCCATGTCCTGGCTATTGTAAACAATGTGGCGATGAACATTGGGGTACACGTATCTCTTTCAATTCTGGTTTCCTCGGTGTGTATGCCCAGCAGTGGGATTGCTGGGTCATATGGCAGTTCTATTGTACTGATAAATTAACAGTACTTTAATTTAAAAAAAATGTGAGTTTAATGGGCAAAAGAGTATTTCATCTAATTAGACACAGAGACATGACAGATAAATATAAAATACCTTTGTGGGGTTTTTGTGAGAAAAAAATCCACTGAAATTCAGACTTAAAATGGAATTTGTAAATTTGATGTAATAGGACATTGGTCTATAATAGGAACTTTATCCATCACAGGCAATGTGGAAGTTAATCTATTGAGGAGATGGAATAAAATATTACAACTTTTTTATATTGATTTATTAAATCTTAAGTCATTTTTACTTCTATTTTGGGGTTAGTCAATGAACAGAATTTATCAATAACCAAATAAAATAGCAAAATGAACATTGAGGCATGCTCAAAAAATTTAACCCTTAAAGAACTTGATCAAAAATTCTGACAATCACTACAATTATTAACTAGAGTTAATACAAATACATCATTTAATAATAAATAGACTAATTTCAAATTGTGCTGAACCAATTTTTAAAATTGTATTGAAGTCTGAACACAATGCATTTGTCTAAGCCAGCGCTCAGAGATCTGATTACATTTAACCCAGAGAAACTGCCCCGCATCTTGTGAGCAGCGCTGTGCCACGAAGACCACCACAGGATGGACACCCAGTGCTTCGCACACCCGCTTTCCTAAATCTACCTATGCCACACTATCAGTCCAGGAAACCGTTGTCTCAGAAGTGTCTACTCATTTTTATGGAAAATTCTGAGAGCATCTCCTAAGCATTCCCTTGTGCAGATCACCCCTAATCCATAAACTTAACTTCCCACGGAAGGGCTTTTGTATTTTGCACAACTAGTTCCTGCCTGTTCTTTGGCAACTAAAATTATACACGTTTGTTTTAAAGAAACATTAACAGGTATCAGTAAGGAATTAATATTAAAGGCTGAATGTTTTAGTCGTTTCACATGGAAACAATAAGTTAAAAAGTACAACAAACAGAAAACTATAAATATTCATTCAATTGAATGAATGACAATGTTGAATACGTGATAATTTCTTCTAATACATATGTGTTTCTTTCTTCCTCTTTCCTAATTACACTGATGGGAGTTTTAACAACAATATTAACAACAGCGAACATGATCTCTTTTCAGTTATTTTCCCCTGAATTAACTAAAAATGTTTCTATTGAAATATTATTTTTCTTGAGACTGGTAAATAAATGGGTTAGTAAGTAGGCAGTCATGTCACTGAATTCACCTAGGATGTTTTTCACTTTTTTTAATAAAGAGTTGTGGAAGTCAGTTTGTCAAAATCTTAGCATCTTTGAAAAGGCCATATGGTCTTTCTCTGTAACCTATTATTACACCATAGGATACTAATAAATAGCTAAATTTGAAAACATTCTTTACATTCCTAGATTGAATGTTTTACATTACGTGGTATGTACATGGAGTCCTGATATAGACGCATTGATTCACTGCCCTTAATTACCAGGTATCTTTTATGCATAGTATTCTAGCCCTGACTCAAATGGCAGTAGATTGTGGATTTATGCAGGCAGATAATTTAATAAGCAATTTAATTACTCTTCTTCATTGGAGTTCTGGTGGTTCTGTTTGACTGTGGGACTTGAAGGATAACAGGGGTTAAGATGATATTGGATTTTATTATTACTGTGGCCAAATTTTATGATATACAGAACCACTGTACTCGTGTTCCTCTCTGTTTATCTTTCCTTCTTTGTTTTTTTTTTCCTTTTACATTAACACTATCTAAAGCAGAGTGTTATAACTATTTTTCAAAGCATGTAATGGTACTAAAATTTTTGAACTGGAACATGGAATAAATGTTGAAGCAATTAGTGATCATGGTTAACCATAAATGCATGGAGTTTCACAAATCATTTATCCCCAAGTATCATCCCCTTTTGTCCACAAGCAATACTTTCTAAGAAAATTTACTTGATGAGGCCAATGGGATATTTTTTCAGCCATTTTAATAAAAGTAACTTGAAATGGCAGTAGGTGCTGCTCTTTGTTACCCAGGGCAGCCCAGTACTGTTGTTAACTCTCAAAATACACAGAGCAATGCTTTATCACACCAGTCTTTTACAAATGATGATGCTTAGATACCACAGACATACAGTCATACATAAACAGCTTTAAACCATTTCTGTCAACCCTCGGCTTTTACTATTAATGTGCACACTGCATATGTGCATATCCAGTCTATAATAACAATATAACAACAATAATAATACAGAACTGTTTAGTTAGAAGTATCTGAAGGATCATAGAGCTTAACTTCTCCCATTTATGATGAGGACACCGATTTTAAGACAGAAATTAAAGAACTTGGCCAAGGCCTTATAAGCAATGAATGACACGAGACAGCACCAGCTGTAAGTCTGAAGATCCCTAATTCCATGCTCTCTTCAATACACCCTGTCGTCTCCTCAAAGCCAAGCGAACACAAGCACCATGGTCCGGAAACACTGGGAAACGCTTCTGAGAAGTAGAGGACAGAGAGCGGCTATGGCCAGAACGCTACTGACTGCCAGCACTCCCCATGGGCACATCTGGCCTCTCTCTACAGCTCAAGTTTTTGCATCAAGGCTTCCTAAAATAATTCCACTCCCGCCAACTGAACACTGCTTTAATTCCTTTCTCGAAAGCTTCAAACTCCCACTTCTTCCTAACAGTACTTCCTTTATTTTATTTTTTTTTTCAATTTGTGTGTCAGAAATACTCTTTCCCTGTCCTTATTTCCCCCTGAATAAATCCTACTTAGCCATGAGACTGTGACTTAAATGTCACTTGCTCCAGGTAAATTTTGCTTATTCTTGATAAGTCTCTACCATGCCCCTGTTAATAGACTGCCATAACTGGATTATTTTCTATACAACAGCATTTAGCAAATGTTACTGTTATTTCTTTCACGCAAAAAATTTTCTTTTAGATCTTACTTAAAAATAAGCATTTCCAACCATTTGCAATAGTTTATGTTCTGTAAAGTGAATGCTGAATCATGGCTGCAAGAGGAAATACACACACACACACACACAACTTACATAGGTTATAATCTGAAATCCTAAAACAACTCAATTAGTAAATTCTATTTTCTTTATTTTACAACAAGAAATCAAGGTTCAAATTATTAAGTGATTTGCCTGAGGCTATTGCCGGGAGAAATATCAATTACATCAGATAAGAAGAACTAAAGAGCCTCTTGATGAAAGTGAAAGAGGAGAGTGAAAAAGTTGGCTTAAAACTCAACATTCAGAAAACTAAGATTATGGCATCTGGTCCCATCACTTCAGGGCAGATAGATGGGGAAATATTGGAAACAGTGGCTGACTTTACTTTTCTGGGCTCCAAAATCACTGCAGATGGTGACTGCAACCGTGAAATTAAAAGACGCTTGCTTCTTGGAAGAAAAGCTATGACCAACCTAGACAGCATATTAAAAAGCAGAGACATTAAAAGGTCTGTCTAGTGAAACATACGGTTTTTCCAGTAGTCATGTATGGATATGAGAGTTGGACTATAAAGAAAGCTGAGCACTGAACTCATGCTTTCGATCTGCATGTTGGAGAAGACTCTTGAGAGTCCCGTGGACTGCAAGGAGATCCAACCAGTCCAGCCTAAAGGAGATCAGCCTTGGGGGTTCATTGGAAGGACTGATGTTGAAGCTGAAACTCCAATACTTCGGCCTTCTGATGCGAAGAGCTGACTCATTGGAAAAGACCCTGATGCTGGGAAACATTGAAGGCGGGAGGAGAAGGGGACAACAGAAGATGAGATGGCTGGATGGCATCACCGACTCGATGGACATGAGTTTGATTAAACTCTGGGAGTTGGTGATGGACAGGGAGGCCTGGCGTGCTACAGTCCATGGGGTCGCAAAGAGTCGGACAAGACTCAGCGACTGAACTGACCGACCCTACTAACAGGCACCTGAGATGGGATGCAAACCCTGTGCACCTAAGCCAGAGTCCCTTGCACGTGCTGGGCTGTGCTCACCCCTGGCATCTCCATCCTTGCTTGCTTTCATCTGGCAACATGCATCATCAGTGACACATTTTTTGCCTCTATGTCTATCCCTGTCTGTGAATTTACTGCAAAATACCATTGATTGATTTTGAGGTTAACATCAATCATAGCAAGGAGTAAACTCACAACTATGGAATCCATGAATAACAAGGATGGCATATACAATGGAAACACCCACATTCACCCACATTATACATCATGTCACTTTAATACATACATGTCGAGAAAAATGTAGCTGGGTGCCTGTTTTACGTGTGGTACAGTGAAAAGGGTCCTGCCAGCTTGGGGCCTTCCATTTAATAGCCTTGCTACTGAGACAATCTAAAACCTTTTTGAACTTTTCTGTATAATGGGGAAAAATGGATTCTATAATTTCAAATTTTTCTTTAGACCTCATTTATGGATGACCAAAGGTTTTTCCATCTCTAAATATGTTCTATTTCAAAGGTTTTATAACTTTGTAGACCTAGTGGCTCAGTGGCAAAGAATCTGCCTGCCAATGCAGGAGACGTGAGTTTGATCCCTGGGTGGGGAAGATCCCCTGGAGAAGGAAGTGGCAACCCTCTTTAGTATTCTTGCCTGGGAAACCCCACGGGGAGAGGAGCCTGGTGGCCTCCAGTCCATGGGGTCAGAAAAGAGTCAGACACGACTAGTGACTCTGCAACTCCAACAGCAGACATGTATCGTTTAGTTATCTGACAGTAGTATCGTTTAGTTATCCCACCTCACTTGTGTGGGACAATTTGAATCCGCACAAAACAGGGAGAAAAGGATGAGAATTCCTGATCTGTTTCATCCTGCATCTAACCACCAATCCCAAACTGATAAAAAAAAAAAAAAAGCAGGAAGTGTTCACCAAATCATGATAACTTATCTGTTTACAATCTTCTGGATATACAAGTAAGTATAACCTAGGCTAGTTATATGTATTTTTACTCACATTTTGCCTAGACTGTAGAATAGGAAAAATTCCCCTAAATATTCAAGAACTGAAGAGACTACCTAATTTGAATGAGTAAAACTTTTATTAACTTGACATTTGAAGTCAGTTCAAAAATAAAGTTGAATTTTAAAGAAAATAGAGACTGCTACATCTTTTACCATGGATGTGGCTAAAATATTTAAAGCCCTTATCAATTTAGCCATACTGTTGTATGCCAAAACCAACAGCTAGTGGAAGCCACAATAATATAACTATTACAATAAATAAATAAGAAAAGATCTAGAAAGACCTTTCTTTCTGCAGAAAGATTTAATGCCTCGGACAGGGCTTAGGTCCAAGGGTCATGGATCCCTCCCTGCTTTCACTGCTGCTGCTGAGTCGCATCAGTCGTGACCGACTCTGTGTGACCCCACAGACAGCAGCCCACCAGGTTCCCCTGTCCCTGGGATTCTCCAGGAAAGAACGCTGGAGTGGGCTGCCGCTTCCTTCAGGTCAGAAAATAAACTTAGTGCTTTAGAGTGAGGAGGCAGGGAGACACGAACTTTTCAAGACAGGGTAGAGGTAAACTAAAGCTCTCTCTAATTAAGTAGAAAAATAAACTTAGAGTGAATAAAATCAATAAAAGCTGAAGAGGAGAATAAAAAGTCCAAGAGAAGGCCAAGCCTAGAGTTTTAGAAAATGATTATTAGTAACATTTTTATTTCCAATTAATATTCAGAGTAAACTGATTAAAAATAGAAATGAGAAAATTAAAGATATATAAAAATGGAATTTTCTATAGATAGCAGCTTTTAAAATGTGAATAATAGCGAGCATTTTTAGAGAACTTAGTGTTTACCATAGGCTTCATAAATATCTTTAATCCTCCTACTAACAGTCCCACATAAGCATTATTGTCTTGGTTAATACATGAAGACACAGACTCAGAAATGCTAAAAAATTTCCTTAAAGTTATACACTTAGTATTTTGAAAAGATGTTATTTTTAGCTTAGATCTATCTTGATACAAAGTCTGTTCTCATTCCATTGCACAATGGATGCTCACTCCTGAAAATAGTACCTTGAAAGCCAAAATCAATAGTTACTAAGTAAGAATTAGTCTAAAATAATTACCTACTTTGTTGGAAGGATTAACATTTAATAAGAAACTTTATTTGTAGATTAGAAGTTAGCAAAATCTTTTGGACCTCTTTTTACCTATTACTTTTTTTTTTTAGTTCACATTTTCAGAAGTTTTAACTCTTAGTTATTGGGAGGGATTATGAAGTCCCTTGAGAATCTGAAGAAAAGATCCTAAGAAAATACTCATGTAAAAATATTGCATTTAACTGCATAGACCTCACAGGAGCCTGACGTTCACATCCTTCATTCTCCACGGTTCTGTGCACACCGGGTGAGGAACTACCAGCATTAAGTGTAAGTACTACGTGAGCTCAGCTGGTAAAGAATCCGCCTGCAATGCAGGAGACCCCAGTTGGATTCCTGGGTTGGGAAGATCCACTGGAGAAGAAATAGGCTACCCACTCCAGTATTCTTGGACTTCCCTGGTGGCTCAGCTGGTAAAAGAATCTGCCTGCAATGTGGGAGACCTGGGTTCGATCCTTGGGTTGGGAAGATCTTCTGGAGAAGGGAAAGGCTACCCACTCCAGTATTCTGGCCTGGAGAATTTCATGGACTTTATAGTCCATGGGGTCACAAAGAGTCGGACAGGACTGAGTAATTTTCACTTTCACTTTGCTAGTTCAAGCAGTCTTGACATTATACTGGCTATTATGTACTTAAATTGCAAGTAAAATGGTTTCTAAAAAATCAATAAATATTAGAAAGTTAATTATGTAACAGAAATCATATGATTGTAAAATGTAAATCTATAAGTAATAAAAGATCACTGACTGAGGTCTTATCCAAACAAATTTTATTTATCATCTAGATAACTAAGCAATGTTTCCTTCATGGGTATTCATAAAAGCCCAAATATGAAAATCTATAAACTTTACTAATTCAATTTAATTTTGTTATTTAATTCAATCACAAATATCAAATATTCATAGAAACACTTTGTGAGACACATTAGCAGTTAATTAGAAATTACATTTGTATATTAAAATCTAACAAAAACCCATAAACTTCTTTTGGTTCAATCTAAATATTCTTTTTCCTATTAACACACAGTGACAGTGGTTTTAAGTCCTATTTGACAGTGATTTTGGATGTCTTTGAGAATCTGAAGAAAGAGCCTCTGGAATACATGGGCATATAACACTACACATGAACTCGGGGAGTTAACAATGCCCCGATATACATCTACTTCACTCTCCAGAGTTCTACAAATATCAGGGAGTGAACGCTCAGCTGTGAAAACTATAAATGGAAGATTGTTAGAGTAAATTAATACCGTAACTGCAATTTTGGGTCATATCATAAAATGTGCCATAGATGATTTTATGTAGATTATATAGATGAGTGAAATTGAGTCACTTGTAATGATGTGGATGAACCTAGAGGCTGTTGTAGAGTGAAGTGACTTAGAGAAACAAATATCATATATTAGCACATATGTGTGTGATCTAGAAAAACGGTTCTGATGAACCTATTCACAGGGAAGGAAGGGTGATGCAGACACAGAGAACAGACTTGCAGACGCAGCGGGGGCAGGAGAGGGTGGGCGAATCGAGCACAGCACCGACGCTCACACACTACTGGTAGACCAGACGGCCCTGGGACGCACCGGCGCTGTGGGAAGACCCAGAGCCTCAGTGGAGTAGAACGGGGAGTGGAGGGGGGACCCAAAGGCAGGAACAGATGGACACTTACAGCCGATTCTCACCATTGGACAGCAAAAGTAATACAACACGGTACAGCAACCGCCCTCAGAAACAACTATAATGACATAAGACGGTCTGCCAGGTTCTGAGAATTTATTTTATGTCTACTTTCTCCCTCTTCACTGTGCCCTCTCACAATTTATTTAACTGATGTTGATCTAAACTAGTGCTCAGGCCAAAATGACCTATCTTTTAAAAAAGGCAACTCTAAAAGTTCCTGATCAAAGTTGAAGGTAGGAAGTAAGGCCCAATCTAACCAAACTTCTTTTCGATTAAACACATGTTAGAGTAGCAAAATCCAATTTAATTAGCTATTGTTCTTTCTTTCATATATCACCATTTAAATGACAATGAGAACAAATAAATACTTTTTTAAAAATTTAAATCGCTCCTTTTAAAATGAGCATTACCCACCTACTTTGAACTTGAAGAACATATGAATAAATATGGTATCAGTTCAGTTCAGTCACTCAGTCACGTCTGAATCTTTGTGACCCCATGGACTACAGCACGCCAGGCCTCCCTGTCCATCACCGACTCCCAGAGTTTACTCAAACTCATCTGCATTGAGTCAGTGATGCCAACCAGTCATCTCATCTTCTGTGGTCCCCTTCTCCTCCTGCCTTCAATCTTTCCCAGCATCAGGGTCTTTTCCAATAAGTTGGTTCTTCATGTCAGATGGTCAAAGTACCGGAGCTTCAGCTTCAACATCAGTCCTTCCAATGAACACCCAGGACTGATTTCCCTTAATGGATTGGTTGGATCTCCTTGATGTCCAAAGGACTCTCAAGAGATTTCTCCAATACCACAGTTCAAACGCATCAATTCTTCTGCACTCAGTTTTCTTTATGGTCCAGCTCTCACACAGCCATACACAACTACCAGAAAAACCAAAGCTTTGACTAGACGGACTTTTGTTGACAAAGTAATATCTCTGCTTTTTAATAAGCTGCCTAAGTTGGTCATAACTTTTCTTCCAAGAAGCAAGCATCTTTTAATTTCATGGCTGCAGTCACCATCTACAGTGATTTTGGAGCTCCAGAAAATGAAATCTGTCACTGTTTCCACTGTTTCCCCATCTATTTGCCATGAAGTAATTTGGCCAGATGCCATGATTTTAGTTTTCTGAAGGTTGAGTTTTAAGCCAACTTTTATCTTCAGTTAAAAGATAAAAGGCTCTTCAGTTCTCCTTCACTTTCTGCCATAAGGGTGGTGTCGTCTGCATATCTGAGGTTATTGATATTTCTCCCGGAAATCTTGATTCCAGCTTGTGCTTCTTCCAGCCCAGCGTTTCTCATGATGTACTCTGCGTATAAGTTAAATAAGCAGGGTGACAATATACAGCCTTGACGTACTCCTTTTCCTATTTGGAACCAGTCTGTTGTTCCATGTCCAGTTGTAACTGAGTCTTCTCCAACACCACAGAGAATATTGGACACAAAAAGTACATGTATATTTATAAATCTCATTGAACTCTCAAAATTTTATAAGATAGGCACTATTATCTTATTCTCCACAGAATAGGTAACTTAGCAAAATAGATGAGAGTATTTAAGCAATTTATCCAAAACTACAAAGCATATAAGTAATGTTAGGGTTTAAAATCAGGCAGTGAATGTCCCCTCTACAAACCCCTACATTATATAAAGCCTGCCTAGTTATTCCAAGTTCTGTTTGCTAATGTTTGATGAACAACTATTATGCGTCAGACACTTTTATAGGCATTTTCTAATTTGATAAGGAAGGAAGTAAAGGAAAAAGAATAAGAAGGCTGAAGACATACTAAGACACTTCAAAATTGGACCCGGCATCAGTACAATTGTTATTAACAGTCATTCAAACCAGCATAAATGGGAAAGTTATTGAAACTTGACATATGAAGGTATTTGTGTTTTTTTAATTGACTTCTCATTAAAGTGGTTTTATAAATCCTAACATCCCATTAAGTAAGGAAACTTTCGTGTCATATCTATATATACACATGTGCCTGCATGCACACACAATAGGCTTTCTTGACAATCCATCTGGGCTTGGGTACAGTTCCCCAAGGCAACATCTGGAATTGAAATCCATACCAAACATGAGGCTGCATGAATTGATGATTAAGTTGCGTATGTGTCAGTGTTTTGATCCATCTTTCTTTTTTTTTTTTTTTGGAAAAAAGCATTCTTTTTGTTGGACCTAACACTTACACTATTAGTAATGAAACTCAGGGGGGAACATACACTTAGGTCTCAATTCCAATTTTTAAGGGATCAGTGTTGTAAGTATTTCCTTCATCTTACAAAATACTGTGAATCCTTTGGGATACTGCATGAAGGATGTAGGAATTAAACCTCATTCTCATTCACAGATGTGACTACTAATTAACAAGGGCACACACTGCTTCCACATTTCCTCCTGGATTTAAAATTAGTCTCCACTTATTCAGAAGCTATGTTCCACAGTGAATTCCAATTTTCCATCAATAACGAAATACTTGATTGCTTTCCCCTTGAATCCAGAACGTAGGCTCTCCAAGGACTCAGGAAGGAAAATAACAGCTAAGCAAAACCGAACAATGCCAAGTGGTATTACTGCTCTATTGGTAGCAGTAACCCAATGAGAAGCTGAAGAAGACAAAATGGAATAGAAGGAAAAGGTGATATATACTTATAGCCTGGCAGAGCCCAATAAACTCTGTATTTATAGACTCTTTCAGAGACAACTTTACATAATAGAGAAAATATCTTCTGCCTCAAAAGAGCAATTTAAATTATGTGTGCTTTCAGTGATGGTCTCAATTTTCCAAAGTGGCTGAGTCTATCAAAGAAAAGATCCTTTCAAATGCCGGGTTTTTTTTTTTATTATTACTGTTCAAATCTAATAAACATGCTGGTTTCTGGAAATAATTCAGAAATGTTTTCCAACCCTTAATCTGTTTCCATAAAACACATGTTGGTTAAAGAAATAGGTAATTCTGGAAGTTGTGTAGTAATTTCTTTGGAAATTATAAGTGAAGCACAGATGGTAATACACTGGTTTTACATGATATATTTTTATATGCAGATATTATCATGAACTTTGCACTGTACCATTTTTCTCTAACAAGACATAAAACAGCACCATAAAATGTGCATGAGTGAAAAAACTAGAAAAATCAAAACTTTAGGCAACATTTTGCTGAAAAATATTAAAAACATTCACAATGGAAATATATACATATAAACATTTATATTAATTTTGCATTAATCCTAATTACCAATTTATACTAATCTGAATAAAATACCAAGAATAGGTTTAGTCTAGTATTTTTATCCCACATCAAACTCCCTCAGTCTCCATTACTCAACAATCATTTATTTAGCATCTGTCAATTGCCAGGCATGATGCTGGGATAAAAAGATGAATAAGAATATAACTCTACATTCTAGAGTTCTAAAAGATATATTAAATGAAGCAAATAATTATTTAAACTGATGGCTTCAGCCACATTTACTTCTAACAATTTATTTGGTATCATTTTTCTTTCAAAGGAGAATCAGTTAAACTTGAACTTGGGCAAACTCTGGGAGATAGTGAGGGGCAGGGAGGCCTGGCAATCTGCAGTCCATGGGGTCACAAAGAATCGGACATGACAGCAGTTGAACAACAGTAACCAAATAAGATCAAAATAAGTTACTATTGGTGACTAGAAGCCCCACAGTTATTTTTTAAAGTAAAAATAAGTTTCCAGTACGCTTACTGTAAAGAAATAGTATATAATGTTACTTAAACTTGGACTTTCAATGCTCATCTGTAATAGTTCTATTTTGACGGATTTTCTAAGATATTACTTTGTGCATAAATTAGCTCCCACAAAGCTAGACACATATGGCAGACACTCTATATATGTACTCAGATCTGAAAAAAATTAACAACGGCAGTTTGTCAAAGTATGAGGATTTCCATCACCTGTTATTATTAACAGAAGAAAAACTTCAGAGCACTCTAAGGATAAGATGTCAATATCTGGAAAACAAGTCCTATAGAAGTGCTTCTCCCAAACCCATACAATTTCTCTGTAATAACCAAGATACTCTCTGCGACCTGAGAACAGTCCCTTTTCCTGAGTGTGCTCTAGAGTTACACTGTCTGGAACTGATTCCCAAATTCCACACTCACTCACTCATTGCAAGACTTCAGTTCGGCAAGCTTCTCAGCCTCTCTGTTACCTCAGTTTTCTTGTTTGTAAAGTGAATACGGTAATAATATTGCATATACTTCAGAGAGTTAAAAATGGAATAAGGTAATGCATCTAACAGCACAGTAGATGGTACATGTGCAAAATGCTCGATAAATCTTGGCTATTTTTCAGGGCAAAGAAGCCAAGTCTGTGGATGGCAATTGAGAAATGAGGAATGACGTCATTTCTCATCAACCAAACTTACAATTCGATGATATGCAAGTGAGTTCAGGAGGTTCAGCTGTACCAAAGGCAAAGATCTAGACTTAACAAAAGATAGCGAAACAAATTAAAAGGTAGCTAAATCATACCTGTGCTTGTTCAAAGTGATTAGAAGATAAAAACGAAAGGGGAGAAAGCCAACAAAATGTCACTACCAGAAAACAATAAAAGTGTCGCAGGAATATTTTGAGTACAGTCAGTGAGAACTCACTGTAAACTTTGAATATTTTCACCTCCTCTTGCCTAAACATTCCACATTAGGGGTAGTATAAGAGTAGATTCATCTAAGCATCAAAGTGTCGACTGGGAGGTAAAAAATGTATTGCTTGTAATTGCCAAATTTACATGTGGAACAAGAGATGAACCAGAGAATTACAGGCCAATAAACCTGAATTCAATTTAGAGCAAGAAATGGAAAACATGTGAACTGCTCAGGTAACAATCCTCGAGGAATTTCTAGAACTGTGCTTCTCAAAGCCAGATCGATAGTTTGGCAACAGCATTAAAACCATTCGGGGAGATGGGAGACTTTTTTCAAAATGTCGAATCTTAAGCTCCACATCAGACATCCTGAAATAGCCCTCCTGGAGGAGACGAGGAATCATCACTTTAGACAAGCTCCTCCAGATGACTCATCCGCACGCTTAAGTCTGAGACCCACGGCTCCAGGGCACAGAAGACACAACAGCAAGGCTTCTGAGTTCAGTGCCATTTACTCCATGATTGCCTAAATAATGTGTTACCTATATTCTTTTTAAGTGGTACCTTACTTCAAATACACGTGTTACATGGCAAGAGTACATAGTTTGAAAAGGCAAATTAAATTTCAAAACATGATTATAATTAATTTTAAATGGATCCACTGAATTTTTTAAACATGGACAACCTATAAATAAAATTGTCTTAGCTCATTTCTAACATCATATTTGCAAGGTTACAACTTACTTAATGCAAATCCAATTTTTTTTTCCAAGCTTAACCTTTTAAAATCACACAGTATGAGGGAAATGGAGTGATTACCTTCCATAGGAGAAAAGGTACAATGGACAGAGGAGTAAAATTGAGCTTATTCGGTGAGAAGCTCAATCATGTTTACCTACACTCTGTAGCTACATCTGTTCCCAGTACAAAAAAAAATATATATATATATTGCAAACAGATTACTTTTCACTTTTTCATGATTCATGAAAACAGTTCATTTTTTTCATGATTGGTCTCTTCTGTTCAGAAAGTAAATATATAAATTCCTGTCTCATGCTTTTGTTGATCCATTTGTATCAATATGATGTTTAAATAAAATGGCAAAAAAATTAAAGTCTTCCAACCCTTGGACTGGAAGGAGATCCAACCAGTCCATCCTAAAGGAGATCGGTCCTGGATGTTCATTGAAAGGACCGATGTTGAAACTGAAACTCCAATACTTTGGCCACCTTATGCAGAGTTGACTCACTGGAAAAGACCCTAATGCTGGGAAGGACTAGGGGCAGGAGGAGAAGGGGACGACAGAGGATGAGATGGCTGGATGGCATCACCGACTCAATGGACATGGGTTTGGGTGGACTCCGGGAGTTGGTGACGGACAGGGAGGCCTGGTGTGCTGCAGTTCATGGGGTCACAAAGAGTCAGACACGACTGAGCGACTGAACTGAACTGAACTGAAACTCCAAATTCTTCAATTAATGCTAACACCATGTCTCTTGATTCCCTATGTGGATCCCACCTAGAAGTAGTACGCCAAAAAGAGAAGGATCCTGAAGCTGAGGTCCCATTTCCCATCACCCACTTCTTCCTCATCCTCAAAGAATACTTTGACAAAAGCAATACCATAGATATGCATAAAATACAAACATGAGAGTGAGCGACTCTTCCTCTTAATTTTGAAGCTATCTAAATATTTACCAAAACTTCTTGCCACCTAAGACTGAATTGTGACTGTGTCATCAAATGAGTCAGTTTGAACTGATTTGTAAAGATACTGTTACACTGTCTGGAACATATCCTGCAATGATAAGACTTGGGGAAAAAAAACTGTCAGTTTTGTATCTCAGAAAACAAATAAAAGCCCTTGTTGGTCAAAAAGTCATTCCTCTCCAACCTTGAATAAAAGAGTTATAAAAGAGTTCATCAGTGACAGCTTATATGAGAAACATCAGAACTTGGAAACACATGGCCTTCTTTTCTGTACTTGTTCCATAGCCTCAGTCCTTGTTTGTCGCGAAGACATACAAGCAGAGGCTTTAACATCTACTCTTTGTGTGTGCTAGAAGCAAGCTAGAATGTATATTAATACCTAAGTTTATATTGCTTTCCTAATAAAGTGAATATAAATGTCTGTCATGTCGGGAAATGCCAAAAATTTTACATTAAAAATGTAGAAGCAATGTAGACCTAATGTAAGTGATCTCTCTGCGAAAAAGTGGCCAGTATCTTTATAGTATTAACTACCAAATTTAAACACATTCTATCATGGAAGATTGATCTGAATTCTATTTTACTTCATTCATAGCTCTTAAATTGTGAGATTCAAACTTTCCTTATTAAAATATCATTCAGTAATTATCTGATATAAATAGTATATCCACTCCCTCAAACCCTCACTGGAGAAAGAGAGAATGAGAAAGCGCATGGAAAAATACATAAGCCTCAGAATACTCTAAGATTGAAAAAAAGAAAAGCTATACATGAAAGGCTTGCTCTTAATGAGTCTGGAAAAAGAGTAACTCTTCTAACAGCTAATAAAATGCCATCAGTTATGAGCACAGAAATGACTTTGAACCAATGGGAGAAACAAAAACGACCACAAAGTTTACTATTTTCTGGGGGTGAATTGAAAGATGGGCAGAAACAGGACGTTGAAAGACATTGAAAGTGAGAGGAGGTATCACTTAAACATTTACTGTTGCCTTAGATTAACCCATTAAAATTTAATCAATAATTTACTTTGCCATAAAAACAACCTCATCCTTTGTTTTAAACCTAGCTCAATAAAAGACTAGGATTAGGTGGATTGATTCGTGGATCAGAAGAATCAATATAGTGAAAATGAGTATACTACCCAAAGCAATCTATAGATTCAAGGAAATCTCTATCAAGCTACCAACGGTATTTTTCAGAGAATTAGAACAAATTATTCCACAACTTTTACGGAATTACAAAAAAAAACTCAAATAGCCAAAGCAATCTTGAGAAAGAAGAATGGAACTGGAGGAATCAACCTGCCTGACTTCAGTCTCTACTACAGAGCAACAGTCATCAAGACAGTATGGTACTGGCACAAAGACAGAAATATAGATCAATGGAATAAAATAGAAAGCCCAGAGATAAATCCACACACCTATGGACACCTTATCTTTGACAAAGGAGGCAAGAATATACAATGGAGAAAAGACAATCTCTTTAACAAGTGGTGCTGGGAAAACTGGACAGCCACTTGTAAAAGAATGAAACTAGAATACTTTCTAACACCATACACAAAAATAAACTCTAAATGGATTAAAGATCTAAATGTAAGACCAGAAACTATAAAACTCCTAGAGGAAAACATAGGCAAAACACTCTGACATAAATCACAGCAGGATCCTCTATGACCCACCTCCCAGAATATTGGAAATAAAAGCAAAACTCAACAAATGGGACCCAATTAAACTTAAAAGCTTTTGCACAATGAAGGAAACTAAAAGCAAGGTGAAAAGACAGCCTTCAGAATGGGAGAAAATAACAGCAACTGACAAAGAATTAATCTCAAAAATATATAAGCAGCTCCTGCAGCTCATTTCCAGAAAAATAAGTGACCCAATCAAAAAATGGGCCAAAGAACTAAATAGACATTTCTCCAAAGAAGACATACAGATGGCTAGCAAACACATGAAAAGATGCTCAACATCATTCATTATCAAAGAAATGCAAACGAAAACCACAATGAGGTACCATCTCACGCAAGTCAGAATGGCTGCTATCAAAAAGTCTACAAACAATAAATGCTGGAGAGGGTGTGAAGAAAAGGGAACCCTTCACACTGTTGGTGGGAATGCAAACTAGTACAGCCACTATGGATAACAGTGTGGAAATTCCTTTAAAAACTGGAAATAGAATTGTCATACGACCCAGCAATCCCCCTGCTGGGCATACACACTGAGGAAACCAGAATTGAAAGAGACACGTGTACCCCAATGTTGATCACAGCACTGCTTACAATAGCCAGGACATGGAAGCAACCTAGATGTCCATCAGCAGACAAAAGGATAAGGAAACTGTGGTACATATACACAATGGAATATTACTCAGCTATAAAAAGAGCATGTTTGAGTCAGTTCTAATGAGGTGGGTGAAACTGGAGCCTATTATACAGAGTGAAGTAAGCCAGAAAGAAAAACATCAATACAGTATGCTAATGCATATATATGGAATTTAGAAAGATGGTGACGATGACCCTATATGCAAGGCAGCAAATGAGACACAGACATAAAGAACAGACTTTTGGACTCTGTGGGAGAGGGCGAGGGTGGGATGATTTGAGAGAATAGCATTTAAACCTGTATATTATCATATGTGGAACAGATCGCCAGTCCAGATTTGATGCATGAGACAGGGTGCTCGGGGCTGGTGCACTGGGATGACCCTGAGGGATGGGATGGAGAGGGAGGTTGGAGGGGGTTTCAGGATGGGGAACACATGTACACCCATGGCTGATTCATGTGAGTGTATGGCAAAAACCACCACAATATTATAAAGTAATTAGCCTCCAATTAAAATAAAAAAATAAAAAAGACTAGGATTACCTCTCACAAGGTCCATTCAATAATTCTAGAGCAAAGGGCAAATATTCATGTATTTTGCAATGCCGATCATTTTATGGATAAGAGCAATGGGAGAAGAAAGTCATTTCTCAGCCAATATTTCATCTTCTCAGCCGTTCTTCATATATCTACAATAAGGCATATTTATGTAAGACCTAAAAAAGAACTCTCAGAGTTTTGACTGTCCGATTCTCTTCTGGAAGAGGGAAAACAGTTATTTCTTTTACTATCATTCTGACTTATTTGCTAGAGGGTTTTAAAGTAAGATGAAAATCTCTAGATTTATATAAAAAGCTAGCTATTTCCCCAAATCACTCAGAAAGCTATGTTTCAATATATGCATGAATACACCTGCTGCATTCCAATCCTTTCCATAAACATGCATGAATATAGCATTGTGCATATATAGTTACAAATGTGCCTAACTGTAATGTTATATATAAATTTCAACAAAGGTAAAATGAAGACACTTTAATTTATAGCGGGTAGAACAAGTCAACATCTTTGCTACTGAGGAACAAAGCATTTTTCAAGTAAAATTATTTGAGACAGAATGAATTTGCCAAAGTCTGAATTTAGAAGGCATTTGGTCATAACCTTATGTTTTCTCTCTATCCTTTTGCCCCATTAAAACTTGTCTGTAGGAAATATATAAAGAATAAATTCATACATCGATATTCAAGTGTCTAAAACATTTTATTGTTTCACAAGGTATTTTTGTCAATAGAGGGCCAGAACCCAAATATAATATTAACATTTCCAATCCATATTACAATGGTAATTTCTGTAATTTGGTTGCGGCATCACCAGTTCAATGGACATGAGTTTGAGCAAATTCCAGGAGATGGTGAAGGACAGGGCAGCCTGGTGTGCTATAGTCAAGATACAGCTCAGCGACTGAACAGCAACACTCACAGCAAAATGCCCATTTTTCAATAGCAGCACAGGTCTTCACAAACCCTCACAGGAACACTGGAGTCTGAAGCCCTGTCTTCTAGTCTGGTTTCTGTCATGAACTTTCTGTGAAGCCTGAGGTGAAGTCATGTGATAACCATGCCTTCAGACTCCTCACCCAGAAAAGCGCTGATCTGGATTATGGTTGAAATTCCAACACTGAACATACAGACTGCGATAGGGGGATGTGTGCAAAGAGCAACAGACTCAACACCTTGCCACTTCTCATATGAAATCAGCCAAAGAAGTTTCAAGAGGAAAAAAAAATTATTTATGTTTTAACTCCTGCATACAAATAAAGAGTGTAAATCCAAAAATTAACTTCAGGCTTAAACACAAACTTCAGCCTCTTGGATGTGTGTTTTCTCAGTCACGCTAACTCAAAACTCTACCCGGTTTGGTACAATTTCTGTTCTTGTTATAGAGTGATCTGTGCATCCTGACTATTCCACCTCTTTCTCAGCTGAAACTTCACTCCAAATTAGGGAAAAACCCGACAGCAGAAAGCGTATCTTAAACCTACCCTGTCCAGGGAAACGGAGGGAAATGATAGTGAAATGGAAACGGAAGTAAAAGATCGGAAGGTAAGGGCACGTGTGTGTGTACTGAGGGCAGAACAGCTGGAAATGAAGATGCGGAGAGGAAACAGATAAAAGGGGAGGGCAGAAAGCAAAAAAGGAGGAACAGATGAAGTCTCCGGCTTTAGACCTCTCGGCTGAAGGTCTCTACAACAGGCGGAACTCAGGTTTCTGAGCAAAGTGCTGCTCCCCCCCATCCAACTGATAGTGAGCTGCCTGCCACTCATGGACCCCCAAATTACCTCCAGCTACAGGAATAGGCATGTGCTCAAACCGGGCTAATCGGAACCTTTCTCGAGGGTTTTACATAGCTGAACTGGAGTGTATGCATATGGACAGAGGGAAGTTATTTTCCCCCAGAAATGTGGTAAAGAAAAATGGTTGCCAGCTGATAGAAAACCCACACCACATGGAGAAAAACAGTCTGCAGCAAGAGAGAAGGAAGCGAACCAAGAAAGAGAAACAGAGATGTGGGTAAGAGAGAAAGCTCTGCAGAGGTCCCAGCTCTAATATCTGCAACTGCCCCAGGTTGACCTGCTCAGCCCTTCCCCACAATCTGTGAAAATACTATGCCAGTATTTTCCAATGCACCTCCTCTAGCACTCAGGGTAGTTCAAATTAGCTTTCTTTTTTTTTTTGTCTCTATACTTCTTTTTTTTTTTTTAATTGTTTTTGCCATACATTGTCATGATATCACCATGAGTTTACATATGCTTCCCCTCCGGAACCCCCCTCCCTCTTCCCTCCCCCCCAGAAATCTCGCTGCACCAGCCCCGAGCATCAATCC